>CM061920.1:190456242-190507736 GCA_031002005.1 Vandiemenella viatica
TATGAATGGGACAACATTTCGTTGGAAACTATTCAGACACTCTACGAATTTATTCAGCAAAGAATTGCAGCTGTTCTACAAGCAAAAGGTGGCCCAACACCATATTAATAAATCAATAGTATGTAAATGTCAGGTGTTCGTATTATTTTTTCCAATCCCTGTATGTATTATTTGATATCTTAAATTAATAGTATGTGTTATGGATGATTTTGAGAATGACCACAAACTAGCACTGGGTATCAGGCATAAGGGAGGAGAAAAATTTAACAAAAATAAGGGAGTCGGAGACTGAAATACATTACCTACGAATATGCTGAACAATTATTTCAAGCACAGAAAAAATGTGATGCGAAAGTTTGTGTCTGTAGAGTAATTCTCACCGGGCCATATGCGCCGCTGCAATTAATTAATAATAACGAATAACAGAAGAAATTTCACTGCGGAAAATTATAAACTGATTTGACATCATGCTGAAGGTAAAAAATACATGTTATAAACCCAACTACGGAATATCAGACTACTGTAAAGACGTGAAGTGGCTTTGACAGAGCGAGAAGTTCTCCCACGCCACCCGGGATCAGGTGATGTGAATACACAGCAGCTCGCTGTAGCGACTGAAAACTATCCCCCAGTCCTTTGACTACCGGCGTTTTAAACCGTGTCCCACAAGCAGATAGGCGTTTCAAATGCTAATGCACGACTCACCACACAATTGGCTTTCTACTCCCGCGCCGCAGAGTGGTATACAAGTTTTTCGTGTAACTCGACACCCAAGGAATTCCTTGGTTATTTAAATACCATTCAGAAATATGTCATTTGCATAAAAGTAACAGCCATTAGCATGAGCAAGCGAAGTCTCTGAGTTGGAACAGAATAACTCTGACACACGGATAAGTCTTTAAAATGACATCAGTTCGAAACAGAATTACTTTGATAAATATGTCTGGAACAATAAAGAATAATTGTAAAAACACATTTGTTCTTTATGAATGGAAGTACCATACCCTCCTCCACATTCTCAAATACAAGAATTTTTTTGTTTTTGTTTTATTGACACTTGGTTACAAGATCATATAGCCAGCACAAAGTTACATAATATTACATTTAACTGCTATAGCTGATGAATTTCATATAACACCATCTTTCAAAACAATTCAAAACTATACATCTAGAGATCACATTTAAAATACACATTTGAAGTTATTATAAAGTAGTATACGTATTACAGACAATAAAACTTGCAACATATACACTGCATTGCAAACATTTCAAAATAATAAAAGTATTTTACTATTAGAATAAGCAGTACATTATTTAACACGCTTATAACTTGGGCTGGTTTATATATATATATATATATATATATTTCGTATGTTTAGGAAAGCAACAATGGTTGAATTTTAACCTAGCTATAATGCTCATAGTTTTCTTGTTACGTACCATCGTTGGTACCACTGTTTGGGTGGTATCATTGGGTGTAAATAGCCGTAGCGTTTGCCATATTTTCTACAGATTTTTTTAATATATTGTTCCATTTATTTCTTATGGTAGTCCCAATCATAGATATTATGTCTGTTGCGGGATTAGGTGGTGGTGTATGCCTGATTTTGTTGCCGTTATGGCTGATGTATCTGCCAATTCATTTCCTGGTATGCCTGTGTGTGCTCTGATCCACTTCAAGTGTACTTGTTTTTGGGCGCTCTGTAAGTGCTGTATCTGTTCCATTATTTTATACCTCAATGTATTTCTCCCATTACCAGTATGTAGATTGCGGAGTGTTTCGGTCGCGCTTCTTGAGTCTGACCAGATAATAATATTCTTTTGCCGTGTATTTGCACGTATTGTACTGCCTTTACGATAGTTGTCATTTCTGCGGTGTATACAGTTGCTTCTTTCGGGAGTTTATACAGGCCAAAATTTGCAATTTGTGTGTCTACATATGCACACCCCACACCCTCTTCAGTCTTGGAACCATCCGTTTACATGTCACATGCATCATTTTCTGCGTCATTATGGTCGGCTAACAAAGCTCTATTCTGCACTGAGTTTTCCCTAAATTGTATAGTCAATACAGTTTTAGGTTTCATGGTTGTTGTATCATAGCTAGCTTCGAAGCACGGAAGTATTTTTTTTTTTTAAATAATGGCCTTCGGTCATTGCGACCATTTAGCCAGCTCCAATTTGTTTTTGTACCGAGTATTGTACCAGGCTCTGATCATGATATTGTGAACACTACAGTGGGGACAGCACAAGACGAACACAACACTTAATTAAAACCACCCACCCGAGGCCGGACTCGAACCGGCGGCCCTTGCAATGCGAAGCCAGCGCGCTAGCCACTACACTGCCAGGGCCGGCAAGCACGGAAGTTTCGACAGAGTATATATCATGTTTTTGATACCGCTTTAATCCGGAGTATGCCGTAGCTAGCGGAGGTGTCCGTTTCCGTTTCCAGAAGTGGAGTGTTGGACAGTTTCTTTCTAATGTTGCTATTGCATTCGTCAAAGTACTGTTAAGCGTTTATAATTGTCTTAGCAAGAATTTTGAACTTACATATTGCCTTCGTATTTCCAGAGGGCATTTGTGGACGTTGAAGGCATCGCACCTGTACACAGACGTATCGCCTTGTATTGGACTTAATCCGGTTGTAGGGCCAAGCTGTCTGATGCGTCTCCATAACACATGCATCCGTAATCAAAGTGTGGGCGAACTAGCGTTCGATACTGTAATATACTTGTTTGTGGGTCCGTCCCCCACCAATATCCAGTAGTAGCTCTCATTACATTAATGGCTTTTTCACATTTCGTTTTAACATATTTTATATAATGTGACCAGGTCAGTTTGGAGTCTATGATTAATCCTAAGTATTTTACGCTATTTTTGTATGGTATTCTGTAGGGGCCTATATCGATTGAGGTTATATTTGGTAGTTTGTATCGCGTATATATACAAGCTTCTGATGTTACAGAGGCAATCGTCGTTCCATTTTCCACTAACCATTTTTCAAGATTTGTCAGAGTGGTGTGAAAAGTGTTTCCTCGGCCTCTAATATGGTGTTGCCAATAGCATATATACATAGGTCATCAGCATATTGTAGTATGAATGTGTTCTCTGCTAATATCTTGACTAAGTCTGATGTGTATATATTAAACAGTAAGGGAGATAGTGTAGAACCTAGCAGGAACCCAGTACTAGTCTCTCTTGGACCGGCCGTGCCTGTTTTACTATTGATTATCAGAATTCTGTTTTGGAGCAGTGCGCATGGGTTTCCTATTAACCTATGAGGGATTCTCATGCGTTTTAGTTAATCAGCCAATACTGGAATGCTGGCATTATCGTACGCACTAGACAGATCAATATATACGGCGTAAAGATATCCATTCCTACTCTGGCAATTTTGTATATCTGTTACAAGATGCGCTAGTAAATCATTGGTTCCTTTCCCCTTTCGGAATCCCAACTAATGTTTTGGTAACATTGTGTTTTCGATGTGTTTTTCTAGGATCTTGAGGAGGTACGGTAGTAGAGTTATTGGTCTATAGGAGACTTCATCTTCACACGTTTCCATTTTTGTATCAACTGTGTGATTTTATTCAAGGTTTCACAAATATTTCTCCATCCTTGCCTCTTCTTCTCTTTAAATGTCTTCTTTGCACGTGCCTGTATTTTCATAAATGTAATATAGTTATCTTCTGTGCTGCACCCTTTGTAGTTTTTCGTAGCCTCTTTCCTTTTATGCACCAAGCGATGGCAGTCATTGTCCCACCATGGGAGAATTGTACTTGAGTATAGCTTCCTCGGTTTGTTGTACTGGGATCGATTGCCTTGCGGCTCTCTATGGTTTTGAGGATAATGTTATAATTCTTTCTTCCGTCATCTGATATATCTTCTTCTATGTATGCATTTAATGCTTCACAATATTTTATCCAATTAGCCTTAACCAAGTTCCATTTGTACATTGGGGAGGGTGACTTTATTTCGGTCTGCGCATCTCGATCTAATCAAGATGGGAGATGATCCGGACATAATCATTCCTGGAGGACTTCCCCGTTATAGAGATGTGCAAGCGAAGGTGAAGTAATGGTGAAGTCCACTGCGGACTTACTTTCTAACGGCTTAGTAATGCGGGTTTCGGAACAGTCATTTAGGATTATCAAGATTTCTTCATGTATTGCCTCCATGAGGATTCGGCCCATACAAGTATTTAAACCAAGTTGGTTAATTTCTTTTAGAGTGTTTGAAATTCTGAGATACTTCTTATTTTAAATGGAGTTATGGTGTAGAAATGCACAGTAAAAACACTAAAAAAATTAACTATGAATGTGTTCACATTGCTCCGGAACCCTCATTACGTGTTATGGTATATTAAGCAACACATCTTTATTTATTCTCAACTTACCTACACAATAACATTATTCCCTTTTCTTCTAACACATCTAGGTGAAAGATGCGAAATTACTAAGTCCTATTCTTACAAAGGAGACTTTTTATGCACAATGGGTAAATGTTTCCTTCCTCTCTAGAAAATCTGGAAACGAAATATTATTAACTCTTGGTGGCCTGTCTTACAACTGCTTAGTTACTACAATATTTCCCTATTCTTTTCATTAACGAAATAGAGTTAGATATTCTAAAAATTATTCTACTTAATAACCTAGCACGCATTACACTTAGTAAACATTGCTATCTGTATTTACCAGTCGATAAGATATTCTCATCACCAATATAGGAATACTAGCTATAGACAGATAAGATAAAATCGCTCGAAATACTTAAAACTGACAAACTCATGAAGCTTTTTCTAACCTAGTGCTTAGCTTAACTTGCAATTTGGTTGTTTCGATACTTAGAAAGTTCATCCTTCGAAAATAGCTACTGTACGGCAGCAGTATTATAATGAATGATTGAGCATGTTCATCGGAAGTTGCATGTTTTTGTGACTGACAAACTCATATAATTAATTAATAAGAATGAGAATCGTGAATAGCTACGAGGTAACTGTACAAGATATTCTAGCAGGTTAATTCAACGTGAAATGAAAACAGGTATAAAAAAAACAGACTGAAACTCTGGTAGAACTAATGAGAGTCTGTGACAGGAAATGGGGGAATTGGTTTACGAAATCCTGAAGTGAAATTGCTTGGGATACTACGAAACCACATGATGGGTGACAAATACAAGAGGTTTAGGGGCACAAGGGCAGCTAGTTTTGCTTACGAAAATTACCGCGAACCCAATCTTCGACTGATATGATAAAAGAGCTGGTTTTGGAGTAATTGAATAGAGGAGACAGTCAAAAGGACTATTGGAGGACATGAGACATCATTACTAATTAGGCCTTAATGATGTTAATAGAAAAATTAAGAGTAGTGGTACGAGGAATGGAGATGACCATGAAAATAGTCAATCACTTAGTTCAGACATAAGGGAGTGGAAAAAATATTCATTTGTAGATGAGAGAAACAAATTTTGAAAATTACTTTCAGCGATTACCGCAGAACCCCTCCCCCACTACCCCCCCCCCCCAAAATAAATTGAAAATTACGTGAAGTAAAAGCAGAGGTATAGATAAGTGCCAGCGGGGAATATGCTTCATTGCATTTACTAAACCGAGCCCGGTGAAAGAGCGGTAACGCTCGGACCGGGCATTAAGGAGGGTGGGGGCTCAAATTCCCGCCGGCCATACAGATTTCGGTTTTCCGAAATCACTCAAGGTTAATGCCGGAGTGCTTCCATCAAAAGGATATAGTCGAACTCCTTCCCCGTTCCGTTTTCTAATCGTCTAATAACATCGACGTGAAAAGGTGTAAAAAAGCCTTTAAGTTTGTTATTTTCATTGCTGTCTGAATTTAATTTCACTTTCATAGTACAAACGTTTTATTCATGTGGATTATAATGAAAGTAATGGCGCTTTCAAAGTGAACAAGAATATTTAAGAAACAAAAAAACAATATATAGCGAATTAGGCTATCTTTGCTTGTAAAGAAAATCCAAATTCATTCAACAAGCAAGTTGAAAACTTTTCTCGCCTAACACAATGAAATAAACATTTTTACTTTCTCCATTCACAAAATGTCACTACAGCTTCGCTATCACTAAGATTTCCCTGAAAACGTTTTCTTTCTAATTCAGCAATATACTGCCTTATTGATCATCAACATGTAATTTCAGTTTTAAAAATATATATTAGATATATTTGAAATCCGTTACATGCAACATAATCCTTTCACCAACGTGCTGACATCCAGTATTTTTTTTTTCTTTAACCGCTTCTTTTCCCGTTCAGTTCAAGAACTAATTATGACGAAGTTGAAACAAAGGTTGCATAAATCTTTCATACCGATTTCAACATTGATTTTAGTATGTTCCACAGAACACCCTATATATATGTATAAATCATGACTACAGAAATTACCGACCATATAATTTTTGAGAAAATTTCTTCTACGTCGTTATTAAGAAAATTCGCACAATGCATTCTTAAACTGCTGTGTAAGCTACAACCGAACATGCATTTATCCCACATGCATTAACACAATTTAAAATTTCAATTGAAAAAGTAACCAAATTTTGTGTGAAAAGTAAACATGTCTGTAAGAAAACGACGAATTTTAATACACGTAAAAACAAAACAAAAACTCAGTACGACTGAAAACATTAAATTAAACTTATAAATATTTAATTATTTGAAATAAAACAATTATTACCAACCATTAGGATCCACCAAATTCAACCTCCATTGACAAATTAACTAAAATAGTCAACTGGTATAGTTTAATAACTCTAACATCTAATTCAAAGGCACGAATGACTGCTGTATCTCACACAGATATGTTTAATTTTGAAATCATCGTTAAAATATTTTTGCAAAAAAAAGACATGGTAAAAAAAAAATCAAATAGAAAGAGAAACATCCAAAATTTAATTTTCCAGTATCTGAAATCTTGCGGTAAAACTGCAATGTAACGCAGGATTTTTTAAAAAAAATTTCGTCCCTACAGTCATTTTCCATTTACGGAGTAACATCGACATGCTTCACTGCATTGACTCACAGTCTTCACATATGCTTGTAGTTGAAGATGAGTAGTGATAAACTTTGTTATATACAATAAACTATAAAACAATGGTGTTCTCTATGGATCTTGGGATCGAATCCGCATGCCCGATTAATGGACAGGTCAACGTAAAGCCCTCACTCACATGTTCGGTATTGTGTTAGCCTAACACAGGGGTCAGATCAGTTCAGTAACTGTGTACGAAATTATACTGATCAGCGATAAAATTATGACTATCTACCTATTTTAGATATAAACCTGTTTAGGCGATAGCAGCGTCACCTGACGAGGAATGACTGCTAGTAAGACACATGCACGGTGCATGCAGTATCAGTGAGTGTGCTATCCGTGTTTAGAATGCGGAAGGCGCGTGATATATCTGAGTTGACGGAGGGTAGATTGTGATGTCCCGGCGGCTCGGCACGAGCAATTCGGAAACTGCACCACTTGTCGGGTGTTCGAGGAGTGCTGTGGTGAGTGTCTTCAACAATTGGTGAAACTAAGGTCGAGGGGTTGGGGGGCCACCCTCATTACAGATGTCGGACGTCCTAAGCTGGGCAGACTGGTAAAACAGTACAGCGGCGAACTGTGGCGGAACTAAAATCATACTTTAATGTTGGCAGAGTACAAGTGTGTCTGAACACACAGTACACCGAACACTCCTAACGATGGGCCTCCGCAGCCGGCGACACCATGCATGATCCAATGTTAAAAGTTAACACCACGACATCGACAACTACGGCTGAAATGGGCACGTGGCCATCGTCACTGGACGTTGACGCAGTGGCAGAGTGTTTTCATGGTCTGACGAATCCCGATACCTTCTTCATCTTGCCAACGGAGGGTGCGAATCCGTCGTTTTCGATGGAAACAACTTTTTGACACCTGTACTGCGGGACGGAAACATGTTGGCGACGGCTCAATTATGCTCTGGGGAACGTGGGCATCCACGGGTCCAGTGGAGCTCGTGCAAGGCACCATGATGGCCAGTAATATCGCCACTGGTTGCACATCACGTACACCCTTCATGACGACCATGCTTCCTAACGGCAGTGGCAGTTGTCAACAAGATATGCGCCATGTCACATGGCCAAGAGTGTGATGGAGTGGTTCGAGGAACACACTGGCGATTGCAGTTGTGCTGGCCCCTCAACTCGCCATATCTGAACCCGATCGAAAAATCTGGGATGTGGTTGAACGTGGCGTCAGAGCTCATCTCCCCCCTCCCCAAAATTTACGGGAATTAGGTGACTTGTGTGTACAGATGTGGTTCCAAATCCTTCCATCGACCTACCAAGGCCTCATTGCTTCCATACCAAGACGCGTCGCCGCTGTTGTTCGTACCAAAGGCGGACATACCGGCTATTATGTAGGTGGTCATAATGTTCTGGCTACGTCTTTCAAATATCTTTTCTACAGAACCAATAAATATTGTTTTCCTATAGCATTGTTGGTGGGAATGCACATAGGTAGTTAGGCTTACTAGTAACAGAGTGTCATTTACCGTACATTCAGCCTCAGTGGTGGCTGGACCTACAGTTAAACGTGGAATCCAGATTACGGAACTTCCTGGCGTAGCTCTTATGATCAGACAAAACCCTTAATAATACCTGACCTAAATCACATTTAAACCCGGGACCGGATCCCGAATTTTTGAAAGCAAAATCCTTAATCACCACCAGACCGTTCCAGGTACTGTAGGGGGACCACCGTATCGAACAGAAGCAAACGACTGGAGTAATGTCCGTGAGCATTATGACAGGCGCGAAATTAATAGCCCTGCCAAACGTTTGGAACCAAAAATAATCCGTATTCGTAGCTTGTCTTGATTCGTCACTTGTACCCGGCCACCACTTCACACAAAGCGTCCGATTTTCTCATTGTGTTTGCCTACTTAGAGACGAAAACCCTCGTCGTTGGAAGCGGAGGCGGTGGGCCAGATATCTATTGGTCTATCCAGCCTCGCCCCTCACTATACACAGCCTGAAAAGACGCCACGCAGGCAAGCGGGCGACAGTGGCTCTTTAGAAACTGGATCCCCACGCTGCGGGCTTTCATATGAAAGTGCCCCCCGCGCAGGTATAAGACCGCCTTGTGTTTGTGTATCCAGGCGTAAAGTTCCTCCGGCACAGAATACGCTCGTTATCCCTTAAAGACGACTCTAAAAGGGAATACAGTTTAACGAGGTGCAGACAAAATTGCTTCGGGGGCCGCCAATATCTCGGGGCACAATCGGACGCGAAATTACTGTCTCGGTAAACCGAACGTCTTGTGCCAGCTTTTCAAAGTAATCGTTTGTTAAGTGAATACAGAGGAGCGGCGCAGCCTAGGCTTGCAAGTAATAGAGCCACGCCAGGTGGCAGGCACAGTTTGCTGCCGCATTTTCCGCTACGTTCGTCGCGGAGGTTTGAAGAAACACAAATCAAAGCTGATTACCTGGACACGTATTTGGATTCGCATTATTACTTGAACACGCTGTAATACAACAGAGGAAAATAAAACTACAGCAACTTTGAACGATGGTGCAATGGTATAGATTCTATCAAAATACTCACGGTTGTTGGATGCTTATTGAAGAAGCGGACAGAAGAAGTTGTGGCCAACTGTTCACTGCATTTGGCAAAATGTTCTATTGGTTCAGTCCATTGTTCTTGATTTTACAATACGTAACCAAAAGCAACCCCGGACAGCAGAGTGGCGCACGCCAGACGGGAGTCGGGGGTTCCAGTCCTGCATAGAGTATACACGTTTGTCACTAACTGTAATGTTCGACATATGGTGCCTATACCGAATAGCTGCTTTATACAGAGCACACTAGCAAAAATACACAGACACATCAAACACAAAAAATGTGTACGTCAGAAGATCCAAAAGTTTGTGAGCTGATTCCGATTTCAAGCAAAGTTTTAAATTAATTTACACTTACTTCATTGTTAAAACCGATTTCTTTAATTAATCACCCTGGTTTGTGATTCATGTAAGCTACTGTATTCGCTAGGATTACCAAATTTGTTAATCCACGATACTGGAGGAATGTGGGACAATTTGAAGGTCTGCCATTTGGCTTACTGACGCAACCTAAATTTATTTTAACTCATTTGGACGTAAAACAGTTGCACATAATGAAATATTCTAGTTTGGAGGTCGTTTAATAATGGAAGCCAGTTATCAAACCCCAAATTGCTTTTTCGTAGTTGCAGCTCCCTGAGTGAAGCCATATATTGAACACTGCCAAGAATCGGGTTGAAATAAGAAGTTTAACTTCCTGCACCATTTCGGAACCGTGATAAACCGACCAAGTCTCGTAACATTGTCTTCCAACTATAAACGATTCTTAAGAATCTACCGCTACAGTCTGTGAAGCCTGCTATGGAATACTAAAACAACATCAGAACAACCATTAGAGAATATGTTACTGATCCTGATAGGTGAGCTGTAACGCTAGAGCCTGGTGTTCGGGATGACGTGGGTTCGAGTCCACTCCGGCCATTCAGATTTTGAGTTTCAATGATTTCCCGCAGGCAAATGACGCGTTGGTTCCTTTAAAAAAACCATGGTCGAATTCTCTCTGTTCTTTGTCCTCCATCGTCTTCCGATGACGCCAACGAACCAGAAACAAAAACATAGATTATGGTATCCCTTATGATTCAAGAATGAACTTTCGGAATTCTTCTTTGCAACAGACTAGGTGTGTCTCGTTAAGTTTATCCCGTTTATCCATCAAGACGAATTCATTCTACGCCGTTCGGTACATTTTCTTCCTTCAAATTAGCGTTTCCGTCGTAGACTTCACAGAAGGCATCACGTCGCATGTGTTCGTACTTCGTACTAAACACACACGGCTACCCTGTAGATTTATGAAGTGGCAAGTCGTAACATGTGACTCTTTGTGACTTTTACTTGTTTCTCAGTGAATATTGAATGTCACTTGGTGAATCCAGAATAGTTCAAGTTAATTCAGAGATGTGTTTATTCAGCCTATAAATGACTGAGAATTGAACGTAGCTGTCATTATAAACAAAACTATGTCTTTGGAAGCATATTTATATATCGGAATTATTAAACACATTAATTGGCTTTTTATATAACCAAATAAATATTTGCTGTCAGCATCACAAAAAGTAATCGAATTTTTGATACGTTACGAGAAGAGCGTTCTAAATGGCGCTACCTTTGAAGGATGTCATCAACAAATAATACGAGTTTTTATATCGTAAATGTTCGTGGATTTGCTTACTTCATTCATCAGTGCAATGAAGATAACTGGACTAATTACGTTAACATTATTGATGGCAAGGATAAAACAGCCTGTGAAATCATTCTCGATCGGTTCTCTGATCATCATCGTGAATCGCTCGTTACTGCCGACTGACTGTCCTAACGGTAGCGAAAACATTTCGGCTCTTCTCGACCTACAAATAAGCATGGATTCATTCATTCATGGGCATTTAAATGACCGAAGGAATAATTGATCACAAAGATGTAATAGTTGCAGTAAAATTAATAACAGAACGCAAAAATAAAAATGGTTTGCAGATTTGAAAAGAGCTCGGTGGAGTGTTTTAGAACGCAACCTGAGGGATAATTACCATATTCTTCAAGTTGCAAGAGGCGCCGTTGAAGTGATATGGCATCGATTTCTACGAACAGTCAAGCAATGTATGGACATACATATACTGAAGCTGAAAATCAAGGAAGGGAATGATTCTCCGTGCTATACAAGTGAAGCTAATAGTTTACCCAAAAACAAAGGAGGATTCATCCACGCTCGATTAGGACAGGGTGTCGTAGTGACAAAAAACTTAGACGAGTAAGAGCATATGTTAAAAATGACATACTTGAGGCATTTAATGACATCCGATTCTAGTCATTTTCCAAGAGCCTCACCCAAAGAAATTTTGATCGTGAGTAAAAAAAGTCAGTTGTAGGGGCAACAATATGCGAATCCAGGACGGACGTAAAACTAACGACAGGGTGACAAGGCACCGCATTTAAAAATCCATTCACTGACGGAAATTCCCATTTTCAAGAAAGGAGATCGGAGGGATCCTAGGAATTATCGACCCTTATCTATAGCATCTGTTTGCAGCAAATTTCTAGAGAATGTTATATGCTCTCACATTATAAATTTCTCGATGAAATCGAATTACTTACACCAACCAACTCGCATTTCGTAAGAACAGATCTTGTGACCCGCAGTTGGCCCTATTTTCGCATGACGTAATGAAAGTAGTGGATGCAGGTTCACAAGTTGATGCATTTTTCTTGGGTTTTCAGAGAGCTTTTGACTCCTTGTCAAACAACAGACTTTTAGCAAAAATTCGAGCGTATGGTATATCTGATCAGATTTGTGACTAGATACAAGATTTTCTAACCAGTCTGACGTAGTTTGTCGTTGACGGTGAAGCCTCTTCTAGTCTAGATGTTACTTTGAGAGTTCATCAAGGAAGAGTAATAAGACCACTTCTATTCTTAATTTTTTCCAAATTATCTCGAAGACAACGTTAATAGTAATTGACGATTGTTAGCTGATGATGCAGTACTCTATAGACAAGAAAGGTGCTCTGACTATTGCTTAGAAACTCAGCACGATCTGGTTGTTATTTCGGAATGGCACATTAAACTTGTAAGCCAATGTGCATAACTAACAGAAGGAATCGACTTGTTCAGGAATACAAAGAGAACAGGACATCTATTGACATGGTTGATTCCCTGAAACTATTTGGGCGTAATAGTACAAAACAACTTGAAATGGGACCTGCACATAATTTACGCCGTAGGAAAAGCTAATTCTAGATTACGATTCGTAGTCCTATTTTGAAGAATTGTAACACTCATACCGGCGCAAAGGAGAACTCTCGTGGGTCAACATTTGGATTACTGCTATGGAGTTTGGGATCAATATCACAAGGGATTGATTGATACGATAGAGAAAAACAGAGAAAAGCCGTTCTATTCGTGACTTCTTGCCATTACTTACGAAAGCGTCACTTCATTGATACATAGAGTTGATTCTGATTTATGGTATATTGGCCATCCTTCCGCAGTTGATTGTTACACAATTGTAAATGAAAACACCGACTATTAGCAACTGGTCTTATTGATAAAGGCTCAGACGCGTTTCGCCCTTGTCGAATGGGGCATCGTCAGTGACTGTGGATGTATATACATGTTGGTGTTAACTGATGAATATCTTCTTTCATGTAGAAAGGTTGTAGAAGAGTAGATGTGATAAAACTCCGTCCTACTTACACTGTCTCTGTTCAAAAAGTTTTGTCATTCCAGCTGGTAGTGCCTCCAACCTTAATCACTAGATTATTTGATTCATTTTCCTCTAGCGCAGACAGTAAATTATAATATCCATTATATTAGCAGTCATTTCATTATATGTTTATAATTGCCCTTAACTTTTTCATTAGATCATCATTTATTGCAACACTCCACAGCACAAGCCAAACGCCCTGAATATAAACAAACTTTTCATGGTATCCAAGCAGCAGACACTGACTGAGAAATAGAATAATACAAAAAATACAAGTATAAAAACAGGCAGAAGAATGAATAGCCTTTGGTATCTTGTATGATACTGGAGCACAAGGATGCTAAATATTTATGGGTGAACCCAAAACCATCAAGAAAAGTAGGCACTGCAGCTGCGTTTCCACTCGGCTGCAAACCGCCTTGTGACGAGCCGAATATGGGTACGGAAACAACAGACGACTGTGAGTTGTCAACAATAGCGCATCGTCCTTTGAACCTTCGGCGACCGTAGGCGTCGCAGCAGGGGGCAGCCAGATCGCTATCTGCGGACCTGGCGCTGTGGCACAAATATTTCGGCCGTGTTTGCACCACCTCAACGGGCAGGCTCGGGTTTCAGACCGTCGCTTTGTCAGCCAACAGTCCACACAACAACCAGGGACCAGACGCTCTTCCCAGCAGTCATCCACATCGACTATTTAATGTTTTATGGTTCTAATGTAGATAAGCTCTTTTAGTTTAATTCGTCCGTGTGCGTCTTGAAACGAGACTACGGTTCAGTGAGCATAAAGGAAGGTTTCCATTCTGACAAGTTCCTGGCACATGTCGCTCAACTTGTGCCCAGCACATGTTGCACGTAATTGTTCAAACTATGTCTAATTGCTGGGACATCTGCAACATTTGTAGAGAGGTCTCGAGTGCAAGACACAGTTAAAATTTGTGCAGGGAATCAAAAACAATGTTTTCCAGTTTCTTGAGTGTAGTGTTTTGTTGGTTCAAATATTGAGCGATATCGACAACTCAGCTACTTCAGCTTTTGTTGTAATGGCAGGAGCATGAACTACAAAGAGACATATTGAAGGGCTTATAACTTCTTGATGGCAGGCCTTCGTCTCCAAAGTGGGTACGAGAATTTTGTTAGAATGACAGCAAGTGATTTTCAATAATTACTGAACTTGTTGGGCCGAAGATTATAAAATCCAGGACATGTCGAGAGCCAATTTCTCCTGGTGAAATGTTAGCGACAACCCTTCGTTTCTTAGCGACAGGTGATAGCTACAGTTCTTTAATGTATATACAACAGAATCTCCAAATCCGCTATTTCAGAAAACTCATTTAAATATTGCTATTCAGGTTCGTAAACATCTTAGCATCAACGCCACTTTCTTGCTCTTTTCAATTTTATGTTTTTCCCTTAAATATTGGGACCTCAGAGAGTGATTTGTTTTCTACTTCTTCATACTGCATTCCAGAATATCAACAATTTTTACATGGAGTCATTTCTATTGTTCGACTTCTTGTGGTTCGCATCAATTATATTCCACAGAACTGTCTCCTGTTAATAGAGTTCTAGAAGCTTTATTATATTATTCTTCGAGCATTCCATCATGAAACAAACACTTCTCCAGCTTTGAATAAAGTAACGATTACCACAGACAAGAAAACGCGTGCTGCTCCCAGAGTTTGGACAGTGTGTGCGTGCATGTCCCTGGACATGTCGCAGTCTGTTTCCATCGGCTGTGGCACAAGTTGCGGCACGTGTTGTGTTCCATAGTCGATTGCCACGTTTCAGTCCCCGGCACTTGTGTCGTAACATGTTGCAGACCATTTCCATTTCAACAAATTTCGGGAACAGGGCAGGCACTTGTCCAGCAATTTGTAATAATGGAAAAAAACCTTAAGAGGGATGGCTGGTAGGACGAATAATATGCTCATTATGTATTCAAAGACACTGGATCAGCACAGCTAGAAATACCTATATGCAATTTGTGTTCAGTCTGCCAGTAAAGGCCCCTGCCAGGCAGACCTCACACACAACGCGCCTGCACGCCGGGATACATATACGACTCCAAACAGGCGCAGAGACATCAAAACAAACCAGGAAAACAAATAGAATCATCTAGAAGCTAAGTGGGACTATTTCTTACAGAGGTCGCCGTACTACCACACAACGGAATTCCTGCGCCAGGCCGCCTATATAAGCGTAGCCGGCCGCTCCACCGCCAGTTCCGGCCTGACCGCGGAACCAGCTTCAACTACAGAAGACCACCGGAAGTTCGCGAGAAGTAGAAGCCGTCTCTCTCTACCCCGGATCAGGACCAGGCTAAATTTCTCGACGGTCATCCGCTAACTGTACCACATTTGTTATTGTTTACCAGTGTTTTGTGTACATAGTAATAAACCTCAAGGAACCATTAAGTGTAGTTCACTTCAGTGGCGACAAGGTTGGGATAAGAACTCTCGACCATCATGGCTACGCCAGCAGCACCTACGGAATGGCAACAGTTCCTCCAAGGACTTCTACATCAGTTCTTCGAATCTCAGAGACAACTGATTGCGGAAGTCAGGAATCTCCGCCAACCCACGGCCCCGCCTCCGTTCCCAGCATTCAACGACGACGTCGAAGAATGGGAGACCTACGAGAAGCGCATAAAACAACACTTCGCAATTCATCACATATCCAAAGAAGAAGACCAGCGTGCATATTTCCTTTCCTGGAACCAATCGAAGATGTATGTCTTGCTCACCAAACTTCAGCCACAAGACCCCGACACCCTCACCTTCACGACCATCTGTAGACACTGAATGCATACTACAGACGCCGGTACCATGTCGTCGCGGCCCGCGTCGAATTCTATCAATGCCGGAAGAAGCCCGATCAGACGTATCGCCAGTGGGCGGCCGAACTCCAAGGCCTTAGCAGAAAATGTAAGTTTCAAACTCGTTGTTCCCACGAATCCTACGCCGACGACATGGTGCGTGATCACATCATACAGGCTGCACCAGATGCCGCACTCCGGCATGACGCCCTCAAGTTAGAGGACCCATCCCTGGAGCAGGTCATCGAACTTGCCTACACAATTCGAATATCTACACGGCCGCGAGATCGCGCCTAGAGTCCTGGGCGGATGTGGCCGCAATCCGAAACCGACGTAGAGGACCACTGAGACGTTCGCCGCCATCCAGGAGCTCCCAGGTCGCGCTCCTCCCGACACCACAACCGGGGACCGCGTTCCTCAGAAGGACATCGAACCGGCCCGTTCCGGCAGGGGCACCAAGGTCTCGGCAGCAGCAGCGGATCCCGCAGCGCCGACGCCGCAGCCCGCCTCCGCCTACCCTCCTGCCCGCCTGTTATTCAGCCATGAGAGGGAAAAATTGTCCGGATCGTTGGGCTGAATGCTCACGTTGCGGCAAGGAAGGACACCTGGCGTCCGTCTGCCGCACCAACACCACCAATGGCCAATCCCGGCTCTCGCCGCCCAGGGTCTTACCAAGACAGGTTGAGCGGCGCACCTATGGATATCAATCAGGTAGACACTTCCACAGCATCCAAACTTTTATTGACGTTACGGTCAATGGCAAGCCCCTGCGCCTACAAGTCGACACAGGAGCAGCAGTCTCATTGCTTAATTATACTACTTATGTGCAAATTGGCTCGCCCCCCCCTCTCGCCGGCCCCCAAGCGCCTCCTGACATACAACAAACAGGAAATAGCACTCCTGGGACAATTCACAGCAAACGTCATGTATAAGTCTGTACATCGTTCAGTCCCCTTTTTAGTAGTTAACAGTTCTCTCACAGCAGACTTATTTGGACTGGACGCTTTCCGCTTATTCGGATTTTCAATTGAGGATAACATACACCTCGTATCTCAGCATGTTCCTTTTCCTGAAGTGGACGCCCTTTGCACCGAGTTTCAGGACCTGTTCTCACCAGGCGTCGGCTGTGCAAAGGACTTCGAAGCATCACTCCAACTCCGGCCGGACGTACGGCCTCGATACTTCCGGGCACGCCAGGTACCCGTAGCGCTTCAACAACCACTTCAGGAAGAACTTCAACGTCTCCAAGACGAAGGGATCCTCCAGCCGGTGCGGTTCAGCCCCTGGGCCACGCCGTTGGTCATAGTTCAGAAGCCAGGACGCCGCTTACGTCTCTGTGGTGACTTTAAGACCACCGTCAACCCGCATCTGCTGGTAGACGACTATCCACTTCCGAGACCGGACGACCTCTTCCGTAAACTAGCAGGAGGTACCTACTTTACAAAAATTGACCTGGCAGAAGCATACCTTCAAATCCCTTTGGATATCCAGTCCCGACAATACACAGTCATCAACACTCCCTCTGGCCTCTTCCAACTCAACCGGCTCATGTTCGGCTTGGCCAGTGCTCCAGCGATTTTTCAACGGTATCTCGAACAACTTCTCCAGGATATTCCGGGATGCATCAAACTATCTCGACGACATAGTCGTCACGGGACCCTCCGCTGCCGAACACATGACCAACCTCCGCCTACTCTTCCTCCGCCTCCGGGCAGCAGGATTGAAATGCAACCTTTCCAAGTGTCAATTTTTTCAACAATCCATTTCCTACCTGGGTCACATCATCGCTCAGGAAGGCATTTCCCCAGCATTTTCCTATGTGGACGCTATTTCCAACTTACCTCGGCCTCAGGATCTACATCAGTTGAAATCTTTTTTAGGCAAGATTGCATACTACAGAAAATTTATACCCTCAGCAGCACAAGTGGCAGCACCCCTGTACCACCTCTGTCGCAAGAATGTCCCGTTCCGTTGGACCCCAGCTTGCGAGACCGCATTCCACACCCTTAAACAGCAGCTCAAGTCCGCAGCATGCCTCATGCCATACACTCCAAACCTCCCCTTGATACTTGCCACAGATGCATCCGATTACGGTGTGGGGGCAGTTCTGTCTCATAAATTACCAGATGGCACGGAACGCCCCGTAGCTTACATCTCCAAAGCCCTATCGGCTGCTCAGCTTAAATATTCTCAAATCGAGAAAGAGGCGCTAGCTATTGTTTTTGCCTGCTCCAAATTCTATTCCCTTTTATATGGGATTTCTTTTCATCTCATTACCGACCACAAGCCACTCCTATCACTATTTGATCCGTCCACACGTCTGCCTACCAAAACATCCCACCGCATCCAGCGTTGGGCACTATTCCTGTCCCAGTTCAGATATACCATGCATTTCCGTACCACCTCTAGGCATGCCAATGCAGACGCCTTATCCAGACTACCGCAGGGACCAGACCTTGCCTTCGACAAGTCGGAACTTCTGGTGTTCCAGATCGACGATGACATACAAGAAGCACTGAAGACATTTCCAGTCACGGCCTCAAAAGTCGCGGCAGCCACAGGGGAGGACCCCCTCCTCCGTGTCATCCGACACCACATCCAACACGGGTGGCAAACACGTTCCCCTCCACGCCATCATCAAGACCTCAAGTTCTACTACTCCATCCGCCACCAGCTCTCAGTAGTAGAGGGAGTGCTCCTCCGCACAGAACCAAATTCAACCCCGAGGGTCGTCGTTCCGAGATCCCTACAACCGACAATCCTCCAAACTCTCCACCAAGGACACTGGGGAATTGCCCGCACCAAATCCCTTGCCAGACGCCATGTATTCTGGATCGGCCTTACCACGGATGTCACGAAGATGGTGCGGCGCTGTACCATCTGTGCCCAACAACTGCCCCGCCCCCCTCAAAAGTTCCTTTCCTGGCCGGCACCGTCCGGACCCTGGGAACGCATTCACCTCGACTTCGCTGGCCCATTCCTAGGCCACCAGTGGCTCCTAGTGACGGATGCCTTTTCCCACTTCCATATGTCGTCCGTTGCTCCACAATCACCACAGAGGTCACCATTTCAGCCCTCACGAAGATCTTTTCCATCGAAGGATTACCATACGCCATCGTCACAGATAACGGACCGCAATTTCGAAGTCGGGAATTCCTACCCTTCTGTACCGCCAACAATATCCAACACCTCCTAACCCCGCCCTTCCACCCCCAATCTAACGGGGAGGCGGAACGGCTAGTCAGAACATTTAAAACCCAAATGACCAAATACACCACAAGTCACAAACTCGAAGAGGCATTGACACTCTTCCTCAGTTCCTATCGAACCACTTCAGTGGGGGCCAAAAGCCCGGCGGAATTGCTGCATGGCCGCCAACCTCGCACTCTCCTCCATCTCCTCTTACCCCCGCCCAAAGTACAGGTACCTTCGGGCCCATTCCGTTTCACCCCGGGCTCCCTAGTCTGGGCCCGCGGGTTTGGCTCCCGGGCCGGTTGGCTTCCGGGGGTCATCCAGCGGCCCCGGGGCCGCCAACTGTTCGACGTCAGCCTGGATGACCGGATAGTGCGACGCCATCGAAACCAACTACGTCCCCGCTACCCCACGGCACCGTCCTCTTCCACCACGGCACGGCCATCCACTTCTTCCTCTCCTTCCCTGCCACCTCCACCACTCCTGCCGTCTAACCGTTGCTCAGGGACAGTTACAGCGCCACCAACGACGCCACAACCTGTCGGTCGCTCCGACACCCTTCAGCCGCAGCCTCTCGACCACCTGCGGGGACCATCTTCAGCGCCCCCCGTACAGCCCCCGGCCATCGACGCCGACGAACCGATGCCGTTAGCTCCACAAGTACCTCCACCACAACCTGCACCACGACGCAGGTCGGCACGCATCGCCAGGGGAACAGCTCCGTACTCCCCTGGAGGTAGCCATCATAGTCTGCTCCAGGGCGCCGCAGCAGACGACCTCGCAGACGTCGCAGACATCGCTTCCCCCCCCCCCCCCGGGAGGGAGGTATGTTCAGTCTGCCAGTAAAGGCCCCTGCCAGGCAGACCTCACACACATCGCGCCTGCACGCCGGGATACATATACGACTCCAAACAGGCGCAGAGACATCAAAACAAACCAGGAAAACAAATAGAATCATCTAGAAGCTAAGTGGGACTATTTCTTACAGAGGTCGCCGTACTACCACACAGCGGAATTCCTGCGCCAGGCCGCCTATATAAGCGTAGCCGGCCGCTCCATCGCCAGTTCCGGCCTGACCGCGGAACCAGCTTCAACTACAGAAGACCACCGGAAGTTCGCGAGAAGTAGAAGCCGTCTCTCTCTACCCCGGATCAGGACCAGGCTAAATTTCTCGACGGTCATCCGCTAACTGTACCACATTTGTTATTTGTTTATCAGTGTTTTGTGTACATAGTAATAAACCTCCAGGAACCATTAAGTGTAGTTCACTTCAGTCGTGACAGAAATTCTCACTTTGTGAAGAAGAAATGGCCTAAGCGGAAGTGGAAAATGAGTGAAAAAAATATGCAATGTGAAAGTCTGGTAGCTCCTGAAGATATACTACTTCCACCACTTCCCATAAAACTTGGCCTAATGAAGCAATTTTTTCTGTGGATCCAACAGGCAATGGATTTACATATGTAGCTGACAGATTTCCCCCGCTTTCAGCTGCCAAAATAAAGGAACTTGTGGGCCCTCAAATCAGGGAGCTACAGGAAGATACAAATTTTGAAGCACATTTAACAGCTAAAGAAAAGAGAGTATGGGGGTGTTTCAAGAAGGTGTCAGAAACTTTCTCGGTAGAAGAAGAAGAGCAGCCAGCTACAAGTAAATAGTGAACGACATGATCGGAGCATATGTAGATCTTGGGTGCAATATGTCTCTGAAGGTACATATGATGGACTCTCATCTGTACTACTTCACTGAGAGTTGTAGAGACGTATCGGATGTACATGGTGAAAGATTGCATAAAGACATATCTACAATAGAAAGGCATTATGAGGGGAAATGGGTACCATCAATGTTATGAGATTATTGCTGGAATATCATTCGAGAGAAAGAAGATTGTCAATACAAGAGAAAAAAGTGACAAGAATTACCATATGGCGGCTCATTTTTTTGTAAATTTTCTGTAATTACTTATGAATAATAAATGCTACAAAGCGAATATACTAAGTATACTTTGTTATACGTTGGATTCCAACCTCCCTTAATGTGATAAACTTAATGACATAATAAAAATCTGATTTGTTTCTTGATTTTCAGCTAACGTGTTCTGCACTATATCAGAAAAAAAAAACCTTGCGATTACTCTTAAACTATCCCTGATACAAAGAAACTAAAAACAGGTTTGAATTCAGTGCTCGAAGTACAACAAGGAACGAAAGGTATTTTTTCAGAAATAGAAAAAAAGTCTTTTTTTTTTGCAGAACAGTGTAATTTGATACCCGTTACAAAGAGCAAATGGAATTACACATACTGGTATATGTCGGATCTTATACATTGTACATATATCAGAAAGGAAACAACATTAAAACAGATATGCTGAATGCACGCTCAGCGAACTTTATACTAATAGATATTAATGTACACTTACAGTAATTTTTCAGCAGTGTGAGCCTCAATCTACCACTGTACAGTTGTGGACGCTCCGAATGGAAATGCTACTTCATTCTGTGTCAGTGAGTTTATAGCAGAATCCTCTAGAGCTTCTTCACGGTGACTCGGCGATAACCACGTCACCTCAGCCGAGCGATAAAAAAAGAAACTTCGCATCATCTTTATCGCTTATCACGCTACAAAAACACTTCTGCTCAGTCTATAACTACACATACAGATTACTTTCACAGTTTATACGGGTTTACAGTTTGTTGCATTTCCATTAGAAAGTGGACCAATAAGGGACTAAAAGTTGAAATTTGGTGTTCTAGAGAACTCATTTTCATTTCTTGAAAAAAATTATCTTAACAGACACATCAAATTACTTTCTTTGCGATGTACCACATTAGTTTTTATTCCAAAGAAGGCAGCTCGGCGTTTTGTGTTTACGGAAAATGTATCCAGGGGATTTTGCCATCGATATGTCACAATGGATTAAACATAGACAGTCGCGTTATACGAAAATTGAAGCTACCGTTAACGCAGCGGAAACACGGCTAGTTGTCAGCCAAAAAAGTCTAAGGGTTTTCCTTCTGCAGTGAATTTGATATTATATGTTTATTGTGATTCTGAATGTGTATTGCTCGTAGATTTTCGGAAAAATTGTGGAACCGTATTTGGGTATTTCAGTATTATACTAACCATGGGAAGCAGAAGTGAGCAGCTGTCAAAGAAAGTTTAGAAACAGTCTGTAAACGTGCTATTCACCAGTTGGGTGGTTCCAGTGACAAACCTCTTATTACCATGGCTTCAAGTCATGAGCGTGGGTTTGTTCGTAATCAAATCCCATATTTACCTCGCCTGCCCCCTCAGTCTACAAGTTTTCTCAAACCTCAGTCTGCTACCAATTTACAGTAATATGTTGATATCTGATGGATTTTCATCTAATTTTAGACTACTTGAGTATTCCTTTAATGCGAATGGCATAACACATAAATAGAGGCTCTCGACTCTATTACATGCAATTAGCTTCCTGACTGGTGGCATCTGAGCAGAATTGTTGGGTAAAATGATCTGAAAGGTAGGTGCAGTACCACTGAGCTATGGGAAGTCCAAAAGAGAGAAGGTGGGTAGATATGTCCAAAACGTTAATGTTTGCTTGTAGTTGGAATGCGAAGCTTTTTTAGGATCTCTGCAAGTTTTTAATTATAAGGAATTCCATTCTGAAGCAACTGAGTCAGAACTTCTAACATGTATCAGACCCATAATCACAAATATGAGGCTAATCTGAAGGTTAATATCTCATTTCTGCAAATAATTTTGGTTATTTTTTTTTTTTTTTTTTTTTACTACTACTTTATTTCATTTACAGATCCTGAATTAATTCCCCTACTGTATATCCAGACCACATCGTTGGTTAAGGCGGTGGAGGCATCATTACGTGGTTAGTTGTTTGGATCACCTGTGGTGGAAAAATTTTCACTACTGGGACTTGGTCGGCAGAGAAGACAGATGGTAGTGCACGATTCCTAAGGCACAGACTTTGCCTCAGAGATCTTGTTATATAAACCTAAAACTCTGTGGCCTCCAAGATTTCTTTTGGAAGAGTAGTCCTGAATGCGCCAGCGCCTGGTTTCATTCGCAGCTCACTCAATTAACGAACACACACAGTCAGAATCATTCACGCGTCCAATAAAGCTTACTAACACTTTCTTTCTGCAGAAGCCAACGGCAAACCAGCCAAGTTCATTTTCCCAGGGAGTTACTTTGGAGAGGTAACACCCTGCATACTAAACGCTAGCGTCAGATACCGAGCACATCACGCAGTTTGACAATCACTGTCTGTACGGTTCGCGAGCTCTATTAGGACGCTTATCAAAAAACTGTTAACTGTAAACTTCTTGCTACCCACACAAACACGATTTTCTACAAACTTTCGACGTAAGGAAGTAACATAAGAATTTAAGATGAATTCATGTCAATGTTTCAGGAAGCGATTCTGTTACAAAAAGAACAGCCGACACCGCTGCGAAATGTGACAGGCATGCAAATCAGTTCATCATAACCTGCAGACAGCTGCCAGAGAAGAAAATAATTTGAAGAGAGCGCTTGCCACCACAGTACTGTACAACGGAAGAAAGTGCTTTGCACAAGCTATCTACTCTAGCTCTACGAACAAAAAATTGGTGTAGCTCATGCCAGAACTGATTATTGTCATAACAAAGCATTTCCAGTGGAAATGCTGCCTTCGTTATCAGCAGTAAAATCATATGAAAATCTCTAAGTTTTAAGTTTATAGCTCAATGATTTTATAAGTAATTTAGCCGTTAAATTTCAATTTTAGGAATGTTAAATCATTTTTTATAGGAAATAATGTTACCGTGGGTTAGCCTATCAGCTAATAAGGCCTAACTAACAAAAACCATTTAAATGTTCTGATTGAGGCCACACTAACAGACCAAGATGTTACAAATTTGCGATGGCGCGTTACCCGGATTTCCGTTGTCAGTCTTACATCATCCATCGTAAGACCTGTCCACACTGCAACAATAATGAAAATCGTATTTATCCAAATAAATCGTATTTTTTGTAATATTATACTCAGTGATATAAAATCATAGTCTTTATCATAATTAATACGTGTTTCGATGATCTTAAATATTTGAACATGTTCTCTTAGTCCAATGATTTTATATTTTGTTTTTCGTCCTAGTTCTTGCTTCAAAGTTTGCTTTATAATGTATTTTGCAATACTCTAAAAATTGTACGAATATAAATAAATAGTACACATATTTATTACTAACTGATTGATAATTATTTTTACACGTAGTTGACGGTAATTCTAGTTCGGACGATTATGAAGACAATGCGTCCGTTGCTCAGCTAAATACAACTGCATTTCATCACCTAATGCCCACGCCAATTAAAGCCACATAGAAAAAACTATCAATTAGGACAAAAGCCATTGATTACAGAGGAATTACAGTCGCGAAACATCTGTTTGATAACAATAATAAATGAAGGAAAAAAGAACAAAACAATAAAAAATTAAATTCCAAAGAAAGGAAAAAAGGTCGCATCCGTAAAGAAATCTATTTCAATGGTAACAGTGGTACCGCACAAAAGCAAGACAGGTGTTACTGCCACAGCTGTGAAGAGGATGAGATAGCTCAAATGAAACAATGGACTGACAGCGGGAAATGTTATCATGAGGAGTGAGTCAGTTTACCGGTGAATCATACCGATGACTTTGAGTGCTGTTAGGCGAGGCAATAAATGTTTTACTTTTTTTTTATTTAATAATCTTAAATACAGTTACAGCATTCGTGTAATTGTTTGAATATTTAAGTATGTAAAGTCGTAGGCCTCACTATATTACCATAGTGAAATAAGTTCTATTGGCAAGGATATTAAAACCGTTCATTTTGCTTTTGATTATGGAACAAGCTACCATTTTACGCTTATACAGGGTGAGGCATTTAAAACTGTTTGTTGGTATATTTGGCAAAATACAAATCGGATTAAAAAAAATTGTTCACCTCGAAGAAGGTCATCCATGAACATAACGTTCGACCCCCTGCACCACCCCTGGGGGCGGGAGGGGGGTGAATTTGAAATCTCAAATAGGAACCCCAATTTTTTATTGCATTGGAATCTCCGTGAAAAAAATATGTATCTTTTATATGAAACATTTTTTCTTTTCATGATAGATAGCACTATAATCAGCAAAAATGAAACTGAGTTGCAAAATGGTAAAATCTCGAATAAATACTCATCAGATTAGGAAAATTGAAATTAGAAACAATTTAGAAAAAATAATTTCTGTGATTCACATTGCTTCTCAAAAGTGTTTCATTGCAGCAAATTTTCGAAATGATGTCCTTTGTTTCTAATGCACATTGCAACTGTGTGTCTGAAAGACAATCCGACATTTATAAGCGTCTCTACGTTGATGTTTTCACATTCATTGATAATTCGCTGCAGCATATTTTCTGGGGTTGTTGGTACAGACTTTGACTTTAAATCTGGCCACTGCTGAAAAATTCTATCACTCTTATTTTGCACAATCTGGCATCAATGTCATCCCAGGCAACAGTAACGCAATACTGGCTCCGCCTCCTCGCAATTTCATTGGTGGATATTATATTCAGAGCCATCTATACTGCAGATTTTTCATTTCCTTAAGTCAATGCAGGAATCAATTGGCTAACAGGTAGGAATTAAGCTCCTCCCACTGACGATTCTTATTGGCAGAACAGATCATCAATCTTCCATTACATTTCTATAATACTTTACCAAAATTCAGATCTTGAAACGTATCCCAAAAGTTGTAATTAACGGGATTGCATTAAAGTTGAGCAGGAAACAGGCCCAATGCAATATATTACCACGGTTGATTAGCATAAAACTATAACGATAAGATTGTTATACTCATTTTGATAATTCCTTCGGATTATATTTCACTCATATATCTGGCCAGTCCACAAACCAAGGGATAATCATGTTCCATGAGGTGGAATTTTTAGTACTTCGATACTTCAGAAACAAGAAATTATTACGGAAGTGTCTTTCTCCCAGATGGATTGAATGAAAGTCTTCCTTCGCTGCGTTGTATACAACTATACGAGGAAAGTAGCACCGAGCGTGCAGTGGTCCTATGGTTAGCGTTCTGGGTTGCTGAGATAGCGATTCCGAGTTCAAATCCAAGTAGTTCTTATTTTTTTTATTTAGTAATTTATAATTACTTGTATTTTCTTTTTAAGCGTACCGAAACTGCACATTGCTTATGAGTATGAGGTATCCATGATTCTTTCCTAACTGCGTCAGGAAATAAGATAAATATCTGCGAAACTACCCAATGTTTCGTAACTAATAGCTAACGTAAGCATGAAAGATTTGCGGCGGCAGAGCTGACGAAAATCTACACGGGTTTCAAGCCGCGCCGAAATCATATCATCTGTCCCTTTTCAAACGACACACATGTTTCAAAAATAATTATTTCACAGTAGAACGATCATCGCGTTTGGGAAAGAAATAATTTACAAGAGGAATTATTGCTCTCTTTGTAGGTCGACGATAATGATCATGCACTATCAAATTACCATTGTCACAAAAAATTTACAACCAGATTTTTATCGTAGGACAAAAATTAATTATTTTATAACTGGTATAAGTAATTAAAGTTAATTGAGAATCGGGCTTACAACCGGGGAGTTCTTAAATTACCGTTTTTCACATTTTCTACAATGCTGTTAGTTGTTTCTGACACTATTACTTCATGATCTTTAAAGCATTCGGATTTATTAAATACTTGGGCTAAATGCTCATTATTTAACAAGGCGTGAAATTACCTGCGTTATTCTTTGTTTGGAATAACATAAATAAATACAAGCATTTGGCGAATGAGGATGTCGCCGTTCGCGTGATTGTTCTTTAGTCTCCGGTATAAAGTGGAACGCTCAAGTTTAGTCACCCGTCACCCGTCATAATCGACTCCATAATCGCCTAGGTCTCAAGGATTCAAACAAACACAGTCTACCGGTAAAGTAAGGTTGATAATGACTAAAGACCGGAAGACCAAGCGTGGCGTGAGAGCGGTAACGCTCTGGCTCCAGGCAAATGTTGGGATGATTCTTATAGAAGGCAATGGCCGTTCCCTTCTTTAATAAATTCAACATCGATGAAACGTAAAGCAATAAACAAAAAAATAAGGATCGGGAGGAGGTATTGTTAATAGATTTCAAGCCAGCTGCAACCTCCTCAATAAATTTAGCCAGCTCTTTTTTTATGATTTTACACCTCGTCGACATAGAGGTGATTATTGGCTGGATAGGAGTAGTGGAAAGGTTTTCGGCCATGCCCTTGTAAAGAAACCATTCCGGTATTAATATGGAGTGATTTGGGGAAACCTTGGATACCACAAATCTGCATGGCTGAACTTCGATTCGAACCTATGTCCTCCCGAATAAGAGACAAGAACGTAAACGATTTTTTAGACGACGCATAGTCATTCACAGCACTGACAAACGCATGTTACGAAATGGTAATGATGTAGAAAAATAGATATTTGTTCAATCTCTAAAACGGTAAATAATTTGATTCTTTATCTATGAATGCTTGGGAGACGTTACTTTTTGTATTGCCCTCATGAAATTAACATGTGTTCCCAACGTATTTTCAATTACCAGCTGTAAGTTGGATAATTGTGAAACCAACAAAAACTTTTGCCAAATATGCTGCTCGTATTAAATTATTATGTGTATTATTTACGCGTTATAAAGATATTCTTCCTTGACGAAGGAAGTAGGAAAGTTAAGACTATTTCCTGGTAAGCGTTGTCATATTTACTTTCTGCGATGTTGCCGCGATATTCTGCCTAGTAGTAGCAATTTCCCTATTTAAGAAATAGTGTCTCATAGCTGGACACACATATTGGCAAAATGAAAAATTATTTATTTCCCAGTATCATCTAGAATATTTTCATTTAACTGATTACTTCTCTTGCAACAGTTCGATTCTTTATACAGATTACTATTCAATAACGGAATGTTGTATCTATTTGTATATATTTTCTTTGGTCGTATAATTGATGAGGCACCAGATTCTGTAAGTCTAGGCGTCTGAGTGGTAACGCGCTGGGCTGTTAACGTGCTGGTTCTCGGTTAAAGCCCAGGTGCTGTATTTTTTTTTTCATTCTTTATCTCCTTTTCACTTGTTGCAAAATACATATCATATAAGTAAGTTTATACATGTTTCGTGGTTAATTGGAACAGTGGAAAAGAATCATAAAATTAATGTTTTGGCTGAAATGAGAAAGTGTCAACGCATCGTGCGTCAGTAGGAACTAAAAGCCAGTTTTCCGATAAATTTAGTTTAAATTGCTCAAAGGAATGTGGAATTTCCCCTTCTCAAAGACCGAGGGCGATTTTTTTTTACATTGCTTAAAAACTAATCTTTTCCAAGCCATTGCATTAATAATGACTTTACTAAAGAATAACAACGAAAATGCAGACATGTGTAGCTTTTGCTTCTCATTAAGTGTATAATATATTTTCACTGTCCCATGTACAAGCAACACAAGAAAAACATAACGCTCATAAAACCACTTTTGCCCGCGGCCTGTCACGAACCGTTTAACCGCGAGACAACGCACTAGATTCCAGGATCAGAATGGCATCCGCAAATCTGAGCCACTTACAGTACCATCCTCTCTGGATTACCAGAGACAGAAGCTAAGGTGACAACAACATATAACCAGCCTGGCATTGTCTTTCCTCCTTCCTCAAATTTCCTGTTTCTTTCTTCCAATTTCAGATTTCGGAAATAAGGTTTTCATGTCATTATATTGAGGATTTACATCAATTATATCATTACTGATCACTAGTAGGAGCAGCATTTTGTTAAATACGGAACCTCGCATTAGTATGTTATTCATCAATGATGATTTTTTGTTTTCGTAAGAATAACTACACACATTTTCAATTCTGATTTGCTTGCTAATACCACTGTGTCCAACAGGAATATTAGCTACAAAAACCGCACATTAGTTTGATTTAGGTACTTGTTTTTTTTAAAAAAAAAACAGCCATCAGTACCCCAATCATCAATCTCCCGCCTTTGCCATCAGCATTAGAAAAAAATTGGTAAAGTTGAGTGGCACAAATCGTAATAGTTAAATTAAATTTATCGGAAAACTGGCTTTTAGTTCCTACTGACCCACGATGCGATGAAACTTTCTCCTTTCCGCCAAAACATTAATTTTATGATTCTTTTCCACTATTCCAATTGACAACGAAACATATATAAACTTACTTATATGATATATACTTTGCAACAAGTGAAAAGGAGATAAAGAATGAAAAAAAAAATACAGCACCTGGGCTTTAACCGAGAACCAGCACGTTAACAGCCCAGCGCGTTACCACTCAGACGCCTAGACTTACAGAAGCTGCTGCCTCATCAATTATACGACCAAAGAAAATATATACAAATAGATACAACATTCCGTTATTGAATAGTAATCTGTATAAAGAATCGAACTGTTGCAAGAGAAGTAATCAGTTAAATGAAAATATTCTAGATGAGACTGGGACATAAATAATTTTTCATTTCACCATGGTGTGTGTCCAGCTATGAGACACTATTTCTTGTATAGGGAAATTGCTACTACTAGGCAGAACATCGTGGCAACATCGCAGAAAGTAAATATGACAACGCTTACTGGAAAATAGTCTTAACTTTCCTACTTCCTTCGTCAAGGAAGAATACCTTTATAACGCGTAAATAATACACGTAATAATATAACACGAGCAGCATATTTGGCAAAAGTTTTTTTGGTTTCACAATTATCCAACTTACAGCTGGTAATTGAAAATACGTTGTGAACACATGTTAATTTCATGAGGGCAATACAAAAAGTAACGTCTCCCAAGCATTCATAGATAAAGAATCAAATTATTTACCGTTTTAGAGGTTGAACAAATATCTATTTTTCTACATCATTACCATTTCGTAACATGCGTTTTTCAGTGATGTGAATGACTATTCGTCGTCTAAAAAATCGTTTACGTTCTTGTCTCTTATTCGGGAGGACATAGGTTCGAATCGAAGTTCAGCCATGCAGATTTGTGGTGTCCAAGGTTTCCCCAAATCACTCCATATTAATACCGGAATGGTTTCTTTACAAGGGCATGGCCGAAAACCTTGCCACTACTCCTATCCAGCCAATAATCACCTCTATGTCGACGAGGCGTAAAATCATAAAAAAAGAGCTGGCTAAATGTATTGAGGAGGTCGCAGCTGGCTTGAAATCTATTAACAATACCTCCTCCCTATCCTTATTTTTTTGTTTATTGCTTTACGTTTCATCGATGTTGAATTTACTAAAGAAGGGAACGGCCATTGCCTTCTATAAGAATCATCCCAACATTTGCCTGGAGCCAGAGCGTTACCGCTCTCACGCCACGCTTGGTCTTCCGGTCTTTAGTCATTATCAACCTTACTTTACCGGTAGACTGTGTTTGTTTGAATCCTTGAGACCTAGGCGATTATGGAGTCGATTATGACGGGTGACGGGTGACAAAACTTGAGCGTTCCACTTTATACCGGAGACTAAAGAACAATCACGCGAACGGCGACATCCTCATTCGCCAAATGCTTGTATTTATTTATGTTATTCCAAACAAAGAATAACGCAGGTAATTTCACGCCTTGTTATATAATGAGCATTTAGCCCAAGTATTTAATAAATCCGAATGCTGTAAAGATCATGAAGTAATAGTGTCAGAAACAACTAACAGCATTGTAGAAAATGGGAAAAAACGGTAATTTAAGAACTTCCCGGTTGTAAGCCCGATTCTCAATTAACTTTAATTACTTATACCAGTTATAAAATAATTAATTTTTGTCCTACGGTAAAAATCTGGCTGTAAATTTTTTAGTGACAATGGTAATTTGATAGTGCATGATCATTATCGTTGACCTATAAAGAGAGCAATAATTCCTCTTGTAAATTATATCTTTCTCAAACGCGATGATCGTTCTACTGTGAAATAATTATTTTTGAAACATGTGTGTCGTTTGAAAAGGGACAGATGATATGATTTCGGCGCGGCTTGAAACCCGTGTAGATTTTCGTCAGCTCTGCCGCCGCAAATCTTTCATGCTTACGTCAGCTATTAGTTACGAAACATTGGGTAGTTTCGCAGATATTTATCTTATTTCCTGACGCAGTTAGGAAAGAATCATGGATACCTCATACTCATAAGCAATGTGTAGTTTCGGTACGCTTAAAAAGGAAATACAAGTAATTATAAATTACTAAATAAAAAAATAAGAACTTCTTCGATTTGAACTCGGAATCGCTCTCTAAGCAACCCAGAACGCTAACCATAGGACCACTGCACGCTCGGTGCTACTTCCCTCGTATAGTTGTATACAACGCAGCGAAGGAAGACTGTTTCATTCAATCCATCTTGGAGAGAGACACTTCCGAAATAATTTCTTGTTTCTGAAGTTTCGTAGTTCTAAAAATTCCACCTCATGGAACATGATTATCCTTTGGTGTGTGGACTGACCGCATATATGAGTCAAATACTATCCGAAGGAATTATCTAAATGATTATAAACAATCTTATCTTATAATTTTATGCTAATCAACCGTAGTAACATAATGCATCGTGCCTGTTTCCTGCCCCTCTTTAATGCAATCCCGTTAATTACAACTTTTGGTATAAGTTTCAAGATCTGAATTTTGGTAAAGTATTATAGAAATGTAATGGAAGGTTGTTGACCTGTTCTGCCAATAAGAATCTTCAGTGGGAGGAGCTTAATTCCTACCTGTTAGCCAATTGTTTCCTGCATTGACTTAAGGAAATGAAAAATCTGCAGTATAGATGGCTCTGAATATAATATCCACCAATGAAATTGCGAGGAGGCGGAGCCAGTATTGCGTTACTGTTGCCTGGGATGACATTGATGCCAGATTGTGCAAAATAAGAGTGATAGAATTTTTCAGCGGTGGCCAGATTTAAAGTCAAAGACTGTACATCCATGTAAACCCCACTCTTTTAGCCATCCCCGCAGGATAAAATGGACAGGAGTCAAATCGTTTGTACGTGCCAAGTTTGATAACCTCCTCGTCCAATCCATCGACCCGGATAGTTTAGATTCAAAACTTCTCGAGATATTCGTGAATAATGCACTGGGCATCTATCGTGTTGAAACCACATATCCATTCTTGTTTGAAGTGGAACATCTTCCATTAGTATGGGTAAAACATTATCTACAATATCGCTTTACATTGGACCAGTCAGATTAACTTCTATGAAGTATGTGCCAATTGCCTGCGTACCTAAAATACCGCACCAAACGTTGACACTCCATGGGCTTTGATGTTCAACTTTCCTTATCCAATGGGGATTCTCCAATGACCAATAATGCATATTATGTCCATTCACTTCACCACGATTCGTAAAATTTGATTCATCAGAGATAAGTATCTGTGAAATGAAATTATTATTCCCTGCCAGTTGTCCGTGTATCCAGTTGCAGAAATTCAGGTGGTTTTCAATATCGTCACCATGCAGTTCTTGATGCAGCGATAAATGAAATGGATGCCATTTGTGTTCATGCAGTATGCGTAGAACACTTCATTGCGAAATTCCTGAGCCTCACGCAATTTGCCGAGAACTAATGTGGGGATTTGCAACAACTGCAGCTAAAATATTCACTGTGTTATTTTCGTTTGTCACAGGACGCCGTCGGACGCTTTTTTAGGTTTAACGCTTCCGGCTTCAGTAAACAAATGGATAATACTGCGAAAAGTCGTTGCAGACGGCACATGCCTATCAGGGAACAGATTAGCTTACCTTTGACGAGCTTCTTCCACATTTCTATGAGCCTCAAAGTGCGTGGTAATGATATCGACTCTCTCTGCAATCGTTAACATCGTGGAACAGTTGCGATGAAATGTGTACAGTCCGAATCATTGAAGTAACATGCACAGTCTGACCACGGACTGAGACGCATGATCACAGTCTGTGCTTATTCGATCGTGGGAGGTGTCACATGATGGCATTATGAAAAATATGAAAAAAGTAATTCGATTTTCGTGATCTGATTTGTATTTGTTTGAGATATTACCGTTTTGCAACAATCTTAAACTCAATTTCATTTTTGCCGATTACAGCGCCAGCTATCATGAAGCGAAAAAAATATTTCATACAAAAGATATAAATTTTTTCATGGAGAATCCAAATCTGCGATAAAAAATAGGGGTTCCTATTTAAGATTTCAAAGTCACCCCCTCCTCCCGCCCCCGGCGGTGGTGCGTGGGGGTCGAGCGTTATGTTAATGGATGTCCCTCTTCGAGGTGAACAACTTTTATTACAACTTTTTTAACTTTTTTTTAATCCGATTTGTACTTTGCGAAATATTCCGACAAAATGTTTTAAATGCCTCACCTTGTATATTGTAAGAACTGTCACTAAATAATGATTATAATTAAAACCTGTTAATTGAATTGGATATTTATCGTTTTATTTCAAATATCGTTTAACTAGGACTGATTACTGACAAGTACCTTAGTTCTTTATTAGAAAATTGGTTACGAAAATTGAAATTCGTTTCCTCAAGGACACTCAAGTTTTGCGCCCACCTTTTACTGCATTCTGCATGCTTGCCCGCGCGGGAGAGTTATGTTGAAAATCAAATAAAAAAATTTACAAAAATGATGTTGATAAATCGTATTTGTGCATTAGGGTTCAACCAATTAATCAAAAAGATTGAGATCTTGTGTTTTTTCATGATGTGTTTTGTTTACTTTAAATTATTAGCGCCCAACATCGCTAAAAGTGAAAGCAGTACCGTTGCTGATGTTACAGCAAAAGCAGAATTACATTAGAAAGTTTAGTTCCATTTTTCTGAAATAACAAATAAAAATTGGCAGTTTCCTTCATGTGTTAAGGTGAAGTAAAAGGCAGTATAACAGTTTTAAAAAAACTTTGATACTTGGCTCTGAGCTTTCTATCAGGTGTTGCTATGATAAGGCTGATTGCGTGTAACATTGGAAAACCTGTAATTTACAAATATGATTAGTTCATGTAGCACTGCCAAAGATAAGAAAAACTGACCTTTTCAACATATCAATGAATGTTATACTGTACCTATGAATTCTGCATGTTTGCTCTGAATAATCTCGCACAAACCGCGTATAGACAAATAAGATGCTTTGCTTCTTTTCTCACACTGAGCTGAGATGCGGTACGAATGTCTGATGCGACTTCATAGCGTCTTGTTGGCGAATTAAAAAAAATATGCCCTGTATCTATTAGGTATTCGTGTGTATTATTTGCTTGCATTATTTGGTGAGTTCATTTACACTGCTTTCTTCTCTACAGCTCTTTATCCACAGAAATGTTTGGTGAATTCTCCATTTATCAGTTCTTGACGGTATGCACTGTCCCCGCCAACCGGCAAGAATCATGTTTTTTTAAAACAGCATTTCTTATACGAAATAGAAGTTTTAAAATAAATGTTGTTTGATATAGAATTTTGAAAGGTCATCTGTAATTTTACTAATAGAGTCTTGACATTTGATTAACCTTTGGCTAAGCAGTGATAAATAATTTAGTATATGCCGAATGAAACCAAAATATCTAACACAAATAAACTGCATTTCTGCTATTGTTATCTGTGGACAGCCAGAAAGACTAAAATAGAATGATAATAAACGACATCTTCACCTTGTGGCAGTGGCGACCTACCTGTGTGTGTGATTAACCTTCGATTCTGGCATTTTAGTAGAGGCGCCTTCAATCACTATTTGGCCATCGAGTTTTCAGTTTTCCGTAATAAAGGGAGTGTGTGGTGAGACACGAGGGAAAAGTGATGACATCAGAGCTCTTTATATTTCCATGGATGGTCCGACTGTATTTTAAGGTAACTAAGATTTATCTAGCATAAGGACGATCTCGTTAGTCGACTTGTGTAATATCGTCTCTGGTGATAACGTTTCCTCGATAGTTTAATACAGTTTAAAAGTAACAACAATTGGACTCATACAAACAAAAACAGCATGTAGTTGCTGCACTATATTTATAATATGTATTAAATATAGTTCGAATTAAAAATTATTTGCATCGTGTGGTGAAACACTAAGAATTTCTGGCTTTGCGTTTCAGAAACATAATGTATTATTCTGTTTATACATTCCATTTTAGGTGATTTCTGATCTAAAATAATTAAAGAATTAATCCCAAGTTATAAATGTTCAGAATACAATTCTTGGTAACAGTTGTCACAAAATCAGAAATACAGACACCACTTTTCGTGTGGCGAAACACAACGCTTATGGAAATGGCCGAGAACTAAAATGGCACAAATTGATGGAACTATGACTCGCAGAAGTTCAATACAGAATATCCTTATGTTACATTTTCTTGTCAACCGTGGATGTTTATAAATAACGAAATTTTTCAACTTTATATATCATACAAGAAGGAGAGTGGTCCTAGGCAGCACATCACACGTATGGGAAGAATTTATAGATATTGAATACTGGAATTTTTGATGGTGATCAACCTCCTTTTGTTTAAATAAAGGTTTTGAAAGTGTTTATTTGTGATTTGTTTTTTATTTTTTGAAAAACAACAAAGTTAAATGTAAAAAGATAAAATACTTACGTTTAACAAACACGCATGTAGTAAAATGCGCACAATTATAACACTTCTAAAACACTTTTTAAACTAAACATTTGTTTTTACTATTTTATGAATGGCTGAGAACTAATTCTATTACGTTTTAAATAACATCTGACGATACTCTAACGACGTATATCCATTGTTGTGAATAATTATCGGGCGATTTGACTAAAAAATTGATGAATGTCCGTCATGCCGTAGCGCGTCCTTGACTGGCTTACAAAGAGGCATGCGCAATTACGTGTCGCACAGCGTCTCGTGACGAGCCAGCATAACTCGACGCAACGTGTTCACGCCTCAATCATCGCGTCTCTATAGAACTTCTCAGTTCAAAACGTAGCATCTTGCATTCCCAACCCACAGCAAGCAATTCTTTAAGCCTCTCCTGTGGCTGATGCACAAGGAGTAATTAGCTGCTAATAACGGTGAAGAGAAGCTTTCAGCTTTCAGCGGAAATATTCCTCGTATCGTCTAAGACTGAAGCCCTCCCGCAGACGCCCCGTCATCACTATATTCGCTACTCTATATTCAGTAGTAATCATGCAAACTTTCTGGAGTGGCGTACTAGCCATTAGTACTAAGGGTAGGTGCAGTCTCAGGACATTTCAGACCAGGATGGATGAACTCTTCCATATCTGATGGTGGCTAAAGTTAGATGCCATCTCGTTATAGTGCTTGGGGGAACAGTGGAGGGATGTGATAACCAGACACAATGTAATCTTTGCATGTTAGCAGGTCGTTTCCTGCGCTTGTTTAATTCCCCTAACATCAAATTACGAATATGGCAGTGCTAAGGAACCAAGCTAGCCGTGTCTGTTGTGTTGGTTCCCGTAGTAATCTATGAAGCAAAGAAAATCGTAGTAGCTGCATTCACCTTTGTGTAGATACGATAAGTTATCTAACTCCCATATACACGTTGTTCAGTTACTATTTTTGCCTTGGTCTTCGACGATGAGGTCAACAGCGACGGAAACGGATGCTGTCAGAGAACGGGAAGTAATCTGGCCATGGACTTTTTAAGAAACCAGACGCAAAAACCATAAAAGTTTGACTATTTGATTCAATTAGGGATTTAATAGTTATATACAAATAAATAAAGTAATCTTGTAGCACACCCGTCAGGCCTGATCACTTCAAACATGGCTTGGAGAGAACCATCGTGAATAGTATGTCGGTCATCCAGAAGCTTAAAAGCCTCCCTATTAGGATAATATAGGTAATAATTATGTGTGCGAACATATTTAAAACAATTACATCTTTATATATAAAAATGAATGTATGTTTGTTTGTTTGTTAGTTTGTTCTTCATACAAATCCACAGTTTTCATCCGATCTCGATGAAACTTTGCACACTTATCCTTTGAATCAAGGAGAAAAATACTGTCTACATTTGGTTGAAAAATTATCTGTGTAAATAACACATTTTGTGTCATAACTTCGAAATTCGGCGATAGACAGACACGTTGGATATGGACGACTCCGTACCGTGGCTCCGGTAAGTGGGCTGGCAGCTCAGTGGCTCGTTCGCATCGAGCCGCCGTCGCGTGCGGTTGATCGATACTTCCTCAAGCGAGGTTCAGTGAGTGTATCAGTGAAAACTTTGCTTGTGTGTTACGATAGTGGAAAATGGAATCGACGATACGAAAGAATACACTGAAATTCGCGTTCGACGCAAAGGAGACAAGACCACGTGCATATGACTTCCATGAATGGCTGTATGAAAAATTTAATTTGACAGACGCGGATGTATACGGAATCCAAATGGACTTCTTGACTTATGCGGTATACGTTAAAATGACAAATGACAACTTGTGCAATAATATCGTAGAGAAAACTGGAGGGAAAGCCGACTACCAGAACCCAGACGGAACCGTAAGTACCGTATATATAAGCCAAGCAGGGCTGGGGCTAAGATCAGTAAGAGTTTTTAATGTACCATTTGAAATTAGTAACGCTAGTGTAACAGCAGCAATCCGAAACTATGGTGAAATAATAACGGCGACAGACGAAAAATGGAGCCCTAAGTTCAGATTCCAAGCAAACAACGGCATACGGTGTGTAAAAATTGATCTAAAAAAACATATACCTTCCTATATAATGATACAGGGTTTCAAAGCATTAATAATATATGAGGGCCAACCGCGCACATGCTCTGTTTGCAATGAACCAGGACATCTAAGATCTGAGTGTACAAAACGCCGACCATTACAACTTCCAAGAGTAAAATTGTCAACATCAGAAACTATAACAGCAAATGCTACAATCGCGGAAGCGAGTAAGGAAAGTAACAACACAGCGTCTTATGCAGAAGCCACGGCACAAGTCAACAGTGTAAACATAGGCCACACTGTAACATCAGCATGTGAGCCACACACAGAAACGTTGGAAAACACGGAAAACATGGAGATCGATGTAGAGGACAACTCGGAACAGCACGGCGGGAAACAGGAAACACAAGCCGAAAAATCTGGAAAAGAAGAAAAAATGAAGAACAAGAACCGGAACAGAAATTACATGAAAAAGAAATAGAAGAAGAGAGTATCCCAGAACATGTCATACACATAGAAACATTTACAAATAAAACAACTTACCAGGCAGAAGAAGATTCCGAAACAAAACAACGGATTGAAATGCACAGCTCAACGATCAATAACAAAGCCGAGAAAGAAATAAGCGAGAAGAGAATAACAAGACAATCTAGCAGAAGTGCAAATAAGGATGGTTCCAATACCGCAAGTCAATACATAGCAAAAAAACGCCGAGCTCTCAGTGAACGACTCGAAAATAACGGCATACCAGTAAAAAGAATAGCAGAGAAAGTAGAACGAACAACAAATAACGCCAAATCAAGACAAGAAGAAGAAACAACCAAAGCGAGAAATGAAGGACAAGACACACCAAAATACGTAAACGATCAGAAGATAAGAGAAGAAGATAAACCAAAACTCCTCAGTAAAGACAGCTGGTACGAGGAAGTAATGGAGGGATCTGATGAGACGTAAAATAACCATTGACAAGCAATCAAAGTTATAGCATCGCAACTATAAATATGAACAGAGCAATTACGCCATTCAAAATAAAATGCCTAGTGGATTACATTAAACAAAACAGTATTGACATCGCAATGTTACAAGAAGTGACTTTTACCGAACTAAACATCCCTGGATACGATGTAATAATCAACTACTCCAAAGAAACCAACACGGGAACGGCCCTCTTGATTAGAAAGGGAATTGAGACGGTTAGTACAGAAACTATTAACAAACGGCAGGGCCATTGCAAATACAATAAATAACACGCGAATAATCAATGTTTACGCCCCCTCTGGCAATAATAATCGAGTCCAAAGAGCATACTTCTACAAAACAGAGCTACAATATCTCCTGCGAAATACTACAGGCGCAATAATAATGGGAGGTGACTTTAATTGTGTACTAAACCAAAAAGATCAAACCCCAAATTTCAATGGGTGCAGGGAGCTGACTAACCTCATTCGAGGGATGGACTTTCACGACGCATGGGAATGCATTCACGGAAATGCCAAAGCCTACACATATGTCTCAAACAACTCGGCAAGCCGACTCGACAGGATCTACGTAACGGAGACTATCCGAACCAAAACAACCAGTGCAAACATTTTTCCTCTAAGTTTTTCAGATCACAACAGTATGGAATGCACTGTCAACATGCAGAGGCAGCTAGTTAGCAGAGGCAAAGGATTCTGGAAATGTAACATCTCTATGCTTGCGCTAGACGAAGAAATCAAAACTGTCTGGGACGAATGTCTAAAAAAACTGTAAAAAATATAAAAGCACACTATCTTGGTGGGTTGAACATGTGAAACCGAAACTAAAACGAACCTTAATCTCCTGGGGGACACAAAAGAACTATTGGATGAAGGGCACAATTGAGTATTATTACAGATGCATCAAGGAATTATACCAAGAGCCCACCATAACTGTCGATACTAATATAAAAATAAAAAAATACAAAGCCAAGATCCTATCATTACAAAATATGCAAGCAGACAAACTTCTGACAACTTCAAAACCGGCTGACGTCGCAACCAAAGAAACGGCAGCCTTGTACCACCTTATAAGGAGCACAAAAAGGAGTAAAAAAACTTTAATAACCAATATAATTAAAGAAAGTGGTGAAAACATCAAGGACGGAAGAGATATAATTAAAGAAATTACCACGCACTATAAAAATATTTTTAAGTCAACTCCAACTAGTATGGCGGCAATCGCCGATTTAATATCCAACTCAAGTAACACAGCAAGTGTGGAAGAATCGGCAACTCTAACAAGAATTTTTGACCAGGATGAAATTCATACATCGATAAACAAAGCAGCAAGAGGGAAATCCCCAGGACCGGATGGGTTACCCATAGAATTTTATATTCATTACTGGCCCATGCTAAGAAATAAGTTAACAGAGATTCTAAACGACTTATGGACAGAGGATAATCTTCCCACCGCCTTCACAGAGGGCATCATAGTGCTAGTACCCAAAGGCAACCAGATCAAACAAATCAATGAAATACGACCAATAACTTTGCTAAATTCAGACTTTAAAATACTAACGAGAATCCTCAAAACTAGACTGGAACCCCTCATGGAGAAAATCTTAGGACCTCATCAAACCAGTGCTGTTACCGGACGTAGCATCTTAAATACTGTGTGCGAATACCGTGATGTCATCAGCATAAACGCAGAAAAACAAACGCCATCAGCTCTACTATTCCTCGATTTTGAAAAAGCATTTAACCGAATTGAACATAATTACCTCTTAAAAATCATGGAACATAAAGGATTTGGCTCCCCATTCGTGGAAGTAATAAAGAAAATAATTACAAACACATATTCAAAACTTCTTATAAACGGATACCTGTCAGCGCCCGTCAAGATAGAAAGATCGATAAGACAAGGATGCCCGCTATCAATGATCCTGTACGCACTGGCAACGGAACCCCTGCTTGAGAAATGTCACCAAAATTTAACAAGCATTAATCTAAACGGATACAAATTTACATGCAGAGGATACGCAGACGACATTTGTATAGCCGAAACTTCAGCGGAGGACATCCAAAAACCGCGGGAAATAATCACAACGTTCACGGAAGCAACAGGCGCAAAACTTAACCCAAAGAAAACTGCACTGCTCCAAATAAGTGAGGCAGAGATCCCACCTCCAACAGACATCTGGTACGTGCAAGTAGAAGAACATAAGACATTAGGCATTATTTTTCAAAAGAACATTATGAAAACAATAACTAAAAACTGGCTCATAATACTACCAAAAATTAGGGCTGTTATAAACATGCACTGTGATAGAGATCTGGATGCAATACAGAAGGCTAAAATCGCACAAGTATCTTTATTGAGTAAAATGGTCTACATCGCCCAAGTACTGCCGATACCCGACACAACTGCAGATCGGATACAGAATCTGCTCGGGTGGTTTGCAAGCAGGGGCAAGATCTTCAAAACAGCATTCAAAACAATGACTCTACCCCTAGGTAAAGGAGGCATAGGAATGATAAGCGTACGCGAAAGATGCTGCGCATTATTCCTCAAAAGAACCATAACGACAGCGGTAAATGACCCAAACGGCCCAACAAATAACTTGATTAACGAAACAAAACCAGTCACTGAGGAAATACCTTTCAACATGGCCTCGATAAAGTTCACCTTACCACATATGAGAAAATTTCACCTAGAAACAACTTATGCAAAAACCAAAGGATGCACCCTGTACAACAAGACAACAAAAGAAATCTACAAAATAATCAACACATCTAACCACAGAAATAAAATCGAAATTAAAAATCCACAATACAACTGGAGCAACATCTGGAAAAATATATCGAATAAAACTCTAAACACTAAAACAAAATCCTTGTGGTATGACGTCGTAAATGAAAAAATCTCAACCAACAGAAGACTTTACGAAATACATCTATCCCCGAATGACAGGTGCAGAAATTGCGGAAATACTGACACCCTGATACACAGAATAACGTGTAACCAAAACCAGAAAATATGGACTTGGGCAAGAAGAAGAATAGCCTTCCTTGACAGAGCACCTTTAACCGTGAGCATCCAGGAAATCCTGAAACCTGAGAAAAAGAGATATCCTGAAACGAAACACAACACGGTACAATGGATACTAGGCAATACCCTAACTTATATGCTACAAACGGAAAAGAGTACTTATGACGAATATATAGCATATATGAATACTGTATATTACGAAATTATGCAAACTCAAAATTATAAAAAAGACTTCGCAAGGATGCTCGATGTAATAATGACAGAATCATTCCAATGATCACAATTTTAACCAAATAAAACTGTTTATAAACCTCGCCTAGACCCAAAGAGAGACTTTTTGAATCAAAGGACACGACGGGAACCTAACTGTACCAAATATTCAAATCATAAAGAACATAAAAAAAAACATAACATCCAACTGATGGAAAATACCACTAATAAATACAAATCAGGAAAAGAGAACATTGAAACCCAAATCTATATATATAAAAATCAATGCCACTTTTCGTTGTAATTTTATAACTCAAGAACGGGCTCACCTATCCAAACCAAATGTTTAGGCTTTGTTCGGACTATTTAGTAGATGGTTTATGTGAAGTTTGCACAAAATCGGTCGAGCGGTTCTTTATTTATAACATTTTTTGTAACAAATGAATTCAATAAATGGCGGATCATTTTGTTAATGGGGATTGTGCTGTCAAATTCAAGCTTTTTTCAGTGTTGACAGGCAAGCATGTTGTTATGTCATTCATGCGGTCATTTCATTTTGGACGTGCTTCGATTAAAGCAAGCTGTCAGCGATATTCTTGAGTGCATTCATACAAACGTTGAGTCTTGAATTGTTCAAATGTACTATGTTTGTGTGTGCGTGTACTTTTCTCAGTTTTTTAGCGAGCTGTCGATGTTTCATATCGTTTACAGGCTTTATTTGAATTAAATTGTCAAACGCATTTACACAAACGGTAAGTTTTGAACTGTTGAATTGAATTACATGTATGTAAACATATTGTGTGCATACGGGTGTTTTATTCTTTTGTAACAGATGGAAGCACGTCGATTTAAAAATGAATTATTTAATGACATTTTTATATACATTGACGTATGCAGTCATATATATTTCCATACACACATATACGCACATGTATAAAGACCGATACACCACTATTAATGTAGCAATTTGTTTTTAATTTGTTTTATTCTTTTTTATTTGAAGGAAAAATGCCACGAGCCAGACGAGCAAATATAGGTCGGCGAACGCGTAATGCAAATGATGTGGCATTAGTAAGACGATCACAGACTGCAGATGAACGCGAACAAGCTAATGCATCGCAGCGTGAACGTAATGCAGGAAATAGATCTGTTGACCCTGTACCTGTAATGAATCTTGCACGGCGATCACGAATACGTCGTGCTGTTTTGGCTGAAATGATGCGTGCTGCTTTTAATTACAACAGTCAGATTGATTATAGTATGTACGGATACATTGGAATGATGGACGCAATGTGCACATTGTGATGCGGCTAACTTTCCAGGCGAAACGCCCAGCATGTGTTGTGCTAATGGCAAAGTGAGATTGCCAGCATTAGAAACTCCACCCGAACCATTGTATTCATTTATATTTGGGACATCTCAAACGTCGAAGCACTTTTTGAGCCATATTCAACAATACAATTCGGCATTTCAAATGACTTCTTTTGGTGCTACTAAAATTATTAGAGATAATTTTATGCCGACGTTTAAGGTAAATACTTCAACAGGATTGTCCCATGTTTATATCAATCTGAATCATAAAGTATTCGATAGTTTTAAAAATTCTGATCCAACATCTACCTAAAATTGCATGCATGTTACAGATTCAGGGCCAGATTTATCATCAAGATGGTTCGTTATTGCCATACCCCGACGCTAATCATCAATTTTTGCAAATTTATTTTATTGGTGATGAAAATCGTGAATTGGATCAACGTTGCGCAATTGTTTCGAATACAAGACGAGAAATTATTCTTGAGCTACAAAGGCTTTTCCATCAGCATAACGCATTAGTTCAATTTTTCAAAATTGCTCTCGATCGTATGCCATCTGATAATCACAAAATCGTAATAAGGGCTGATAGAACACCTTTTGGAGAGCATGCAAGGCGATTCAATGCACCGAAAATTGATGAGGTTGCAATTGTAATTCTTGGTGATCAGTTTCAATCCCGTGATATTGTACTTCATCGCAGAAATGAGCAATTGCAACGTGTTTCAGAACTTCATCGTAGTTACGATGCATTACAATACCCAATATTGCATTGGAAAGGTGACGATGGCTACCATATCAATATACCAATGATTGATCCACGAACAGGTAAATAATTGACCTATTTTCAGTGTGTTGACATTTCATTTGTATAATTTTCTAAAGTCACATTTTGCACTTATTTTCACGTCGACATGTACAGAAAAAAGTTAGTGCCATGAATTTTTATTCGTATCGATTGATGGTTCGTCCACAAGAACAAAATTATATCTTGAGGTGTGGTAAACTGTTTACCACACCTCAAGATATAATTTTGTTCTTGTGGACGAACCATCAATCGATACGAATAAAAATTCATGGCACTAACTTTTTTCTGTACATGTCGACGTGAAAATAAGTGCAAAATGTGACTTTAGAAAATTATACAAATGAAATGTCAACACACTGAAAATAGGTCAATTATTTACCTGTTCGTGGATCAATCATTGGTATATTGATATGGTAGCCATCGTCACCTTTCCAATGCAATATTGGGTATTGTAATGCATCGTAACTACGATGAAGTTCTGAAACACGTTGCAATTGCTCATTTCTGCGATGAAGTACAATATCACGGGATTGAAACTGATCACCAAGAATTACAATTGCAACCTCATCAATTTTCGGTGCATTGAATCGCCTTGCATGCTCTCCAAAAGGTGTTCTATCAGCCCTTATTACGATTTTGTGATTATCAGATGGCATACGATCGAGAGCAATTTTGAAAAATTGAACTAATGCGTTATGCTGATGGAAAAGCCTTTGTAGCTCAAGAATAATTTCTCGTCTTGTATTCGAAACAATTGCGCAACGTTGATCCAATTCACGATTTTCATCACCAATAAAATAAATTTGCAATAATTGATGATTAGCGTCGGGGTATGGCAATAACGAACAATCTTGATGATAAATCTGGCCCTGAATCTGTAACATGCATGCAATTTTAGGTAGATGTTGGATCAGAATTTTTAAAACTATCGAATACTTTATGATTCAGATTGATATAAACATGGGACAATCCTGTTGAAGTATTTACCTTAAACGTCGGCATAAAATTATTTCTAATAATTTTAGTAGCACCAAAAGAAGTCATTTGAAATGCCGAATTGTATTGTTGAATATGGCTCAAAAAGTGCTTCGACGTTTGAGATGTCCCAAATATAAATGAATACAATGGTTCGGGTGGAGTTTCTAATGCTGGCAATCTCACTTTGCCATTAGCACAACACATGCTGGGCGTTTCGCCTGGAAAGTTAGCCGCATCACAATGTGCACATATTGCGTCCATCATTCCAATGTATCCGTACATACTATAATCAATCTGACTGTTGTAATTAAAAGCAGCACGCATCATTTCAGCCAAAACAGCACGACGTATTCGTGATCGCCGTGCAAGATTCATTACAGGTACAGGGTCAACAGATCTATTTCCTGCATTACGTTCACGCTGCGATGCATTAGCTTGTTCGCGTTCATCTGCAGTCTGTGATCGTCTTACTAATGCCACATCATTTGCATTACGCGTTCGCCGACCTATATTTGCTCGTCTGGCTCGTGGCATTTTTCCTTCAAATAAAAAAGAATAAAACAAATTAAAAACAAATTGCTACATTAATAGTGGTGTATCGGTATTTATACATGTGCGTATATGTGTGTATGGAAATATATATGACTGCATACGTCAATGTATATAAAAATGTCATTAAATAATTCATTTTTAAATCGACGTGCTTCCATCTGTTACAAAAGAATAAAACACCCGTATGCACACAATATGTTTACATACATGTAATTCAATTCAACAGTTCAAAACTTACCGTTTGTGTAAATGCGTTTGACAATTTAATTCAAATAAAGCCTGTAAACGATATGAAACATCGACGGCTCGCTAAAAAACTGAGAAAAGTACACGCACACACAAACATAGTACATTTGAACAATTCAAGGCTCAACGTTTGTATGAATGCACTCAAGAATATCGCTGACAGCTTGCTTTAATCGAAGCACGTCCAAAATGAAATGACCGCATGAATGACATAACAACATGCTTGCCTGTCAACACTGAAAAAAGCTTGAATTTGACAGCACAATCCCCATTAACAAAATGATCCGCCATTTATTGAATTCATTTGTTACAAAAAATGTTATAAATAAAGAACCGCTCGACCGATTTTGTGCAAACTTCACATAAACCATCTACTAAATAGTCCGAACAAAGCCTAAACATTTGGTTTGGATAGGTGATCCCGTTCTTGAGTTATAAAATTACAACGAAAAGTGGCTTTGATTTTTATATATATAGATTGACAGTGTTATGAATGAAGATGTGGCAATGAAATATCCAATTGAATTTTTAAATTCATTGGAACCGGCTGGTATGCCACCGCATTGCTTGAATCGGAAAGTTGGTTCTTTGATTATATTATTGCGAAATATTAATCCACCAAAACTGTGTAATGGCACCAGATTGGCAGTGAAAAAGTTATTGCCAAATTTGATTGAAGCTACGATCTTAACTGGTAAATCAAAAGGAGAAGTTTGTTTGATACCGTGTATCCCTATGATTCCAACTTATATGCCATTTGAGTTCAAACGATTACAATATCCTGTGCGTTTATCATTTGCGATGTCCATCAACAAGGCCCAAGGGCAAACACTTCACGTTTGTGGCGTGAATTTGGAGGAATCATGTTTTTCACATGGCCAACTTTATGTTGCCTGTTCCAGAGTCGGTACCCCCAGCCGTTTGTTTATTCATGCTCAAAATGGAAAAACAAAAAATATTGTTTATCCAAATGTTTTGGATTAAGTTTTAAAATAGCTAGCAATTAATAAAATATTTTTTTGTTTGAATAAATGAATTTGATGTTCCAATTAAATTTTTTTATTATTTCACTTTATACGTAGCGAAGCACGTACCGGGCCGCTAGTTTATTATAAAAAGGTATAGAGCCAGGCAAAGAGCCAACCACTGGCGAACGAAAGGCAGGGCTGAAGGGGAGGAAAGAGGCCCAAAAAAAAAAAAAAAAAGTGGCTAAAGCGCTTGCTTACGAACGTCCTGGTATCCGGTTCAAATCTCCGTGGAGGCAAAGATTTTTAAAAATTGTTTTTGATACTAAGAGTCACGGTTGGGCCGTCGGTTAATTCGAATTTAATTTTAAACTGTAGATATCACAAAGGTAGGGCTGCAATCTGAGGCAATTCGTAGGTGGTCTTGCAATACAGTAGATGTACACTTTTTTTACGTTTTAATGATCCCTCAGGTGTTGTTCGCAGTCAGTGTGTGAGTGTGAACTACAGTAATATTATTATAAATACGGTAGTAAGTCTCTGTCTTTTTGTTACATTTTGACGCCTAAATGGCTATATCGATATTGATGGAATTTGATAAGAAAATCTGTATGAAGGGCACAGGATATTTTTTTCCAGTATGATTTACAGTTGTAGTCACGAAATTTTGAGACCTTATCGAATGGTGACAGAAATATGTTGGAAATATTGATTCTCTTCAAGAGACAGGTTCGACGGTACAATTATATAGTGATAGCTTTCCTGTCATATTATTCCGACTCGATATTGTTTGGGACCAATCCTTCGTTACCAACAACTTTCTATATTTAATTCTGGCAAAATAATTCTTAATCCACGCGTACGAAGTCGCGTGTACGGGCTGGTATAGTATAAATTTAGAGGGAAAGGAGGAGTCAGAAGAATATCGGAGAATCAATGCTGCTGATCTGCTTTTTCCTACCTGGAAAAGATTTATTTAGCAGTTTATCTGTGGATATAATATTGTAGCTCAAATCTCAAGTGAGTCAGCCAGATACAAAATAAATTTAAGAATGACAGTTTTGTTACATACTGTTAAACAAAGTGCCGATCAAATATTTATTGACAGGTAACCAATGTTTTTCACATCATTATATCACACTGTTTCTGACTTATAAACTTCTCATAACTGCTACAAAAATTTGTTTTAGAATGATTATCTAGATTAACTTTATGAAAGGATCCCACGATCTGAACTACTGTAGAATTGAATTGGAACACTGTAAAACTAGCATGCGACTGAACCATGAATGCTAAATACTGCTAACGAAAAACTGGTGTTGACTAAGAAATGCTAACAGTTAAATATGGCGAGTACTTGACCACCATGAGGCCGAGGATGAGCACCTTACCCTTTAAATAGAAACCCACTATCAGCTGGGACTGGGGACTTGAGAGAGTCAACTTGCTGACTACTACTCCTGTGGCTGCTAACATTGTCTCTTTTGCCCGCATTTCGCCCACCTGTATATGGCACATTTTACTGGATTGTTTATCATGGATCTTCCTCATTCTGAACTTACCCCTACTGTTTAGATGAGCTATTAATTTTCTGCTAGGTAACCTTTTAAAGTAATGACGATATATACCTGAATTTAAAAATCACAAGCTTAGTTTTGAAACTTTAAAAAAAACCGTCGGAATTTGATCAGTAGTTCTCAAGTTACGCCAGAATAATTTTAAAGAAGAGATTTTAATTTTCTGCTCTGGCGCCAGTAGACGTATCAAGTAAGCTTTCAACCTGTTAAAATTTCAACAAAATCTGTCATGTTGCGTTGTGTTGTACTGAAACGAACAAACATCCAGTCATCCTGATTACAGTATTTTATCATAGGCATTTTACTTATTATCTGAATTTAATACGTATATTTATTCAGTTACTTGAAATGCTGTTTCTTTATTTCGATTATTCGTAACTTTGTTACATTGCACACCCCTTCTAAATACGTATTGTCACTGAGCCAGGTTGAGGCAGTATATAGCGAATGTTAAGGATACACACGATTCACCGTACAGTCAACTGGGGCTGTTCCAGGAACTCCCGCTTTGAAGCTGAGTCTGCAACTGGTTTGTGGGAGCAGCTACAGGTAAGATTAGCCGACTTCTTGTTGTTTGAATTACACATGCAAGCTCACGGCAACTGCCTCACACTATACGTTACTCAGGTCCTCATTAGGTTAATCCTTATTACAAATGACGCTCCTGTAGCATAAGCTTGGGAATACTTGGAAGATAAAACTACTTTTCCTCAGCAATATTGAATTATTGATATGGCAATTTCTGTTAAGGTTTTGACTTAAGAATTACTACTGTGGAATAATACCTAACGTATTGCATCTTAAGTATATAATCAATCCAGGAGCTAAAGTTAACGTCTTTAATGTCGTATTCTAAGCGCTACTAGTGATAATTATTAACCACTGCAGCTCTGATAAATTTTATATTGCATAGTTATGTTATACCGTGATTTTAAATGCAAACATTATATACGAACAAAATATTTCCTACCCGCTAGAGTAGCTGCACGCCTTAAGGCGTATCTAAACTGGATCGGGACGGGCAACGCAGCCTGCGTCGAGTCCTGCGACTTCCCGCTATTACCAAGGCGAATGTTGGGATGGTTTCCAATCTATGCCTCATACAACACACATTTCAGTCACAAAAATACACTTATCACTCACAGAACGTAGTTATACGTATCGCAGATAGACAACAACACAGGATATGATTCTTCCAATAGTGTAAATATTACGGATGTGGCAAATCCGTTTGTGCCACGTGTAGAGCCTGGGATCCACCAAGCGCGCATAGTTTGTAAACGTGTTTGGGCCGTGTTGTCCTCAGTCCGCGTTATGGGCGTGCTGTCGCTGCGGCTCTGCGCTGGCTCTGACGTCGCGGCGCCTGTTGCGTGATGCTAACGTCGCTGGCCGAATCCATTCTACAACAATGCCTCCAACGTGCGTGTGACGACCACCTGACCATCTGCCCACCCTCTGCTCTAGATAATCCTATTTAGTGACTTAGCCGACAGTCTCCATTCATGACTGAGGGTTCCTTGAAAACAGAAAATGAAATATAGTAGATAGAAGCACCGGCTATTATAAACCACTAAAAATTACCATGAATTGCATTTTTCTGACAAGGGCTTAACGTCCCCAGCTAACAAAAAAATTCTTCTGCCATTACTAAAGGAATAGTGTTACTGATGACGTCATTTGTTACACTATCCTGGGTTCAAAACCCAACGACTGACACCAGAATTATTTTGTCTGTTACACTATCCTGAGTTCAAGATCCCACTTTTGACACCAGATTTATTTCGCCTGTCTCGTTCCTGTTCTCTGAGAATTACTGGAGACGCGTCCACAGACTATACCAGAAGCACTTAGCTAGCTTCCAATGGTATGAAGGAATATCTTCCGTCCTCAGAGCGGCTTGGGACTAAGGGTAGGTACTTGTGGTTACATTTGGTCGAGTAGCTTGAAAAATCGGAGGGAGCTAATCACCATTATGATCTACAGCGTGGGGGTGCATGCTTCTATTACTGCTACTAATGAAACAGTGGTTGACGATACGGAAGTATAATTACAACCCTTTCATAGAAAGGAACTATAATAAAGATACATAGAAGCTCGACTATATACAGGGTGTTACAGAAAGGTACGGCCAAACTTTCAGGAAACATTCCTCACACACAAACAAAGAAAATATGTTATGTGGACATGTGTCCGGAAACGCTTGCTTTCCAAGTTAGAACTCATTTTAGTTTCGTTAGTATGTACCCCGTGTTCTTCCACCTACCCTCAATGCAGCACGTTATCATGATTTCATACGGGATACTCTACCTGTGCTGCTAGAAGATGTACCTTTAGAAGTTCATGCACGATGGAGCTCCTGCACATTTCAGTACGCCATTCTCCAGGGCTGCATCAGCGCATCAGGGATTCCTCGCGACGGAGGGTGGATGCATGTATCCTCGCCTACGGAGGACATTTTGAACATTTCCTGTAACAAAGTGTTTGAAGTCACGCTGGTACGTTCTGTTGCTGTGTGTTTCCATTCCATGTTTAATGTGATTTGAAGAGAAGTAATAAAATGAGCTCTAACATGGAAAGTAAGCGTTTCCGGACACATGTCCACATAACATATTTTCTTTGTTTGTGTGTGAGGAATGTTTCCTGAAAGTTTGACCGTACCTTTTTGTAACACCCTGTATATAGAACAGTACTATGGCCCAATAGATAACTATTACTAGCTGATACCCGCGACTTCGTATGCGTGGACTCAGAATTTCATTGCCTGAATTGAACATAGAAAGCTATTAGTAACGTAGGATTGGTCCCAAACAACACCGAGTCGGCATAATATGACAGGAAAGCCATCACA
>CM061920.1:190508736-190654004 GCA_031002005.1 Vandiemenella viatica
TTTGAAAGTGATTAATTATTATAATCATATCAAAATATACATTGAGCGAAACAACGCAAGTATGATCCAGAAGTTAGAGTTTTTCGTTCGAGTCACCGTACACCCAAGGAGAAAATCAAAATAAGCGAACACACCATAATATCTGCGTACAGACCATACTAGCTAACAGGTTTGCTTTGTTAATGTAGCCGACCCTCCATGCAGGCAGGTAAACGCTAAAATCCCGCGGTTCACCTGAATTACAGAGTAGCTATTCAAACGGGCGAGTGGCCCCGAGGGATCTGCGCGCAAACGTTCGCCTGTGAAAGGGTCTTTCATAAAGTTTGTGGGCATGTCTCATATATATATTGGTATCTTTGCAAAGTCGATTTGTAGAATCTTGTTAGTAGTCCAGCGACTGAGCACACAAATTGAGCGGAAACTGATTCACCCACGAGCGGGTTTCACACCTAACAAAAAATCCTCAACCTGACTCAGTACTTTAAAGATGGTTTTGAGATAGGGTTGACCACAGGCGTGGCTTTTTTAGATCTCTATGCAGCGTGTTACACCGTACGGCATACCATCTTGTTGCATAAATTACATCAACTCACTAATGACTTAGAGAAACCATCCAAAATTTACTTCAGAACCTAACGTTCTGTTAGCAGATGCAGAACAAAAAATTGGGTTGCTCCAAGGAAATGTTCTAGTCCTGACCTTATTCAGTATTTACAGTAACTGCCAATGACTCGATATTTTATCTATGCAGATGATTTAGCATTAGCAGTGAAAGCCAAAGATTTTGGAATTTTGGAGGAGGATCTAATTAATGCTTTATACTCTTTCAGAAGCTACTACAAGCACAGTCAGCTGAAACCGAATTCAGCTATACTTCCATGTACGAAACAGAAATACCAACAGGAAACTGAAAGTCAGATTAGAGTGTGTAGAACTAGATCACTATTTCAATCCAAAACATCTCGGAGTTACACTGAATCGCTCCCTCACTTCCAAAAAGCACTGCTTCAGCAAAATACCAATATTTTAGCCCGCAACAATATTCTGTAGAAATTCACGGGAACTGTATGAGTCATACATCCCGCAGTGCTCCGAACATCAGCTCTTGCACAGTGCTATTCTGCTGCAGGAAATGACTGCTCCGTTTGGCACTAATATGCATATGTCACACAAATAGACATACTGTTGTATTATTATAGGTAGCCTCAGAACCACCCCAACTGAAAAACTGCATTGCGGAATTGATCCCTCTGACAGATGACGGGACGTAGCCCCAAAGCTGGAAAGAAATGAGATTAACTAAAACGCTGCTAATCCATTATTCGGGCATCAACTTCTTAGACAAACGCTGAAATCTAGGATACTTTTCCTGACGACGACGGCTGCCATAGATGTACCTCCGAAAGTTGCCAGGCGAGTTGTGGCGAGCAAGATCGAGCCGAGGAGATCAATGTTACCTACTATAGAGGCGCTTCCCCAGGTAGCTCTCTTAACTCGAAGACATGGAGAGCGCTAAACAGGCTGAGGAGTGGTGTAGGAAGGACAAACGATAACTTAGCAAGATTTTGTTATCTCGAAGATCCTTTTATACAATTAACCTCAGTGCTCATCAATCTGCACTCTACAAGACATCCATACTGTCATTGACAATGATTTACAGGTTGCTGATGTTTGATCATCTGTGAATTGATTGATGTTGATTGTTATTGTTAGTTCCACAGTTTTAATAATTCATAGGTTGGTTGTTACACTAATACATTAAACCCTCCGTTGCCTGTATCATATCGGCGTAGTGAACACAAGCAAGTTGATACAACCACGCTTTGCCCAACTGTAATCAACGCAACCTAAATCAAGTCTAGAACATGCAGAGGATCTATATAAATCGAATAGATATGTCCCATTCTAGACTCCATGATCCACCACAAAGACACTCATTCTTACTGGTCTGATACCTCGCAGACGTTGCAACTAATTGAACGTTACGTCAAGAATGAAGTTCAGAGAGAGGAGAGTTTCACTAAACCGCGAGACAAGAATTTATCAAAGTCAAAAACGGTTTTGCCAACAATTCTTTCAGCTATAAATCAGTCAGTTCCGGTATTTCACAGAACGTTACCCTTAGGTTTACAAATGGATAATGATAGCTTAAATATAATCTTCGCTGGTTCTCATGCTGGATGATCTTAATGAAAGACGAGCATTCGGCGGCGTACTCCACCGCCATTTTCAGGTCTTATGATGTTTGTCGGATAACAACGTTATCTGACATTTAATTTTATAAATTTTTATTAATAATAATCTTTGTAAGGTTTATGATGTGGATCACGTGACGAGAAAATGTATTGTTGTTGCAGAGATAGTAACAGAGAGAAGCTGAAGGTAAAAAGGAAAAACTGTTTGATATGATTATCGTGAAAGAGGATCAATTTATTGAGAGTTAAGTGTGTTATTGTATGTTGAAGAAAGAAAGAATAAATTTTGAGTTGGTTAATATTCGCTTTCATAATAGTAAGTTTTGGTTTAAGTTGCCTACTTCGACAGCGACAGCCAGTCTTTCCCGCCTGTTTGATGGACAGCCAAAAAAAAAAAATAGTAAGAGTAATAAATCTTTTAGAATACCAAAATCGTACAGGGTGGCACAGTTCGCCGCCAAAAGGTTGTCTTTCATTAACATCATCCGCCAAAGAACTAGTAAACATTATATTTCAGCGACACGCCGAGAAATTAAAAAAATAATTAAAAAATTAAAGCCTTCGTCCACACGTCGATGATGGCTTATTTAAATGATTTACTCGAAGAACGTTCGGTGATTCGGATTCTGTGTTGATATGTACGTCTTCTAAGCTGAGTACGTTTATGGAGATAACTTATACAACTGCAAAAATCGTCAGAGAAAGACAAAACGTTTCAAGATATAGGTTCCGGAAGCCTCCAGATGTAGTAACTGAATCTGTATACTGACTCCATTAAATAATCTTACAGAATTTGTACGAAACATTAAAAAGGTGAACAAAAGTATTTAAAACTAGATGATGTGTTGTACTACAGATAAAACCTCTACATAGTTACAAGTGAAATAGAATTGGTAAATAAGCTTTGTGTAGTTAGAAACAGACTCTCGATCAATTTCAAACAGTTGCTCGGAACTAGGAAAACGGCCTTCCTTTTAAAACGTATTAACACATTAAGTCGATGCAAAAGTCAGACATTTTTTTACAAAACTGTTTTTATGGGGAACAGAATTTTATCAACGTAAAACATCAACACTTGATGAAATTTGAAATCAGCTGTTATGAAGGAGTAATGAAAATTAAATTAATTCTAATGAACATATATCGAAGATGATAGCTTAAGAAAATTACACATGAAATAATTTTTTGAAAAGTATCGAATCGAGGGACTCTGTTTGAAGTCCAGTTAATGTAGATTTCAACAAAGGAGAGCACTTGAATTACAAAAAAATATTTTAAAATCAAAACAACTCAAACCAAAACAATGTGAAACATTCAGTCGGGTTATATATCTCTTTTTTTATTTTTTTTATTCGTATTTAGGTCTTTACTGACTGCATTTAAGCGTAATTATTTCTAAGCAGAAAAAAAATATTCATTTTTCATATGAAATCTATGTTCAATTGTTTGGTCATTTATCAGTGATTAAATATGATGTAAGAACTCAGTTAACAAAACACATACAATGGTTGAATTAAATGACATAATACAAAACTGCTTAAGTATTATTATAAGCTATGAAACTTCTCCGAAAACATATATGTTCTGTATATATTTTCTTAATTTTTCTTTCTTTTTTTTCGTTATGACTATACGCCTCGTCGACGTAGCAATTCGGGCATGGATTTTTGAAGGAAGCATCCCGACATTCGCCTGGAGTGATTTGTGGAAACCATGGAAAACTCAAACCTGGATGCCCAGACGGGGATTTGAACCCGCGTTCACCCGAATGGTGGCCAGACTGTTACCTCTCACCTACCACGTACGGTATATGTTCTGTAGGTATGTTCTTGTATATAATATATAAGTCCTTAAGCAATAACATAATCACAATGTCACCTCTCAGTTGACTGTAGATATCATGAATTATTTTATCCATGTACTGTACAGCCTGCTTAGATTTTTTTTTTTTTTAAACTGCTTTACGTCTCTTAACAGCGAGGTCTTTAGAGACGGGAAAGGATGGGGGGCAAGGATGAGGACACGGAATGTGAAGGAATTCGGCCATGGCCTTTTTAAGGAAGCATCCCGGCATTTGCCTGGAGTGATTTGGGAAACCATGGAAAACCCAAATCTGGATGCCCGGACGGGGATTCGAACCACCGTCCTCCCGAATGCGAGGCGAGAACGCTAACCGTTACACCGCCCCGCTCGATCGCCTGCTTAGAGCGACTTGACCAATATTGCCAAATGGAGTTGTGGACTGTATCTGCTGCTCTTCGTGCAGAAGCCATAAACGTGCGAGAAGTACAGGTAGAGGGCGGCAAAGGCAGCAGTCAGTACCAGAACCAGCACCCACACCCACGAGAGAGGAGAAGGCACATCGTGGGTTACTGCTGACCTGGGAAATAACAACAATGCTTTACTGCTTGAAAAGCACATACAATTTCTTCATAGACTGTTCCCTCTATTGTTCACTTTTTGTTATTACTAATGTAGATAAGATTTGTCCAATAATCTGTACAAATGGGAATATAACTAACATATTTTTTACAGGTGGCGGAGAGTAGTAAAGATCCTCAACGTAGCCGCCGAGATGCAATCTTGTTGAAACATGGAGATACTTCAAATCAGAAGACTACCTTGTGACTACAGCCTCTCTAATTTTGACATTCAAAGTGTGTGTGGTTTTGTTTTTTTTTTCTGGGAAACCATAATCTACATCCATACTCTTCAATTCACAAACATTGTGGGTGGCAGAGGGTGCTAAGCACCAATCTTAATTCTGCGCATTCCAATCCCGAATAGCACGAGGAAAGAAAGAATACATAAAACCATTAGTACGACATCTTATTTCTCGAATCTTATCCCTCCGCTCATTGCGATCCAAATAGGTTGGTGGAAGAAGTATCTCACTGCACACGTAGGTCACAGAATTTCGCATTTTCTCCAATAAATTTAAACGTAAATGACGTCGTCTGTCTTCCAAACTATCCCAGCCCAATCTATGTATCAATTCTGTGACGCTTTCATAAGGGCTGTCCGAATCGAGCGGCTCTCCTCTGTACCCTCTCCACTGCGTCAATCAGGCACTTGCGATACGGATTACAAACCCTACAACAGTAATACAGATGCGGACGCACTAGTGTTTTACAAGCTAGTTTCCTTTGTATGAGCATTACAATTCCTCAGAACACGACCTATGAATCGTAATTTAGAATTAGCTTTGCCTACGACGGAAGTTATGTGCAAGTCCCATTTCATGTTGCTTTCTACTATTACCCCCAGATACTTCAGATACCGTGTCAACAATTGAATTGTTTACTTTGTACTCGTGAGCAAACTGATTCTTTTTGTTACAAATTCGCATTGCCTTGCACTTTTTGCAATTAAGTGTAAGCTGCCATTTACGGCACCATTCAGAAACAGCATCCAAATCGCGCTGAATTTCTAAGCAATCGTCAGAGCACCCTATTTGCCTATTGATAACTGCATCGTCTGCAAACAATCCCAACCAGTATTTAACGTTGTCACCTAGATCGTTTATAAAAATTAAGAAAAGAAGTGGTCTTATTACACTTCCTTGAGGAATGCCAGAAGTAACATCTACCTTAGAATAGGCTTCCCCGTCAACAACGACATACTGTGATCGACCAGTTAGAAAATCACGTATCCATTCGCAAATCTGATCCGATATACCATATGCTCGAATCTTGCTAAAAGTCGGTTGTTACTTTCTGAAAATCCAAGAATATTGCATCAACTTGCGAACCTGCATCGATAACTTTCATTATGTCATGGGAAAATAGGGCCAATTGACTTTCACACGATTTCGTCCTCCGAAATCCGTGTTGACACGGTGTAAGTAACTCGTTCTCATCTAGAAACTTCATAATATTCGAGCATATGACATGCTCCAGAATTCTACTGCATACAGACATTAAAGATATGGGTCGATAATTCCTAGGATCACTCCGATCTCCTTTCTTGAAAATAGGAATTCCCATGTCTATTTTTTAGTCGGAGGGTACTTTTTTCTCTTCTAAAGATTTACGCAATATATCTGACAGAAATGGTTTAATTTCGTCAGCGTATTCTGAAAATACTCTTACCGGTATATCATCTGGACCCGGCGCTTTACCCCACTTCAGGAGCTTTAATTGCTTTACAATACCTGAGCTATCAATTTCTACCGGATCCATCTCTAATTCTACACGATGTGGTAAAGTGGGCGGAGCGTGCACAAACTACGTGGCTCGGTCCGGGGGGAGGGGGGTGTTGGCTGAAAGGTTACGCTGGGGTACGTGGGAGGAGGGGGGTTCCGAGCCGGACCACGTAGCTTTCCTTTATAACATTTTTCATAGTTAAAATGAAGAACAAAACACACAACAGCATGTAAATAAATATTTCCCTCAGAATTATCCCCGTATGTAATTTACGATAGTCTGCCGAGAGAAAACAATACAAAATGTCTTTTGGAATTTAAATCGAAAAAAGCTACCTGCTACGTGGGACGGAGGGGGGGGGGGGGTAGAGGCAAAATCCACGTAGGGCTACGTGGTGGGGAGGGAGGTTCACAGGAGGCAAAAATGGAGCTACGTGGTTTATGCACGCTCCCTGGGAAATTTTTCCATGTTTTCGCGCGTGAATGAATTTTTTAATTCAGTGATAAATACGGTAGCCTTGTCGCGGCTGTCGTCAACTTCCCGACCGTCGTGTATTAGAACTTTTTTATTGTTGTCACTACAACTAACTTTTTTTACATATGACCAAAATTTCTTACGGTTTTCGGCGATGCTCTTAGAGAGGAAATTGCAACGAAATTCATTAAAGGCCTCACGCATCGGATCTTAACATGTACCCTAATCTCATCTAACTTTTCTAAATCGGTCCTCTGCATGGTGCATGTATGTTCCTTTGCTTTTTGAGAAACCGTTTAACGTCACGTGTATACCACGGTGGATTATTCCCTTCCCTGATTGTCCGTTTATGGTATATGCAATTCCATACCTTCCCTGACTATGCATATGAATCGTTGCCACATCTCTTCAACGGTGCCCCTTGTGACTATAAAGGTTTGGTAATAATGCCTCAAAAACATTCTAAAACACTCTTTTGAAGCTTTTTCGAATCTGTAAACGATCCTTTGTTTTTCCTTTTTGCGCGTGGGTGGTAATTTTACTGTAGTAATTACAGCTTTGTGATCACTTATTCCCGCGGTAGTAGAAATGTCCGTGAATAATTCAGGCCTATTTGTAACGAGAATATCTAAAATATTTTCGTTACCGTTGAGTCATCGCGTTGATTCAGTTACGAGCTGCTCAAAATTGTGTTCTGAGAAAAGGTCTAGAATGATTTCGCAAGCTGCCTTATCCATGCCACCAGTAATGTGAACGTAATTAGTCGATATATGGCAAGTTGAAGACACCACCTAGCATTATTTTATGGTGCGGAAATTGACGAGCTATATTATTTACATTATTCCTTAAGGCTTCGGCAATAGATACGCCTGCATCTAATGGACGATTGAAGGAGCCGATCACAAGTTGTATCCTAGCAACACTGAGCTTAATCCATAATATTTCGCAGACAGTATCGACAACTATTTCGTTACTTGGGAAGTACTTACTAACAGTTACAAATACACCACCGCCATGGGAATGCAACCTATCCTTACGAAAAACGTACATTCTGCCATTAAAGATTTACGCGGAACTTATATCCGGTTTTAACCAACTTTCTGTGCCTATTACGATATCAGCATGTATACTACGAATAATGTTTTCAAGTCCTAGGCTGTTTATTACAAACGCTTCTGCAGTTAACTACTAGAACATTTAAAGTTCGAGATTCTTTTAAGCTACCCGTAATATGCAGAGTTAAATTCGTTTGGGCCATATGTAAGATAATTTCCTGTTCAGGGTCATGCACCCTCAGCCTAAAAACCCCAATGCACTCCACACGGCCCCTGCCACCCATGTAGCCGATTCTCGTGTGTAGTGTACACCTGATCTATCCAAGGGATTCCTACACGACTCAACCTCAGGGCGAAGATCGAGGAATCTGCAGCCATGACTATCACATAGCCGCCGTAGTCTCTTGTTCAGACTCTCAACACGGCTCTGAACAAGAGGTCCATAGTCAGTGGTATCGACAATGCTGCAGGCAGTTAGCTAAGAAGAAATCTTGCGGCCAATGGCCACAAAGATCACCCTTTGTGCAAGCCGCCCAAAGGAAGAGAGGATAACCTCTGACCCTAGGCGGTAAGCATCATTGGTGCCGATCATGAGCCACAATCCGTTCAATGGCATCCGGGATGGCCTGTTCCACATCTCGGATCAGACCCCCCGGAATACACAATGAATAGATACCAGATTTCATCCCCGAACTATTCGCCATTTCCCTAAGGGGCTCGATAAACCGCCTAACATTACAGACGCCAATCACTAGAATACCCTTCTGTAGTTGCTCTGACCTAGCGGGCTGCCAACTCACAGGATGACGATTGAAGAACTGAATCAGTTCCAGGCAATACGTCGAACCGGTTGGACAGTGGTACAAGCTCACATTCCCGAAAATCAGGCTTGTACGATTGCCCCCGCATGTGCGTCGACGTCCAGAAACCACATGCCAGTCAACACCAGGTGACGGCCGCACAGATTCAAACGTCTCTGCCTGCACTGCAGATAAGATGACTGGTAGGGAAGAACCTGCGAGCCTCTTAGCTTTACAGGGTCACTCAGTACCACATCTACTGCACTCACTTGCGGCAGCCTCCAGCTGTGTAACCCGCGTTGACAAAGCTTCAAGCTGGGTGATCAGATCAGCCACCTCAGCAAGCGTCTGCACACAACAACCACAGTCCCTACACATGCTACCTTTACTCACCCAAGAAACAAAAAACCGGTCTCACTAAGTGTTCTCAATAGCACGCTTTTTTGCAGTAAATAAATATACAAACCTGAAGCCAAAGCTTTTAATTTACACAGAAGGTAGTACTTCGCGTAACGGTTGCCGGCGAACGACTGACTGTTGCTGAAGGTAATCAAAGATGCAAAGTCGAAACAAAATCTAACAACCCACTTTAAATTCAATTAACACAGAAAGGCAGTAATTCACGTCACGGTTGCAGAAGAATGACAGACTACTGGTTCTGCTAAACAAATATGCAGAGATTAAACAAAAGCTAACTACACACTTTAAATTAACATCACCGATGGAACAACGTCACATAACGGTTGCCGTAGAACGACTTCTGCTGCTGCAAAACAAATATGCAGAGATTAAACAAAAGCTAATAAGACACTTTAAATAAACTATCACAAATGGAACTAATTCACGTAACAGAAGCCGAAGAACGACTGACTGCTCCAGCCGTGAAACAAATATGCAGAGATGGTAAACCAAAAACTAGATGCACTCGCCGTCCTCCCGAATGCGATGCCAGAGTGTTAATCACTCTAAAAGATTTTGAGTAAATGCGGGGAATAAGAAAATTAAACATAATTTTAGAGAAATAAAAGCAAAAAATGCGTTAAAATCGAACTGCTGATGGGAAATCTCTTTTACAAACAATTCAAAAGAATGTGTTGATAGACGGAAGAAACACACAAAGGAAACGTTTTGAACCATGGCTGGAAAATGAGTGAATTAGGCAAATGTCAACAAAATCGTTAAAATCAATTCGGCAAGAAAAAATGAAAAGTTTAATCAAACTGATATCAAAAACTTGGGGAAAACATTCCATATATTTACTTGCCCCCAATTCACTCAAGGCGAATGCCGAAATGCTACCTTCAAAAAGGCAATGGCCGAATTCCTACCCTTTCCCTGTCCGCAGACCTTTCCCGCCTCTAATGATCTTGACGTCGACAAGATGTAAAGCAATAAGCAAAAAAAAAAAAAAAAAAAGATTTATCTGTAAGTATTACCTACGCACTTCAGAAGAATGCATGAGCCAAAAAATTCTAAAAGTGTTGTACATCAAGTTTGATGGCCTATCCTTGAAAATTACTATATAGGATAACATTTAGAAGAATAGAATGGAAGATTTCCTATATTAAATTTGGTTTAGGAAGAAAAGGCGTTGAAGGGATATAATACTGGCTTTAACAGTACGATTGACAATATATATATATAAAGTCACTGGCTTTAGAGTGAATCCAGGATATTTCGACATACTGTACAACATCTAAAACACTTCCACTGCCTTTGTCACTATCGCTGAAGCCACCAAAGTGTTTCCAGTATAAAGAGGGGTAAAACAAGGAGACTCTATATTCCCCCCCCCCCTCAAGCTATTCACATGAGTCCTGGAGTTGGGAATGTCAAAATTCCAGTAACAAAACAGAGGGTTGAGTAAATGGAAGAAGTCTCAACAATTTAAGTTTCGTTGATTATATAGTTTTACTCTCAAACAGTCTGGAAGAGCTCAAAGAACTGATAAATGAACTAGAGGCAGCTTGCATCGAAGTGGGCTTTAAAATAAGTGTGTCCAAAATCAAAATCATGCATAACAAATAGACAGAAAAAGACAAATACAATGCAGACACGAAAGATGCTGGTATTGAGTCCGTAGAACAGTACATCCGTTTCTTGGCCAGCTGATCAACATGAATGGTGACTCAAAGCCTGAGATCTAAAGACGCATTAAGTTGGACTGGAGAGCATATGGAAGAAATTCCATAGTTTTTAAATCTAACATGCCAGTACATCTTAAAAACAGGTATTTGAACAATGTATATTACCGGTCTTCACATATGCCTGCCAGACTTGAGCCCTGAATAGTCACATGAAGCAAAAACTGAGAACTGCCCAGCGAAGTATGGAAAGAGCAATGCTAGGATTTACAAGAAGAGACAGGAAAAGGGCCGTGCACATTCGTTCAGTAACCAAACTGTCAGACATCTTAAAATGAGTCATGACCCAAAAAATGGCAATGGGCTGGTCGTATTACTCGCAAAATAGATGAGAGATGGACTACGGCAGTACTGAATTGGATACCAAGATACCCGAAAAGAGCAAAAGGAAGACCCACGGATCGCTGGGATAGACATATACGTCGAGTTACATGCGTGAACTGGAAGAGGTTTGCTCAAAATCAATCAGCCTGGAAGGAAGTAGAACAAAACTAAGTAGAATTAAATTCTAACATATAGCTCATTTGACTTAAAGAGGCTACATCCCGAAATAAGGATTGACAATGCTGTGTTATTATATATATATATCTATATTGTGATGGTACGAAAAAATGAAGTGAGGGAGGGATTTTATAAATTATAATTTTTTTAATTATTATTACTAATTGGTTAGCAAGAATCATTAGCCAGGTCACAAAGACAACTGACAGAAATAATTTATTGACTTCATATGGTTCTACACCGCTAGGCATATTTAACTTTATCGTTAATATGTAAATCACTAGGATATCAATGCCTTAGCGTTACAATTGGCCGTTCTTATTCAATCTAACTAACTTAAATATGCTACAACAAGAATATTCAGTACAATAACATGAATACATGAAAATTACAGGGGTCTCGGGCGCCGTTAAAATACAAAGAAATGAAATGTAACTCGCGATATGCAAGGCTCTCATAAAGTTCATCAAATGTCGGCTAGCTCAGGGTCAAATTAGCATAAAGAACATAAGTCTCTCTCTCAAAGGCGCTTACGGGTTATTCGCAGTCTCAATAAGAATTCAACGAAGCAAGACCTGGCGTTTAACACTTTACCATAGCAGCAGCACTGATGTCTGTGGCACTCTCCGTTCCAGCGCAATATACGATCACGGCCTGTGATCGTAGGCAAGTCGCTGTATAGCCCAGATCGACTGTGCTGGACCAGCGATAAGTACGCTCGACCACTCTGGACCGTGGCCCGGCAAGAAGTCAAGTCGACTGTCCCAGACCGTGGTCTGGCGAGAAGTTAAATCGACTGCCCTCGACCGTGGCCCAGCAAGAAGTAAAATTCCTCCTCTTCGGAAGGCGATGGCGTCCTCCTCCCGCGTAGGAACATGGCGGGCAGAAAAATACACCCTGTATTAACACATGAAGATCCCTATCGATGATTTCATAGGCAGGTTGGAAATCACGTGATACAGTCCATCGTTCAGATTCGCGGCATTTTGCCTGCGTTCCCTTTGCGATGTCTCTGGCGGGGTGGGGGGAGGCAAGCTGTGAGGTGGCCGTCCGCTTGACCTTGGCCAGGCGGCAGCAAGTCGGGCCATTGTCCGGCGGCCAGGGATTAACGGTACGCTTCCGCCCCAGCTCAAGACGACGCACCCCAATCTTCCACACATACACTCACATACATTTGCCGAGCTCCCACAAATAAAATGCCCTTGCATATTGATTTAAATAAACAATTCTGGGCTGTCCGAGATTAATTTACAAATGTAATCTGAATAAAATTAAATAAAACGATTAATTTTAATAATAAAAATAATTGTAGCGTGACGTGATAACGTCCCGTTACATATACGGCTCACTACGGGCAAATAAAATTATTTAGAATAATTTTATTTTAAACCTTTTTAATTTTCTTCCACATTAACAAAAAATCGACATTTAACATGCACAGGGGCCCACACTGCCATGATTCTTGCCACTGATGCTAACTGAGCTCATGTCCATGACCTTGGACCGTTTTACAATATGTGGACAATCATACATGATTTCTTTCCTGCCTTATTAACTTATTAATCAAAGATCCTTATACTAAAGAACAAAACATAATAAACATGGAAAAAAAACAATTGACAACCACAAACTTAGGTACATGTAAATCAAATATTTCTTTACCTAATTATTACGCAAGTTCTGCTCATGTCGGAGTCCTGTTATTTCTTGTGAAATTCCAAGAACTTAAGCAAAAAAAAGAAACCGCGAAAACTGGAATAATTTGCAGCATTTTTAAATCGATCGTGCCATTCCTACTTAAGAATGCACCAAGAGCATCGTTATAAGTACCAAACAGAAAGAAAAAAGGAACTGCCATTGACTTTTTTATTAAAGCATCTCCATTCAAATTATACACTGAAGATTCTACTGAGGGCCTTATGTTTTTTTTTTTTTTTTTTTTTTTAATACATGGTCCATATGCCATTCCTTACAACAATGATTTCCGAATATATGTCTCACGCAATATGCGTCATTTCGACAAGTTACAGAGCGTCAGGAAGTGCTTTCGATATAATCTTTTACGTCGTTTCTCGTCTATAATTGCTACTTACAGATTATTTGCTGAATGGATTCACGCAGGGGAAATAACAAACGTATATATGCCCACTGGTTAGGAACCTTTAAGGATTTTTATATCCTACTCCCGAAATGGTACATTATACCACAAATGTGTCCTGGCCTTTATGTCAGTGACAACAACAAAATAATAAATAATTACTTCCGCATTCCATTCATAATCTTCGAATAGCATAACCCGAGAATACATTTCGGCGCATGTATCATATCTCTTTAGTCTCCCGACACCATGTTATTGCCAAACAAACTTCATATTTTCAGTTATGGTTCGACAAATACTCATTCATTCAGCTGCAGCTGTAGTAGAATGGGACCCCAGCGTACAAGCAATGACCGTTCTTCTACCTGCGTCTGGCAGCTTTAGATAAGAATCTACTCGAAAATCTGGCCGCTCCGGTCCAGCCCTGAATAACGGTTTCGCAGTCCGCTAATGTGTTTGTTCAACAACACGCATTCTCCGCACCATTTCTTAACACTAGAGTGCACGCGCGGGCTACATATGTAGCCCAACGTGTAATATTGTCGTATATTATATAAACTTTGCGCGCTACAGATTAATCGTTCGGTGTATTCCTCAAGTACTATCCCCCACCCCCGCCAGTAGCGTGCCATCTCTCACGGCGCAAGGACATCTGCATAAATCGCCCTTAAAGTTGATGGGCTACATCTGTAGCCCGCGCGAGCGTTGGAGGAAGTAAATTATTTAATATACAAGTGACAAAATTGAGGTAAATATGATACATTTTCTGTATTAATACTACAAAAAGTAATGTCAATAACTGTTTTTTATGTGTGTTGTTTGTGTTTATGTATTTTTCATGTAACTTTATTATATTTTTGTAATGTTTAGATGGTGGGTAATGTGAGCTATGCCCAAATACTAAGATGGTTGCTGGAGAATGACAAAACGAAATTAAGTAGTTTTGATGTTGTCTACCCTCCATAATCATGCTAAAAATTGATTATGCAACTAGTGAAGCTCAAAAACCTGATATCATCAGATTTTATAACCACACAAAATACGGTGTCGATATTTTTGATAAAATGTCTAAAGAATACCTCTTTGCTCGGAACAGTTGTCCATTGCCTCGCACGCTGTTTTACAATTTTGTTAACATGGCGAATATAAACGGTCTTGTAATATATCTGACGAACAATCTTGATAAGAAAGTGATCCGTCGTCAATATCTTCAAGAAGTCGGATTCGATCTTGCAAGACCTTTTCTAGAGCGTCGTATATCCCAGAAAAATATACTAAAAGGTGTAAAACTGAAAGGCAGACTACTTCTAGGATTGGCAGATCAGCCCCCGAAACATAATAAGCCTATTCGGGGAGGAGTTGGTAGATGTTCTTTTAGCAGCAGGGCTCGGGCTTACAGGACGCGCAAGCAATGCAGCAAATGTATGAGGCGCATTTGTAGCCAACTTCAGGCTGTCGTCTGTCCTGAATGTATGCCAACAGAATGAATTATTATCAATCACTTTGATAATTAGTTCAATTACTACACTGGAAACCCATTTTATAATAAATATTACGTTCCTAAATAAAAATAAGACTAAAAGATTTCAGACCTTTCAAAAATATTTGATTTTTAAGAAGTTTATGTTTCAAATTATAATTAAGAAACAAAATTTTGTTAATTTTATGAGTCAATATGATAAAAATAAAGATATTTAGTAATTATTTACTCGGTTTTATATATTTTTTGTCTGATTCCGAAAATTAATTATCGTACAAAATGGGCTACGCCTGTAGCCCGCGCGTGCGCTCAAGGAGTAATTAGGGGCGCGTGCACTCTAGTGTTAAGAAACAAAATCTTACTTATCTACTTTATTACTAGTATTTATAAAAAAATTTATTTAAATATGTATATACATAAAATTTTATGTGACTAGGGTCTCTCATTACTGCGAGGACTCCGTTCGCATGTTTTCCAAACTTTGTGCTTGGAACGGTACCGTGTTGTCTCCCAGTTGTTCCCCCACGTTCTGACTTCCAATTTCAATGGCATTTATGTTATGCTTCGCTTGGTAATCTGTTTTATTCTCATATCGATTCTTACCTCTCCAGTGGTTTCCATCATTATTTGAAAATTGTTGTTTGTTATTGTCATTGTAATAACGCGAATTGTTATTATTATTATTGCCCCGATTATTGTGTTCTCGGCAATTTTGTTGGTTTCGCATCTGGCCGCCATTTTCTCCTTTAAACTTCTGTTCATTACGGGCTTTCTGTCCAATTGCATCTAAATTCTTAGGGTTTCCAAAAGTTGTGGGATAGTTGTTATAACCACAGGATTTATGTGAGCCTGGACTTGCGGGGAAAAATGAGTCGCTACAGCCGTAATAAATTCCGATTCCAACATGGGTTGATCTAAGTGCCGCGATAATACAACTAATCTTTCCACATAAGCTCCCATGGAATCATTGGATTTTGGCTCGTAACGGCCCTGGTACATTTTCATGCGCGTTTGATTCTGGTGTTTGTGGGACCAGTAGGTTCTGAGAAACAACTCTTTAAAATCCGCGTAGGACATATCTATGTTACAAGAGACATCGTACCAGTAGCGATCGGGCTCAAGCATACCTTGCCGGATAATCAACAATTTTAGGTTTTCTGGCACAGCTTTGATCTTAAAATAAATGTCTAATTCTGACAAAAATGCTTTGGGGTTAATATCTTTGTAGGAACAAAACTTAGGAAGTTTCAAATCAATGTGTATATTGGTAGCTTGTCCCGTGTGAGTTTGTTGTGTAGCAGGGGAACTTTTTAACGTATTCACGTCACCTTCAACTTGTTGATATTTCAACAACAGTTCCTCCCGAAGTTTGTCTTGTGCTCCCTTTAACTGATTACTGTCCTCTCTCAAACTGGTAACCGAGGTAGCGACTTTATCAACTTTCGCACTGACTTGAGCGACTTTCCCTTCCATTTCATCTCGTACCTCATGCATATAGCTAGACAATTGTCCATTTGTTTCCCTAGTTTCAATTTCCAAATGGGTTATTGCGGATTGTACAGTGGCAATGTTTGTATTTGAAATTTCATTATCCTTTTCCAATCTGTCGCATCTAGCTATTGCTTGCTCAGACTTCTCAGACAAACCAACGATTTCCGTCCTTATATTTGCCTGGAAATCTGCCATCTCTCCACAGATTTTTGGGTGAAACGCGGAGAATTTTTGATCAAGGCTTTTGCCGATTTGATCCTGCTTCTTTTCCAAAGCTTCGATCCTACTGATAGTAGAATCCAATTTCTTGGATAGATTTTCTTGCCCTTTGTTGAAATCTGCTTTTAAATCTGCCCTTTGTTGAAATCTGCTTTTAAATCTGCCCTTAGATTTTCTTGCCCCTTGTTGAGATATGCTTTCAAATCTGCCCTTAGATTTTCTTGCCCCTTGTTGAGACTTTCTTGTCCCTTTATTAACTCAGCCATCATCGCTTGGACCCAAGGAGGTATTTCTGGTTGATTTTGATTTGCAACTGGATTTTGTATGGAGGGTGTGGCTTCCATTAATGGGAATGTACAACTTTCTGGGGTCGTTACTACCACCGCGTCATTCTGAATAGGACTCTCTAACGCCATGTCAGCTACAGTTATTGTAGAATTTGAACTGTATCCCGACCTATCATTAATGTTCTGATCTTCAATGAATTTGTCCGCACTTCCAGTATTATAATGCAATGTTTCCGTTGCTACAAAGCTCGTTTCCGCACTCGGCAACGGTTCCCTATCATTCTCAAAATCTCTGCGATTATCGTTCATCTCGATATTCAAATTACTACGTTCCATATTTAATTTTAGATTACGTCCGGATCTCAAAAGCATAGGACTACTATATGGCACAGGAAAATTCCAATGACGACTAAAGATTTCAGCAAGCAACGTTGTAAATTACAAACAGCGCGATCTTTAATACCAGTCAAAATTTTAGAAATTTTCATATAACACAGACACAAATCCCATCAAGAAAATTGAGCAACAAACCATTCAAAATGCAAGACCACATCACAACGCTGAATCATACAACAACGAACAACCAACATGAGCAAAATATGCAACAATAAATTCTTAGTTGCTAACATATTAACAGACAAAACACTGCCTCGACATTATATGCATTCAAAATGAACTTTGCATATTGAAAAAATTGATTTGCAACGAAACGTCTGAAACTGATTTATCATGAATCAGATTGCATTGAAAATTTACCATTTGCAAACGAAATTCATCATTCAGATTGAATTGAATTTTACACAAGAAATGACAAAGTGTAAATTTACTTTCTATGCTAGAAAAATAAATGCCTAAGGTCATGAACTTGGTTCTTTTGAGACTTTGAAAACATTTGATTATTAATTAATTCCCTGGATTAATTAATTACTTGGCCCCACGTTGTAAGCGCCATTGTGGTGGTACGAAAAAGAAGCGAGGGGGGGGGATTTTATAAATTATAATTTTTCTATTAATTATTATTAATAATTGGTTAGCAAGAATCATTAGCCAGGTCACAAAGACAACTGACAGAAATAATTTATTGACTTCATATGGTTCTACACCGCTAGGCATATTTAACTTTATCGTTAATATGTAAATCACTAGGATATCAATGCCTTAGCGTTACAATTGGCCGTTCTTATTCAATCTAACTAACTTAAATATGCTACAACAAGAATATTCAGTACAATAACATGAATACATGAAAATTACAGGGGTCTCGGGCGCCGTTAAAATACAAAGAAATTAAATGTAACTCGCGATATGCAAGGCTCTCATAAAGTTCATCAAATGTCGGCTAGCTCAGGGTCAAATTAGCATAAAGAACATAAGTCTCTCTCTCAAAGGCGCTTACGGGTTATTCGCAGTCTCAATAAGAACTCAACGAAGCAAGACCTGGCGTTTAACACTTTACCATAGCAGCAGCACTGATGTTTGTGGCACTCTCCGTTCCAGCGCAATATACGATCACGGCCTGTGATCGTAGGCAAGTCGCTGTATAGCCCAGATCGACTGTGCTGGACCAGCGATAAATACGCTCTACCACTCTGGACCGTGGCCCGGCAAGAAGTCAAGTCGACTGTCCCAGACCGTGGTCTGGCGAGAGTTAGATCGACTGCCCTGGACCGTGGCCCAGCAAGAAGTAAAATTCCTCCTCTTCGGAAGGCGATGGCGTCCTCCTCCAGCGTAGGAACATGGCGGGCAGAAAAATACACCCTGTATTAACACATGAAGACCCCTATCGATGATTTCAAAGGCAGGTTTGAAATCACGTGATACAGTCCATCGTTCAGATTCGCGGCATTTTGCCTGCGTTCCCTTTGCGATGTCTCTGGCGGGGCGGGGGGAGTCAAGCTGTGAGGTGGCCGTCCGCTTCACCTTGGCCAGGCGGCAGCAAGTCGGGCCATTGTCCGGCGGCCAGGGATTAACGGTACGCTTCCGCCCCAGCTCAAGACGACGCACCCCAATCTTCAACACATATCTTACACTCGCATACATTTGCCGAGCTCCCACAAATAAAATGCCCTTGCATATTGATTTAAATAAACAATTCTGGGCTGTCCGAGATTAATTTACAAATGTAATCTGAATAAAATCAAATAAAACGATTAATTTTAATAATAAAAATAATTGTTGCGTGACGTGATAACGTCCCGTTACAATATTGTAATGTGTTTGGTTTGGCTCATTACAATATTTAATAAAGACAATGAGCATTAAGATAGTCCTAAAACAAAACGAAATCTGGGATCCAGTGAACAGAGCGGTGAGTTCGCGAGAGACAGTTTATTCTTCCTGTGTCCTCTGAGAAGGGTGCCCTTGCTCTGGCGAGGAGAGTGTCAGCTGTTCGACGAACGCCAGACACCGGGGGCGTACATTGGTGTGGGGACTCGTGTGTGAGCTTTCAGAGCGAGAGATCTTGCTGCCACACGGGAACATTTTGCTACTTGCCTCCCAAGTGAGAAAATGATCGGCGGAGTCTTACCGGCCGACCAGTTTCGCTGACCGTCGTGGTACGGAGCGCCCGGTACCACGGAGTACACTCTTGGCCGTGTTCTACTTCTTACGAGACTACACATCAGCCAGCGCTGAGTCATCCATGCGGTAATCACCACCAAATTCTGCCGTTCACAGCAAGATCTTAGAATTAGACTGAATTAGACCGAGAACGCCCTGATTAGAATATCATTGCTACCCTGTTGCTTGCTGGCCTGTTGGGGTAAACTATTAATGTTTTAGGCGGTTCATTAAATCAATATTAATTTCATTATTAGTCAAATATATTGTATTATTATTTTTCATTTGTTAATTGGGTTTTCATTCTTTACCTATTTCTTACTAACCCGGTCCAATCCTAATAATTGTTTATGCATAATTTATGTTAATACTTAATAATTTCAAACTGTTATTAACCCCTGGTACCCAAAATGAATGAGGTTGAAACTGTTGAATAACGTACCACAACATGGAACGTTACAATTTATATATATTTATATTCTGTATCTATAAAACGAAAACCGGATATAGTGGTCTTATAAAACTACGAAGAAACTACGAAGCAGATTTCGATGACGTTTTCACCGTTTTAAAGCTTAGAATCTCAATTCAGTTGTTTGGCATGTCTTACGTTTCAATGTTAAATACCGCAGGAGCATTAAATGAAATTCTGAACGTATGATGACAAATCTCAAAGATGTATATGTTGTATAGTTCGCACTAAACACACAACTGCATTGTCTCTGACCATAGTCTTTAATGAAAGCAATAAGATAACTTTACAATAATAACTATTTTGCACACTAAACAAAACTTGAAGTATTATTTGCTTTAATTGGAGATATTAAAGTTTTAAACGTCATAGGTAGCCGTAACTTGAAGCATTCTTTCCTTTATTTAGGGATATTCAATTTTTAAATGTCATAGATAGCCGTAAACCAACAGAGATTTTCGTTAAGCATGATCTCTGGACAATGTCTCTGGCCTTCAGCATTAGTCTTCTGTTTACGATAATAGTATTCCGGATTCACTATCCATATTTGTATAAAAGGCTGAAAAGGCTGAAACTGCGGTATTAAAGTATCTGGTGACTCGAGCAAAAAATATATCCATTCACTTCGCAATTGAATCAAATGTGAGTTTCTAACATAATCTAACGTTGTTCGGTAATGCAATTTCTTAACCTAATTAACGAGGCTTGATAAACATGAATCTTTTCGACGATTGAAAACAGTGTACGTGCAAATAAACTTCAACCTAAACGTTTCTAGGTAGGAGGTGAGTGAATCTAGGTTTGCTTTAATTCCGAAAAAAGTTGTCGCGAATTTTGTGAAACTTTGTACAAATGTTTCTCATTGGGGGAATAAATCTACGGATAAATCCACACCAACTATATTGGGCAACGGCGGGAACTCCACTAGTATATATATATATAATAAAGATTCCAGGAAATCGAATACACTATTTTTGTGTTTTCAAATTTGGAAAAAAATTCTCAATAGTCTTAGGTGAGATAAAACTATCGACTTAAAAGGATAAAATGTACTTTATATTGAAGTGTCACGCTTATTGCGGCACCAGGAAAAATAGTTAATTTTATTTATTGGAATTTTATTATTTTAATATTTAATGAGAAGATAGGAATTAATCAAGACAACGTTAAAATTTAAGTTTATAATATCAGGCAGAATAGACATTTACATTTATTCCACATAATTACAAAGAATGATGATTTTGAATTTATTTGTGCCTAGGCTAACTTGAGTCTCTTTCCCCAAAGGTGTGTCGGGTTGACTGATTTGGCGCCGTGGTGAGAAAACACGCAATAGTTTTTATTGGTACTTGCCACGTTGTCTTGCACCGGTGATGGCTGATGTGGTTTCTTTGCACTGGTGATGGCTGATGACCCTGTCATGGAATCAGCCTTCCCTTCACATGCATTTAGATGCTGGAATCGGCAGATCCGTCGGCGAGCGCTCCTCCAAACTCGAACTCCGAAGATAGGATCGAACAAAAGTCGATCCTACAAACACTGGTCGACGGTACCACGCACGCGACACAATGAACGGTTTCGCGCACGTGAACTTGCGGTTAACACCTCCGCGAAAAGTACTGGAGCGTCTGCCCTATACTGGCCAGTCCGCTCTCTACCGCTCACCCACCTCTTGTGTCTTCACTCGAGTCCTCCCCCCGCTTCACCGGTCGCATGGGCGGACGGGGTGGACGCATTGTCTGCGTGTCCTTGCATTCCTGCTAGTTGCCTGGTTGCCAGCTCTTGACCGTCGAACAGTTCGCAAGCTTAAGTGGCATGCAACTTAATGTGATGTGTCATTACAATATCTTGTGCCTATAATAAAAATAGATACTTTAGAAAATTTAGATATAAGGATTGTGGCAAGACTCCGTTGATAGTGAACTTCAATGTATATTATGCAAACAAGAAAGTGAACGAAATATTTAAATAAAGAAAAGTAAAAACCCGCCAGTGTGGCTCAGCATGTTATGCCGCTGCACACTGGATCGGAGAGGAACAACGGAACCAATTTCTAGTCGTAGCCTTCGGTCCGTTCTGATTGCGATTTTTAAATGGTTCCCGCAATCCTTAAGACGAATGCTGGAATGGCAATCTGGGCCTTATAAATTACACATTTCACAAACAAAAATACATTTATTATACACAATACAGAAAGTCACCTGCTTCAAATGTGGCAGGCAGCACAGACGTTCCTCCTCTTGGTTACGTACCCCATTTATAACAAAAGCTGTCTGAATTCGGCCTGGACAAAAGTTCTCCCCCTCTCATAATTCACACTGGCCACCTGTGTAAACTGTACAACATGTAACTCATGTTCCTAGTTGGACGTGTTTCACGGTGAGACGAGATGTACGTCCGCAATTTCCTGATGAAATTGTGGCACTGACAGATAAGAATGATGACATTGAATAATATATATATATATATATATATATATATATATATATAAAGACAGAGTCAATCAGTATCAGCCGAAATTGTAACAACTATAGTACACTAATTATAAAAATGTGGATAATGTATTTTTTTAACAAAATTACAGCGGTTAGGAAAAACAAGAATAAGTTCAAGACAGAACATTAAATCTACACATATTCGACGCTCTACTCAAAACAATGTCATGGAATCTGGTGTTTACTTATAATTGTTTCCCTTCCCGGAATAATGCTGCTTCTCGCTGTGTTGTTGTAAATTTAATTTAATTTAATTTAATTGCAATGGAGCACAGGCTCCGGAGGCAATTTCCCACACCCACATCCTCCCCCTATCCTGCAGCCACCTATATTTGCCCTCTACAAATTTTATCTTTAAATTCTTTCAACGTTTTTGGTAAATTAGTCATCATTTCTCTTAGTAAACTCATTCCAATCCCTGACACCCTTACCTAAAAAAGAGAATATTCCCACACCCTTGTGCCTGTAATCGAGTGCCAGCATTGTGGTCACTGGTCATCTTTACCCTTGAATGCACTACTTTTAATACCTACTCCGTCTTTCCATGCCTCATTACCAGTATACGCCAAGTAAACTTCCGTGACTCTCCTCATCCTCCTCCTGTCTTGCAATGAATCCCATTTCAGCTCCTTTATCATATCCGTCATTCTGCGATAATTTCCAGAAACAAATCTAGCAGCCCTTTTTTGCACCCTCTCAAACTCCTGTATTTGATACGTAAAATGAGGATCCCATACTACACTACCATATTCGAGCAATGGTCTGACTTAAGTTTAGTAACCCAACTCCCTCACTTCTCTCGTACATCCCCTCATCACTCTCTCCAACAAGTGCAGAATTTTGAAACATTTTCCTACCACCTGTCCAATGTGTCCTACCCAGTTAAGCTTGATATCAAATGTAATGCCAAGATATTTACATTTCAAGTCTTCAGCAAGCAATTCTTTCCCCACCTTATAATCATAGTAAACCTTTCGTTTTATATTTGTGTATCTAATTAGCTGACTCTTCTTTGCATTTATCCTCATCCCATGTTTACCAATCCAACTAGATATCCTGTCCAGATCACACTGAAACTGTTTACAATTCTCTATCGATTTGATTCATTTATATAGCATAATGTCATCTGCAAACAATCTAATTTCAGATAGTAAACAATCAACAAAATTATTCATTAGAATAATGAATAGCAGCGGTCCCAATCCTTTAGCCTGCGGCAGTCCCATTTTTACTTCCACTTCTTTTGATACTACATTGCCAACGCTAACTTTCTGTTTTCTACCTTTTAAAAATTCTTCTACCCAGAAAATCACTTTCTCATCCACTCCAATAGTTTTTAACTTATTTACTACAATTTTATGGCTCACTCTGTCGAACGCCTGTGACAGATCTAGTGCTACACTATCAATTTGGCCTCCCTTGTCCATTTCATCTGAAATATCTTGCATATATCCCACCAACTGAGATTCGCATGAATATCCTTGTCTGAACCCATGTTTCCTGCTTGAAAACCACTTACGTTCCTCACATATATTTCTGCTGTGGTTGCATATCAATCTTTCCATTAATTTACCTACCACTAATGTCAAACTGATTGGCCTGTAATTCTCAACTCTATTTCTCACCCCTCCTTTATGTACCGGTACTACTATTGCACTTTTCCAGTCCTGTGGTAAGCAGCAAGTATCCAGACTCAATTTAAATAATAACAGAATGCACCGCAATTTAATCTCTGTGAGTCGACGCAAGAAGACGACTTCTGACCGCGTGGCTTCCTAGCTCATTTTCCTACGAGTTGGGCGCCATGGCTGAACAGCTTATTTTCTTACTTCACATATTGTTCACAATTACTTTCTCTTAATGATAAAAAGAGCCATGATGTAGATATAAAAACATTCTCCTTGAGTCACCACCACAACATTTCTCGTTCAAAATTAAACAAATTATTCCTAAAAAATATGTGATCTACTTGTACGATAAATATAACCATACTAAAATTACCCATTGAAATTTAGGCTACTGACAGGTTTTATACCACTTGAAGAGAGCAAGCTTATATATTTATTTCTATCTAATTTTTACATTCGTATATAATCATGATGGTACTAACAAAATACATCCGAATCCAACACTGTTTTCTAGTTCTGCTACCCAGTTCTCAAACCGATTTTTACACCCTCGCAGTCAGAAATCACAATCAGATACGGCGTACTCGTGTGAGAGTTGAACACATATCTTTCAGTTGTTCTGTCGAGTATACAGTTGAGAATATACCCTATTGTTTGTGAAAATTATAACACCATGAAGGAATGATCTGAAATATTCCAAGACAGGAGGATGTGTATAGCAGTGGAACCATAATAAGTGATTCAGATTGCAGATAGGTGGCGTGCACGTAGACCCAGACTAGACTTGACTTGCTGGCTGACCGTCGAGTATCTAACGGTCAGCCAACAAATGCAGATGTCTCTACACCTGATGAAGACGACGGAGCTAGTCTTCGAAATATTGTGTTTTCAAAACATAATCCGGTAGTACACCCGTGAAGACTTCATTGCAAGCATACGCTATGAAACACTCCGTTCTTACATCAATGACATAGTTTTGTTACGAACCTGGGGAGTCACCAGAATGTTTTTACTTATAAAGTGCTTTTGTATTCAAAAAGGTTGAAAAACACTGGTTTGTGCTACTGACCCACGGTAATAACAAAACATAGAATCATTTAATGTGTTCAAAACAATCATACCTTTATGTTATTTCAGTTTTCGGAGTCACTACACTGTGAAATCAATGTAAATTACTGAAATAGTAAAAGTGGTATTAAATGGAGGGTTTCATCGAAAAAAGAGAAACAAGTAGAATTGCGTATCCAATTTTGAGGGATGAGTGCTAAATCTATAATAGGTTGTTTTGCCAGTTGCTTCTTTCACCTACTTTTGACCCTCAGGAGTTTCCGTCACCGTACTCATTACAAAGCTGAGTGGGCCTAAGAAGCCATTCCCGCAAACACACAAAAAGCCAAATAACCACTTTTAAATGACAGAGACAATGCATAGATTATGTATGAAATTTGCACAATTAGAAATAACCGTCTAATTGTGACTTCAACCTCACGGAGTTTAAATTTTTTACTCTAGGTCATATTTCGTGTCTTGAGGTTAGATGCCAGTCGCCTGGCACAAACAGCATTGTCTTGCATATTTTCAGATTAGATAGCGAACTTTGAGTCATTCCTCTCCAATGACGCACTACACTGTCTCATCAACTGATAATGTTATCGTACAGTTCCAATCAATTTTTTTTTTTTACCCACGCATTAGGTACCGCTTGGATTTAAGAGCACATTAAGTAATAAAATATTTATATTTGTAATTTTAAAGTAGAAATTCTCGTTTGTAATGTTCACAAATTACGAAGTATATTAATATTTGCCTTTTAAATACGGGATATGGTAGATATTGGATTAAAACTTCAATATCCTAGGAGATAGCGTATACTAGACAGCTCTCGGAATAAAAATTGCCTAAAACTGACAACTTTGACGATCGCTAAAGTTTGTATTTTTTGGTGAAACTTAATTTGAAGAAATATCTTGGATTCTAACTGACGAGCCGAAAGCAATATCCCTCAAAAACTATTCTTGTAAAAGCAGGCCAAGTCTCGGGTTCACGTAGTGACAATACGTTATGAGATCTTCTTCTCAGACAAGTCTACACTTTACAGTGTGTTTTCACTTCACTTTGTGAAACAGAATGGTTTCTCTCTGTGTCATAGATCGTTTATTTAGGATAAAAAATCTGATTACTTGGCCAATATACACGCCATGTTTCAGTTAACCTATTAAATACCATGAATGTGCTGCTTTATCAAACTTATAAATACGTAAAAGCAAAGAGTTCCCTCGATCCTTTTCGAATTTGACATGTAAATATTATGCCTTCAATTTCAGTAAAAATTATAACGTGTATAATGGCCAAGTGATCAAACTTTTTATCCTAAACTGGCTGATACCCGCGACTTCGTACGCGTGGATTAAGAATTTCTTCGCAAGAATTGTATATAGAAAGTTGTTGGTAACGAAAGATAGGTCCCAAACAACACCCAGTCGTCATTATGTGACCGAAAAGCCATCACTATGTCATTCTACTACCGAACCTTTCTCTTGAAGAGAATCAATTTCCAACATATTTAAAAACAGAATAACAAACAAATGTCAAGGGGGGGGGGGGTGATAACTAAGGGCAGCGTTATTTCAGCTTGTACTTTTCTTCTGCATGAGCATCCGATTCTTGCGTTCTAATAACCTTAGCTGCTCGTGGTCTGCTAGGGCTACAACTTAGGCCAGTTAACGACCGCAAGGCATGTCAAAAAGAAGGCAAAATAAACTGGTGCCAGAAACATTTAAGCAGACGCAAAGTAAAAGGACAGAAAAAATCGATAACTATACTAAATAAAACGTTTTTTTCTCTAAACGAAATTTATTAACAAATTATACACTATCAAAATGCGCGAGAGGAGTTGCTTGAGGAAGCGACCTAACTTTACAGACTAATACACACATCGGTCTCTCTGTCACCATTCGATAAGTTCTCAAAATTTTGTGACTACAACTGTTAATCATACCGAAAAAAAAAATATCCTCTGCCCTCCCTACAGATTTTCTTGTCAAATTCCGTCAATATCGGTATAGGCACTTAGTCGTCAAAACGTAACAAAAGACAGAGCCTTCCGAATTTATAGTATTGTTACCGCAGATGACACACACACTGACTGCGAATCACCCCTGAGGGATCAATATAACGGAAAAAAGCGTACACTTACAGCGTTGGAAGACTACCTACGATTTTGCTCGCATTGCACCCCTAACTTTGTGACGTCTACAGTTTAACATTCAATCCGAATAACCGACGGTCCAGGCGTGACTCTTACGATCAAAACCAATTTTTTTAAAATTCTAGCCTCCATGGACATTTGAAGCAGAAACCACAACCGAAACATTAGTAAGCAAGAGCTTTAACCACTGTGCTAACCGACCGATACACGGAAATACAGTACAGAGACCTCCATGTACAACCCGTCTGTCTATCACCGTTTAGTAATTTTTCGAAATTATAAGAAAACATGTATTATTTATACAGATAATTTTTCAACCAAATGTAGACAGTATTTTTCTCCTTGTTTGAAAGGATAAGTGTGCAAACTTTCATCGAGATTGGATGAAAACTGTGGATTTGTATGAAGAACAAACAAACCAACAAACAAACAAACATATATATATATATATATATATATATATATATATTGTAAAGTGTAGATTTGGCTTAGAAGAAGAGCTCATAACGTTTTGTCACTACATGCACACGAGACTTGACCTATTCTTAAAAGAATTGTTTTTGTGGGATCTCAATTCTTTTTGTAAGTTTATCGCTTATTTCTCTCTGAATCGCAGCTCATATGTAATCTTTCTACTTGAAAATCGGTGCATAAGAACACTTCAGAATTGAGGACGTCAATATACCTTACCATTTACAGTGCTCGAAATTGACCGGGCGTTAGTCGTAATTACGCCTGAATTTTTTTCGTTTTACGCCTGCAATCTCCTTCAAAAGCATAGAAAATACGCCTAGGCATTAAAACTTAAATTTAAAAATTACGTTTGAGAAATTAGTTTTCAGTTTGGCATGTTTAAGGTTTAATTCTAATAATTAATTTCAATTATAATTCCTGTAGTATTGTTGATGTATATTACGTTTATGAAGTTCAGAAGATGTGGTAACAGTGTAGGGGAAGTACCGCGAATTAGAAAACAATTCTTGTGCGTGCGTTATTAGTTTAACGAAGGAAGTGAAGATGTCTCATAAATTTTTTGACTTTATACCAGTTATAAAGACAAGTAGCTACGGTATATTAAATAAACTGAATGTTTTTGTTTCAGCGAACTTCCTGATAAATTATGCTGCAAAACTGTGAAATAAAATTATTATTAGAATTTGTACATCATGAAAAATATTTTTCAATTTTTAATTTACATGTTGTTTTATTTGTATTTAAAAAGAAATAATCCTCTGATGATGAAGTGGAAAAAAAATAGATAATATTTAGGAATTGAACAAATTACCTCTGAAGATGAAGATCAGTGTGTAAAACTTCAATAATCGTACTAATCTCTTTCACAATTTTGATATATAATATATTGGCATTACATATTTTTTTTCTACACGTATTTACAATTTGAAATTGTGTTGGAGTAGGTTGTAAGTTATAAAATCTGTATTTTCATAATTATAATATAATTACGCCTGAACATTTTCATTTTACGCCTGAGTCTGTAAATTAGGAGACAAATACTCCTGGATTTATAAACGAATTTCTAGCACTGCTTACCAACAATGCCCACTCTGTGAAAACAATTAGTGTGCGCCGTAGTCTAGTTTCACTACCACTATAAACAAAATTATTGGTAACTTCCAAACTATGCGTAGGATCAAAGTAAAATTTAATATATTAGTTAAACTTGCTGGTCTCAATGCATTAAAAATATTCAGGCATATAGCTTCAACCGGAGCCTCAAATATGTGCCAGATTTTTTCATGTTTGGGATTGTAACTAAATAAATACGGTGAAAAACTCCAATATTAGACTTTTATTATTATTTAAGGATGAAACCATATATGTGTACCAAATTATTTGTTTCTAGGAAGTACAGTGAAATTTTGATGTTAGGTTGTCGTGGTCGAAATAAAATTTTGAATTTCAATAACGCCCATAGTAAGAAAAGGAAGGAAGTAAAATTTAACAAACGTAGTAAGCTCACTCTACAATGAAAATCTGAGGTATATTGAGTTATTAGGGAAGAAAGCGATTTCACATTACGTGGGGGGTAGATATATTGAAATCTAAGGGTTTCAGACTTTTCTTATAATATGTGAGTAAAATGCTATATGTGTACCAAATTCCAGATTTTCTACGGCTATGGGAAGTACCTTACAGTTTTGATGATCATCAGTCACTCAGTGTGTGGGTGAGTGAGTGACAAAATCACTGAAGTTTGAATCCGAATAACATCCGAAGTAAGAACAGTAACGAAATAAAACTTAGCGCGTTTGCTAAGATTGCTGATATTTATGTATAACAGAAATTTGAGATATGTAGCCTGAATACGACCGAAACAATTGAGGTTCATATATGGCCCGGATCGCTTCGAGAAAAAGGTAGGTAGTGCCGCCGTTGAGTCGACTTGCACTGTCGTGCATCCAAATACATGTTGTCACATAATTTTGAAATTGCGCTTGCTTACAGATGTTTCTATCGTGGTATCCGGTTCAAATTGCGGTGGAAGCAAAGATTTTCAAGTGTTGTTTTTGATCGTATTATCCAAGTCTGGACTGTCGGTTGTTGGGATTCCATGTCAAACTGTAGATATCACAAATTTAGGGGTGCAATGCTTGGCAAATTATAGGCGGTGTAGCAGTGCTGTAGGTGTACACTTTCACATTATAATGATACCTCAGGGTTTGTTACCATCGCAGTCAGTGTGTGTGTGATCCGCAATAATAAAATTATAAATGCAGAAGTAAGTCTCTTTCTTTTTGTTACGTTTTGACGACTAAGTGGTTATACCGATAACGATGGAATTTGACAAGGAAATACTCTGTAGGAGAGACACAGGACATTTTTTTTCGGTGTAATAACAGTTGTAGTCACGAAATTTTGAGAACTTATCGTATGATCACAGACAAACGGATGTGTGTGTTATTCGGTACTGTTACGTCGGTTGGTCATGCTGTGTTTTTCACGCGGTCTGTTTGTGTATGATTTGTTAGTAAAATTCGTTTAGAGACAAAACCTATTATCTAGTATAGATGTGGTTTATCTCAGCATTGTTCTATTATTTTGTGTCTGCCTAAATGTTTCTGGAACCCGTTCATTTTGTAATCTTTTTTACTTAACTTGTGGGCGTAGACCTGGTCTAAGGTGTAGTACTAGCAGAGCACGAGCAACTAAAGTTATTAGAAACGAAGAATCGGATACTCATGCTGAAGAAAGAAGAAAATACCGAGCTGAAATACACACACATATTCCCGCATCTTCGTTTATTTTTCTGTTTTTAAATAAGTTGGAAATTGATTCTTGTCATGAGACAGGTTCGACGGTAGAGTGATATTGTGATGGCTTTCCTGTCATATTATGACGACTCGGTGTTGTTTGGGACCAATCCTACGTTACTAACAGCTTTCTATGTTCAATTCAGGCAATGAAATTCTGAGTCCACGCATACGAAGTCGCGGGTGTCAGCTAGTAATAGTTATCTATTGGGCCATAGTACTGTTCTATATATATAGTCGAGCTTCTATGTATCTTTATTACAGTTCCTTTCTATGAAAGGGTTGTAATTATACTTCCGTATTGTCAACCACTGTTTCATTAGTAGCAGTAATAGAAGCATGCACCCCCACGCTATAGATCATAATAGTGATTAGCTCCCTCTGATTTTTCAAGCTACTCGACTAAATGTAACCACAAGTACCTACCCTTAGTCCCAAGCCGCTCTGCGGACGGTAGATATTCCTTCATACCATTGGAAGTTAGTTAAGCGCTTCTGGTATAGTCTGTGGACGCGTCTCCAGTAATTCTCAGAGAACAGGAACGCAACTGGCGAAATAAATCTGGTGTCAGAAGTGGGATCTTGAACTCAGGATAGTGTAACAGACAAAATAATTCTGGTGTCAGTCGTTGGGTTTTGAACCCAGGATAGTGTAACAAATGACGTCATCAGTAACACTATCCCTTTAGTAATGGCAGAAGAATTTTTTTGTTAGCTGGGGACGTTAAGCCCTTGTCAGAAAAATACAATTCATGGTAATTTTTAGTGGTTTCTAATAGCACGATGCTTCTATCTAATATATTTGATTTTCTGTTTTCAACGAACCCTAAGTCATGAATGGAGACTGTCGGCTAAGTCACTAAATAGGATTTTCTAGAGCAGAGGGTGGGCAGATGGTCAGGTGGTCGTCACACGCACGTTGGAGGCATTGTTGTAGAATGGATTCGGCCAGCGGCGTTAGCATCAAGCAGCAGGCGCTGCGACGTCAGAGCCAGCGCAGAGCCGCAGCGACAGCACGCCCATAACGCTGACTGAGGACAACACGGCCCAAACACGTTTACAAACTATGCGCGCTTGGTGGATCCCAGGCTCTACACGTGGCACAAACGGATTTGCCACATCCGTAATATTTACACTATTGGAAGAATCATGTGTTGTTGTCTATCTGCGATACGTATAACTACGTTCTATGAGTGATAAGTGTATTCTTGTGACTGAAATGTGTGTTGTATGAGGCATAGATTGGGAACCATCCAAACATTCGCCTTGGTAATAGCGGGAAGTCGCAGGACTCGACGCAGGCTGCGTTGCCCGTCCCGATCGAGTTTAGATACGCCTTAAGGCGCGCAGCTACTCTAGCGGGTCAGAAATATTTTGTTCGTATATAATGGTTGCATTTTAAATCATTGTAGTACATAACTATGCAATATAAAATTTATCAGAGCTGCAGTGGTTAATAATTAACACTAGTAGCGCTTAGAATACGACATTAAAGACGTTAAGTAAAGCTCCTGGATTGATTCTATACTTAAGGTGCAATACGTTAGGTATTATTCCACACCAATTGAACAGGCTGGTTTTAGGTCAGGATTCAGCACAGTAGATCACATCCAAGTCATCAACGAAGTAATAAGTCGAGCAAATGAATACCAGATGCCCCTCTGTTTGGCCTTTATCGATTTTGAAAAAGCTTTTGATTCAGTCCATCACTCTGCAATCATGCAAGCCCTTTTAGAACAAGGAGTGAATCCCGGCTATATTGACTTACTGTACAACATCTACACCACTTCCACTGCTTTTGTCAACATCGCTGAAGTCACCAAAGAGTTCCCAGTAGAAAGAGGGGTCAAACAAGGAGACTCTATATCCCCCAAGCTATTCACATCAGTCCTAGAGTTGGCAATGTCAAAAATCCAATGGCAAAACCGAGGTTTGTGAATAAATGGAAGAAATCTCAACAACTTAAGATTCGCTGATGATATAGTTTTACTCTCAAACAGTCTGGAAGAGCTCAAAGAACTGATAAATGAACTAGAGACAGCGTGCAGTGAAGTGGGCCTTAAAATAAATATATCAAAAAGCAAAATCATGCAAAACAAATGGGCAGAAAAAGATAAAGACAAGGCGGACATGAAAGATTCTGGTATTGAGTTCGTAGATCAGTACATCTATCTTGGCCAACTGATCAATATGAATGGTGACTCAAAGCCTGAGATCTACAGACGGATAAAGCTGGGCTGGAGAGCATATGGAAGAAATTCCATAGTTTTTAAATCGAACATGCCAATACATCTTAAAAAACAGGTATTTGAACAATGTGTATTACCGGTCCTCACATATGCCTGCCAGACTTGGACCCTAAATAGTCACACGAAGCAAAAACTGAGAACTGCCCAGCGAAGTATGGAAAGAGCAATGCTAGGGTTTACAAGAAGAGACAGGAAAAGGGCTGTGCACATCCGTTCAATAACTAAAGTAACAGACATCTTAAAAAGAGTCATGACCCAAAAATGGCAATGGGCCGGTCATGTTGCTCGCAAAAGAGATGAAAGATGGACTACGGTAGTGCTGGACGGGATACCGAGAAACCTGAAAAGAGCAAGAGGAAGACCCCCGGATCGCTGGGATAAGGATTTACGTCGAGTTACAGGCGTGAACTGGAAGAGGGCGGCTCAGGATCGATCGGCCTGGAAAGAACTACAGCAACACTATGTAGAATTAAATTCTAATATATAGCTCATTAGGCTTAAAGAGGCTACATCCTGAAAAAAGGATCGATATAGCTGCAATAATAATAATAATAATTCTTAAGTCAAAACCTTAACAGAAACTGCCATATCAATAATTCATTATTGTTGCGGAAAAGTAGTTTTATCTTCCAAGTATTCCCAAGCTTATGCTACAGGAGCGTCATTTGTAATAAGGATTAACCTAATGAGGACCTGAGTAGCGTATAGTGTGACTCAGTTGCCGTGAGCTTGCATGTGTAATTCAAACAACAAGAAGTCGGCTAATCTTACCTGTAGCTGCTCCCACAAACCAGTTGCAGACTCGGCTTCAAAGCGGGAGTTCCTGCAACAGCCCCAGTTGACTGTGCGGCGAATCGTGTGTATCCTTAACATTCGCTATATACTGCCTCAACCTGGCTCAGTGACAATAGGTGTTTAGAAGGGGTGTGCAATGTAACAAAGTTACGAATAATCGAAATAAAGAAACAGCATTTCAAGTAACTGAATAAATATACGTATTAAATTCAGATAATAAGGAAAATGCCTCTGATAAAATACTGTAAACAGGATGACTGGATGTTTGTTCGTTTCAGTACAACGCAACGCAACATGACAGATTCTGTTGAAATTTTAACAGGTTGAAAGCTTAGATCTGACTTGACACGTCTACTGGCGCCAGAGCAGAAAATTAAAATCTCTTATTTAAAATTATTCTGGCGTAACTTGAGAACTACTGATCAAATTCCGACGGTTTTTTTAAAGTTTCAAAACTAAGCTTGTGACCTTTAAATTCAGGTATATATCGTCATTACTTTAAAAGGTTACCTAGCAGAAAATTAATAGCTCATCTAAACAGTAGGGGTAAGTTCATAATGAGGAAGATCCATGATAAACAATCCAGTAAAATGTGCCATTTACAGGTGGGCGAAATGCGGGCAAAAGAGACAAGGTTAGCAGCCACAGGAGTAGTAGTCAGCAAGTTGACTCTCTCAAGTCCCCAGTCCCAGCTGTTAATAGGTTTCTATTTAAAGGGTAAGGTGCTCATCCTCGGCCTCATGGTGGTCAAGTACTCGCCGTATTTAACTGTTAGCATTTCTTAGTCAACACCAGTTTTCCGTTAGCAGTATTTAGCATTCATGGTTCAGTCGCATGCTACTTTTACAGTGTTCCAATTCAATCCTACAGTAGTTCAGATCGTGGGGTCCTTTCATGAAGTTAATCTAGATAATCATGCTAAAACAAATTTTTGTAGCAGTTGTGAGAAGTTTATAAGTCAGAAACAGTTTGATATAATGATGTGAAAAACATTGGTTACCTGTCAATAAATAGTTGATCGGCACTTTGTTTAACAGTATGTTGCAAAATTTTCATTCTTAAATTTATTTTATATCTAGCTGACTCACTTGACATTTGAGCTATTATATCCACAGATAAACTGCTAAATAAATCTTTTCCAGGTAGGAAAAAGCAGATCAGCAGCATTGATTCTCCGATTTTCTTCTGACTCCTCCTTTCCCTCCAAATTTATACTATACCAGCCCGTACTCGCGATTTCGTACGCGTGGATTAAGAATTGTTTTGCCAGAATTAAATATAGAAAGTTGTTGGTAACGAAGGATTGGTCCCAAACAATATCGAGTCGGAATAATATGACAGGAAAGCTATCACTATATAATTGAGCTGTCGAACCTGTCGCTTGAAGACAATCAATTTCCAACATATTTCTGTCACCATTCAATAAGGTCTCAAAATTTCGTGACTACAACTGTTAATCATATTGGAAAAAAATATCCTGTGCCCTTCATACAGATTTTGTTATCAAATTCCATCAATATCGATATAGCCATTTAGTCGTCAAAATGTAACAAAAAGACAGAGACTTACTTCCGTATTTATAATAATACTAGCCTCGTACCCGCGACTTCGTACGCGTGGGTTAAGAATTTTTTTGCCAGAATTAAATATAGAAAGTTGTTGGTAACGAAGGATTGGTCCCAAACAATATCGAGTCGGCATAATATGACAGGAAAGCTATCACTATATCATTCTACCGTCGAACCTGCCTCTTGAAGAGAATCAATTTCCAACATATTTCTGTCACTATTCGATAAGATTTCAAAATTTCGTGACTACAACTGTTAATCATACTGGAAAAAAATATCCTGTGCCCTTCATACAGCTTTCCTTATAAAATTCCATCACAACGATATAGCCATTTAGTCGGCAAAACGTAACAAAAAGACAGAGACTTACCTTTGTATTTATAATAATATTACTGTGGTTCACACTCACACACTGACTGCGAACAACACCTGAGGGATCATTATAACGTAAAAAAGTGTACACCTACAAAACTGCAAGACTACCTACGATTTGCCTCGCATTGCACCACTAACTTTATAATATCTACAGTTTAACATTCAATCCAAATAACCTACGGCCCAGGCCTGACTCTTACGATGAAAAACAATTTTTAAGAATCTTAACCTCCACGGAGCTTTGAACCGGAGACCACGACGTTCGTAAGCAAGATCTTTAGCCACTGAGCTGCCAGTTCACTACACAGAAACACGGTCTGGAGACGTCAACATTCAACGTGTCTGTCTATCGCCGTATTTCGAAGTTATGAGACAACATGTGTTATTTATACAGATAATTTTTCAACCAAATGTAGACAGTATTTTTCTCCTTGTTTCAAAGGATAATTGTGCAAAGTTTCATCGAGATCGGATGAAAGCTGTGGATTTGTATGAAGAACAAACAAACCAACAAATGAACAAACAAACATACATTCATCTTTATATAGAAAGATTACTGTGGTTCACACTCACACAGTGACTGCGAACAACACCTGAGGGATCGTTATAACGTAAAAAAAAGTGTACATCTACTGTATTGCAAGACTACCTATGAATTGCCTCAGATTGCAACCCTTTGTGATATCTACAGTTTAAAATTCAATCCGAATTACCGACGGCCCAACCGTGACTCTTACGATCAAAAACAATTTTTAAAAATCTTAGCCTCCACGGAGATTTGAACCGGAGACCACGACGTTCGTAAGCAAGCGCTTTAGCCACTGAGCTGCCAGCCCACTTCCCGGAAACACGGTACGGAGACGTGCATATCCAACGTGTCTGCCTATCACCGAATTTCGAAGTTATGAGACAACATGTGTTTTTTATACAGATAATTTTTCAACCAAATGTAGACAGTATTTTTCTCCTTGTTTCAAAGGATAAGTGTGCAAAGTTTCATCGAGATCGGATGAAAACTGTGGATTTGTATGAAGAACAAACTAACAAACAAACAAACATACATTCATCTTTATATATAAAGATGTAATTGTTTTAAATATGTTCGCACACATAATTATTACCTATATTATCCTAATAGGGAGGCTTTTAAGCTTCTGGATGACCGACATACTATTCACGATGGTTCTCTCCAAGCCATGTTTGAAGTGATCAGGCCTGACGGGTGTGCTACAAGATTATTTTATTTATTTGTATATAACTATTAAATCCCTAATTGAATCAAATAGTCAAACTTTTATGGTTTTTGCGTCTGGATTTAAAAAGTCCATGGCCAGATTACTTCCCGTTCTCTGACAGCATCCGTTTCCGTCCCTGTTGACCTCATTGTCGAAGACCAAGGCAAAAATAGTAACTGAACAACGTGTATATGGGAGTTAGATAACTTATCGTATCTACACAAAAGTGAATGCAGCTACTACGATTTTCTTTGTTTCATAGATTACTACGGGAATCAACATAACTGACACGGCTAGCTTGGTTCCTTAGCACTGCCATATTCGTAATTTGATGTTAGGGGAATTAAACAAGCGCAGGAAACGACCTGCTAACATGCAAAGATTACATTGTGTCTGGTTATCACATCCCTCCACTGTTCCCCCAAGCACTATAACGAGATGGCATCTAACTTTAGCCACCATCAGATATGGAAGAGTTCATCCATCCTGGTCTGAAATGTCCTGAGACTGCACCTACCCTTAGTACTAATGGCTAGTACGCCACCCCAGAAAGTTTGCATGATTACTACTGAATACAGAGTAGCGAATATAGTGATGACGGGGTGTCTGCGGGAGGGCTTCAGTCATAGACGATACGAGTAATATTTTCGCTGAAAGCTGAAAGCTTCTCTTCAGCGTTAGTAGCAGCTAATTACTCCTTGTGCATCAGCTACAGGAGAGGCTTAAAGAATTGCTTGCTGTGGGTTGGGAATGCAAGATGCTACGTTTTGAACTGAGAAGTTCTATAGCGACGCGATGATTGAGGCGTGAACACGTTGCGTCGAGTTATGCTGGCTCGTCACGAGACGCTGTGCGACACGTAATTGCGCATGCCTCTTTGTAAGCCAGTCAAGGACGCGCTACGGCATGACGGACATTCATCAATTTTTTAGTCAAATCGCCCGATAATTATTCACAACAATGGATATACGTCGTTAGAGTATCGTCAGATGTTAGTGAAACGTAATAGAAATAGTTCTCAGCCATTCATAAAATAGTAAAAACAAATGTTTAGTTTAAAAAGTGTTTTAGAAGTTTTATAATTGTGCGCATTTTACTACATGCATGTGTGTTAAACGTAGGTATTTCTCCTTTTAAATTTTTCTTTGTTGTTTTTCGAAAAAATATTTTAAGGAAAGAAATAAAAAACAAATCACAAATAAACACTTTCAAACCCTTTATTTAAACAAAAGGAGGTTGATCACCATCAAAAATTCCAGTATTCAATATCTATAAATTCTTCCCATATTTTTTTTTTTTTTTTTTTTTTTTTTTTTTTTTTTTTTTTTTTTTTTTTTTTTTTTAATGGCTTTCGGCAACTAAGCCATTCAGCCAGCTCGATGTGTTTATGATATCTCATCCAGTGATATAGTTTCTCCAGTATGTTATGATTACTAAGTATAGACACCACAGGACGGACAGGACATTCACACAGACACACAACATCCATGCCCGCGGCCGGATTCGAACCGGCGACCTTCGGCACGCGGAGCCAGTGCTCTAGCCCCTACGCTACCGAGGCCGGCTCCCATATGTGTGATGTGCTGCCTAGGGACACTCTCCTTCTTGTATGATATATAAAGTTGAAAAATTTCGGTATTTATAAACATCCATGGTTGACAAGAAAATGTAACATAAGGATATTCTGTATTGAACTTCTGCGAGCCGTAGTTCCATCAATTTGTGCCATTTTTGTTCTCAGCCATTTCCATAAGCCTTGTGTTTCGCCACACGAAAAGTGGTGTCTGTATTTCTGATTTTGTGACATCTGTTACCAAGAAATGTATTCTGAACGTTTATTACCTGGAATAAATTCTTTAATTATTTTCGATCAGAAATCACCTCAAATGGAATGTATAAACAGAATAACACATTATGTTTCTGAAACGCAAAGCCAGAAATTCTTAGTGTTTCACCACACGATGCAAATAATTTTTATTTCGAACTATGTTTAATACATATTATAAGTATAGTGCAGCAACTACATGCTGTTTTTGTTTGTATGAGTGCAATTGTTGTTACTTTTAAACTGTATTAAACTATCGAGGAAACGTTATCGCCAGAGACGGTATTACACAAGTTGACTAACGAGTTCGTCCTTATGGTAGATAAATCTTAGTTACTTTCAAATACAGTCGGACCATCCATGGAAATATAAAGAGATCTGATGTCATCACTTTTCCCTTGTGTCTCACCACACACTCCCTTTATTTTGGAAAACTGAAAACTGGATGTCCAAATAGTGATTGAAGGCGCCTCTACTCAAATGCCAGAATCGACGGTTAAACCCACACACAGCAGGCCCCGTTCCAATACCTGTCGACTGCGCACGTTAATTGTGTAGTGTCCAGTAAAGCCATCATCACTGCCGGTAGTCGCCACTGCCACAAGGTGAAGATCTTAATGTCGTTTATTATCATTCTACATGAGCCTTTCTGGCTGTCCACAGCAAACAATAGCAGAAATGCAGTTTATTTCTGTTAGATTTTTTGGTTTCATTCGGCATATACTAAATTATTTATCACTGCTTAGCCAAAGGTTAATCAAATGTCAAGACTCTATTATTAAAATTCAGTTGACCTTTCAAAATTCTATATCAAACAACATTTATTTTAAAACTGCTATTTCGTATAAGAAATGCTGTTTTAGGAAACATGATTCTTGCCGGTTGGCGGGGACAGTGCATACCGTCAAGATCTTATAAATGGAGAATTGACCAAACATTTCTGTGGATAAAGAGCTGTAGAGAAGAAAGCAGTGTAAATGTACTCATCAAATAATGCAAGCAAATAATACACACAAATACCTAATAGATACAGGGAATATTTGTTTTTAATTCGTCAACATGACGCTATGAAGTCACTTCAGACATTCGTACCGCATCTCAGCTCAGTGTGAGAAAAGAAGCAGAGCATCTTATTTGTCTATACGCGGTTTGTGCGAGATTATTCAGAGCAAATATGCAGAATTCATAGGTACAGCATTCATTGATATGTTGAAAAGATCAGTTTTTCTTATCTTTGGTAATGCTACATGAACTAATCATATTTGTAAACTACAGGTTTCCCAATGTTACACGCAATGAGCCTTATCATAGCAACACCTGATAGAAAGCTCAGAGCCAAGTATCAAATCATTTTTAAAACTGTTACACTGATTTTTACTTCACCTTAACACATGAAGGAAACTGCCAATTCTTATTTGTTATTTCAGAAAAATTGAACTAAACTTTCTCATGTAATTCTTCTTTTGCTATAACATCAGCAACGGTACTGCTTTTACTTTTAGCGCTTTTGGGGGCTAATAATTTAAAGTAAACAAAACAAATCATAAAAAAACACAAGATCTCAATCTTTTTGATCAATTGTTTGAACCTTAATGCACAATTACGATTTCTCGTCATTTTTTTTCTCAAAATAACTCTCCCGCATGGGCAAGCATGCAGTAAAAGATGGGAGCAAAACTTGAGCGACCTTGAGGAAACGAATTTCAATTTTCGTAACCAATTTTCTAATAAATTGAGTGAACTGGGAAAGAACTAAGGTACTGTCAGTAATCAGTCCTAGCAAAGCGATATTTGAAATAAAACGAAAAATATCCAATTCAATTAACAGGTTTTAATCATAATCATTATTTAGTGACAGTTCTTATACTATACAGGGTGAGGCATTTAAAAAATTTTGTCGGAATATTTCGCAAAGTACATATCGGATTAAAAAAAAAGTTATAATAAAAGTTGTTCACTTCGAAGAGGGACATCCATTAACATAACGCTCGACCCCTCCCCTGCTCCACCCCCGAGGGAACCCCTATTTTTTATTGCAGATTTGGATTCTCCGTTAAAAAATATGTATCTTTTATATGAAACATTTTTTCTTTTCATGATAGATGGCGCTTTAATCGAAAAAAATTAAACTGAGTTGAAAAACGGTAAAATTTCAAATAAATACACATTAGATTAGGAAATTATAAATTAGAAAAAAAATACTTTGATTCCCCTTGCTTCTCACAAGTGTTTCATTGCAGCAAATGTTCGTAATGATGTCCGTTGTTTGTAATGAACATTGCAACTTTGTTTCATAAAGACAATCCGACATTTGTAAGTGTCTCTGCACTAATATTTTCACATTCATTGATAATTTGCTGCCGCATATTTTCTGAGGTTGTTGGTACATCCATGTAAACTCTCTCTTTTAGCCATCCCCACAGGAAAAAATCGGCAAGAGTCAAATCGGGTGAACGTTCGAGCCACGTTTGAGGACCTCTTCGTCCAATCCATCGACCCGGATAGTTTCGATTCAAAACTTCTCGAGATATTCGTGAATAATGCGCTGGGAATCCATCGTGTTGAAACCACATATCCATTCTTGTTTGAAGTGGAACATCTTCCATTAGTATGGGTAAAACTTTATCTACAATGTCGCTGTACATTGGACCAGTCAGATTACCTTGTATAAAGTATGGGCCAATTACCTGCGTACCTAAAATACCGCGCCAAACGTTGACACTCCATGGGCGTTGATGTTCAACTTGCCTTATCCAATGGGGATTCTTCAATGACCAATAATGCATATTATGTCGATTCACTTCATCACGATTCGTAAAATTTGATTCATCAGAGAAAAGTATCTGTGAAATGAAATTATTATTCACTGCCAGTTGTTCCTGTATCCAGTTGCAGAAATTCAGGCGGTTTTGAAAATCGTCACCATGCAGTTCTTGATGCAGCGATAAATGAAATGGATGCCATTTGTGTTCATGCAGTATGCGTAGAACACTTCTTTGCGAAATTCCTGAGCCTCGTGCAGTTTGCCGAGAACTAATGTGGATTTGCAACAACTGCAGCAAAAACATTCACTGTGTTATTTTAGTTTGTCACAGGACGCGGTCGAACTCTTTTTTAGCGTTCTCGTCTCGCATTCGGGAGGACGGCGGTTCGAATCCCCGTCCGGGCATCCAAATTTGGGTTTTCCATGGTTTCCCAAATCACTCCAGGCAAATGCTGGGACGCTTCCTTCAAAAAGGCCATGGCCGAATTCCTTCCCATTCCTTTCCCCCATCCTTTCCCGTCTCTAAAAGATCTCGCTGTTGAGAGACGTAAAGCAGTTAAAAAAAATAGGATTAACGCTTCCGGTTTCAGTAAACAAATGGACAATACTGCAAAAAGTCGTTGCAGACGCCACATGCCTATCAGGGAACAGATTACCATACCTTTGACGAGCTTCTTCAACATTTCTATGCGCCTCAAATTGCGTGGTAATGGTATCGACTCTCTCTGCAATAGTTAACATCGTGGAACAGTTGCGATGAGATGTGTACAGTCCGAATCATTGAAGTAACATGAACAGTCTGACCACGGACTGAGACGCATGATCATAGTCTGTGGTTATTCGATTGTTGGAGGTGTCTCATGATGGCATTATCTAAAATATCAAAAAAGTAATTCGTTTTTCCTGATCTGATGTGTATTTGTTTGAGATATTACCGTTTTGCAACAATCTTAAACTCATTTTCATTCAACATCAGGTACTTAAAGCTTGCTTGATCCACTGCTTGCGTGTTTGTCTCCACAACAGTATGTCCACCGCTAGATACAAATCTAATGCATTCACCGACAGTAACTCATTTCGATAGGGTTTAATGTACCTTGCCCTGTAATCTGTCCACCAAAGGAATATAGTTCATATTGTGGTAGTAGAAGGGGTTTTGCTGGGTAATTATCTTTATAGCATTCCATTTACCATTTTATTAATTCTGATATTACTGATTTTTGTTGATCTCAACAATTTCATAATTTTAATTATTTGATTTTATCAAATAGGAAGAGGTTGCAATGTAATAACCTGTCTTGCATTACTAATGTAAAGTCATAACCTGACAGATTTATTCAAAACAAACATTGAATGCCAACAGACGTCGGTGAACTTTACAATTAATTTAAAACATGAAAATCAATTGTTCAAACAAAAATCAACACCGAGTCTTACAATATGTGACATAAGACGTTAATTCTAAGCAAACAATAATATATCCATGTGAAATTTATAAAGCTGTTCACAAATACAAGCTTATATAAAAAATGTATTCAAGGAGGGCGCCATTAAGTCTTTGACTTAAATAAAATAATACTTCCTGATCGATAGGAATTTATAACAGTCTTCCCGTATCAAATCGGATTGCTCACGGCTAATAATAAGCTCAGAAAAAATGTCGGAGAGTGATGCTCAAGGGCGTTCACGGGTCGAGGAATGCGTAACACTGAGTTATTTTTAGTGGCTGAAGGTCTTTACCGTTTATTCAGCAGCTGTGGCACCAATGGTGGTAACACGCACACTTCCCTCAGATAACCGCCACAGGTATGGCAAGCCAGAAGTGCCTTAAGCCGTCCAGCTCTAAGTCTCGTCGTAATCGCTGACTCGGCGATGGCGTGACCTCTCTCTCCGCCAGACACCACTGGAAGACCTCCTTCTCTCCCGATGTTGGATCGGAACCTCTTCCAACCCCGTCGAAAACCAATCCCTCGGCTCGTAGGAGAGGTGGACCCTGAACACACCAAACAGCTCGTTATTATTTTGTAACATGCCCGTCCATCGGGAGTTCACAGCCAAGTGATTCACACTTGGATCTACCATAACTGTCTCACCCCGAAAATATCCGACTTTGGCCAAGTTTTGCTACGGCCACCAATTTTTCCACTAGCGTACGGTACAATAGATTGTCCAGCCGAATTATCCACTTGACCGGAGAAGGGTCAGTTCGGCGATACCTGCTACAGATAAGCGGGCTTACCCTCGCAGTCGAGAAATATGTCGCTACCCCAGCTCAGGTGTGAAAGTGTCTCGGTTCACCGTTACAGACTTAAAGCGAAAATAATTTCGAGCAAAATATTCCAGCCCTCCTATCAGTATTAATTATTGTTGCTATTTATAAAGTTGTAGGAGTCTGACACAGCAGTCTCGTTACAATATGCCTTTTCCTTCAAAAAAAAAAAAAAAAAAAAAAAAAAAAAAAAAAAAAAAAACAAATTTTTTTATTTATTTTTTTATACTAACTAATTGCTTAGCATTTCTTAAAATACAATGTTAATTTTCACTCCAATAGAGTTAAAGTTACTTTGACACCCATTCCTTTTTTGATGTATTTCCAGAGAAAGTTTTACCTACAGTCCCACACGGCATTTTACATCGCGAACACTTCCCCTCACAGGCGCGATTTTGGTAATTTTCTCACAAATCTCACTTACTCCACATTCACTCAGGGCACAAACTTATCCTAAAACGCTTATGACTAGTAATTATTACACAAATAAAAACACAAGATCACATTGAATTATAGATTAGCTTTGTATGAGTTCATACAGTGAAGAACAATATTTTATCTTAAAGAAAAACATATTGAATGATTCTTACCATTTTAACTTTGTACAAATTGATTATTTCTACGACTTTTTTTAACAAAAAGATCTTTTGAAAGTAATAGTATTAGCCTCATGTTATAAAGCCATGACCATGTATCCTCGTTCGACGTTTTCTCATTGCAGTTTCTTCTGTTACAATAAGCCAACAAGATCCGATGAATGTACAAACAAATCCCCGACATTCAGGAACTGGTAACCATATTTCAATATTAACAAATCAGAAGAAATAAACCACTCAGGACGTTATTCTCAGTAATTTCTGTCGAACCAGGTGAAAGCGTAATGGCATTACCTGTGACCAAACTCACGCGTATTTACCCTTAAAACTTTTCAAAATATCAACTGTGGAGTATAGCAGAGTTTTCTCACCCTAACTTAAGAAATTATGTTCAAAAATGTTGGGCTTCAACCGCGAAATTGTTAAACATTCCATGGCACAAAAGTATGAGTGATCTGAGGGTGTTTTATGGACCATACCCGCAGGTTTTTTGAACCATCCCCTTATAGATACTTATGAAAATATTGACAGCTTCCATACGCCATTGTCAACTACCAAACACTGCAGCATACTCGTCTGCAGGCTGTAGAAAAATTACTTTTGCACACAGAATACGGAAACACGAAGAGCATGTTCTCTCGGCCATGAAATAAATCTCACAGCATTTTTAACTGATTAAATAGAGTTAATCCCATTGTTTTGATGACTGCTATCATTAAGGAAGTCGAATACCCCAACTTAACACTCCGTGTTGATGCTTCGTTCGATCTTACCTCCAGGCAATTAATAATCGAGCGATTAGTTATTTTTATAGGCAACAGTTTCGCACTTCAGCTGTACTTATTAGGACATACTTTCCAACATTCAAGGGTTGAATATGCTGTTTTTTCCACTATTATGTTCATCGTTTGATTGGATTTACATTCAAGTAGAAATTCTTGCAATATACATCACGTCATTTTAATCGCGACATCGTCATAACTACGAACGGCTATTTATTGTGGTGGCGGGTAGCAATGCCAATTTTCGCCCCCGGCACTCGTCTTTTGTTCTTTGCTGGCAATGCACTGAGGGTCTTGTTCTTCATCGACTACAGCAATGGCATTTACTGTATGATTGTAACCCCCTGGTTTCTCATGACCTCGGTTGTCATTTTTCCAAGATTTTCGTCTGTCATGGTGGACCTGTTGGTGGTTTCCATCCCCGTACTTTTCGTTTTGGGTATGACCCAGTCCATGATTATTTTTAAAATGCTTTGGAGGTCCGCCCTGATTCTCGCTTGATTTATTTTTATTTTCTTCCATACTAGCCCTCTGTTCGATGGTATCTAAATTTTTGAACGTGCAGAATCTCTGGTATCTTCCGTATCAGGACAGGGTTTATTTGGGCCTGAACTTTAGGGCTAAAATATCCGGCTACCACATCAATGAATTCCGTGTCGGATATAGGAAGGTCAAAATAACGGCACTGAATCGCTAACCTTTCGACGTATTCTTCCATTGAATCCTCCGGCCGAGGTTGGTATTTGCCATTGTACAACTTTATCCTAGCCTGATTCTGATGCTTTGAAGACCAGAACGCCTTCAAAAATACCTCCTTAAACTCTGAGTAAGTCATGTCCTTTTCACAATCGAATTTGAACCATGACCTATCCGATTCATAAAAGGATTCCTGTATTACTAGCAGTTTCATTTCCTCAGATATTCCCTTAATTTCGAAATAACGATCTATCTCGGATAAGTAGGCTTTTGGGTTAATATTTTTCCTCGAACCGTACTACGGCAGTTTTTATTCTATATTAACCACTGCACTTCGTCCACAAGAATGACTAGTTCCTTCGTGGCTGACGCTAGAATTTTTCAAATTGCAAATCTTGCTTTCAAATTGCGAAAACTTGGAATTAGTCTCTTTCGCAAATTCCTCTTGCGACAATTTTAATGCTTGTTGACCCCCTTTTAATTCTTCAACGGAACCCGCAATAGTTGTGACCTCAACAGTAATTTTGTTTAAATTTCCTCCTGTTTGGACTTTTACCGCGTGTACAAATTCAGAAACTTGATAGAGATTTTTGCTGCTTCTGACTCGCATTTGTTCTACGGTCAGATCAGTAGCTTCTATTTTTTTATTATTATTTCGGTGTGGCTGTTTTCCAACCTGTCACAAGTGCTTGTTAATTTATAAGTGGTGCTCGGCAAGTTTGCATCATCTGACTTTACTTCTGTCTTGACTTTTTACATTTCTACTGTGATGTGTTTGTGGAAGGAAGTTAGCTTTTCATCCACAATTTTACATGTGAGTTCCTGTTTGTTTTCAAGAGCTTCAATTTTGTTTGATAAATCTTTCTGCAATAGGCTATTTGACTGTTTTTAGAAAACTGTTTTAAATTGTTTATTGGTTCACGTTATTCACAGGACACTTTTTATTTTTTGAATAAAGTGCTTAGTTTACGCAAAATTCATTGTTAAAATTGAAAGCGTTTAAAAGCCCGCCAAAACGCTCCTTCGCAACCTGTTGCATGTCAACGACGCCCGTGACGTCAACTGCCCCAAAGCACGGCCTATATCGTTGGCCGTGTCCGTAAGGGATTTCTCTATCTATGAGTGACGTGTCGTTTGTTGGCTGAAGTTGTGTGTAAATTTGTGGAAGTATGGATTATAAATACTGTGCAGTGTCGCAGTGTACAAACACTACGATTAAAACCCCCGAAAAACTGTTTGTCAGTGTTCCAAAATCCGCTAAACTACGAAAAAAGTGGCTGCTGCTCGCCCGCAGGAATCCAGATGATATTTCGAATAAAACAAACATCTTCTTCTGTGAGGATCATTTTAATGTGAGTAAATGGTCCATATTCTATCATATTTTACATTCTAACGGTGCTGTTAAAAATCTAGGTTTCCGTGCGCATTCGATGTTGTTTTACTCGTACTGGTATTCCATTTTCAAAATTAATTTCGACTGAACTTTACTATGCGGGAAGTACTATTTATTTATGCCTACATGCGTACTTAATAATGAGTGGTATAGTATTTTCTAAGATTGTTTTTCATATCAAGTAAAAGGAGAAGCGATAAACGAAAACTGCATTATTTAAGTGAAAAACGGAACTACTTCGAATTATGTTTCAACAGACGCTGGACCACGATAAGGTCGCAAGAACTGAAATTAGTACTGACTGTTATCCTGGTCCAGGGAGTAGCTTACGATCGAAAATTATACACGTGATTAAGTAATGCGGTATTGTGAAGCCATTAGCTTTCGCAGCAGAAAGTTGTTCTAGAAGTATCGGCACCTTAATGTTTTGTGACTAAAGGACGGAGAATGAATGTCTTGTTGAAGACATTAAGTGTAAATAGCTTGGGACAACATTTCATAGCCAACTCAATTGTGTACGGCATATTAATAAAACAATCACTCAAAATATTATTTGGAAATAAGTACAAAAAAAAAAAACAACACAGTGTAATACAGTGATGCCGGAGACAGTGTAAGCTATCGGAAAATGTAAGAAAATACTTATTTATGCCGTAATTTAGTACTGAAACTAAGTAATTCCATTTAAACACTTAAAACAAAATCGTTTTTTAGACACAGGGGTATGTGATTGGAAATTAAAAAATAGAAATTGCAATATCCTTGGCAGACATCTTTACTATGTACTCATAATTTATTATCAACAATTGAGGAATTTGCAGCTTGAATTCTAGTAATAAAACCTACATAACTAATTTGATTTAGTGTTTCCATTATTCTTATTAACTGTTTCTATTAATCACTAATTTAGAATTGAAATACAAGTGGTACTTACGTAGCAGTTTTCACGTTTTTTAGTTCTGCAGCATAGAAGTCTGGATTCTTTTTGAAAAATGTCCAATCATTAATGCGTCAATTCTGGGTAAATTTTCGCCGTTACCTTTCACAAAATTCTTCTCCATTTCGTATTAAAAACTAAACACTAACGTATCACGCTTATTATCAATCAGCGTAAATGCTTAGACGATAATGACACAACCCAGCCATATTTTGGGGCAGTTGTCGTCACAGAAGCGACTGCCAATCACCGAGCGTTTTCGATCACGTGAGCGCAGTTCAAATTACGCTGAATTTTATTTTATGTTTACATTAATAATAACTATTGTATCTCATTAAACTTACATGAAATAGGTTCCTTAAGCATCATTATATAAAAATAACAACACTTTATAATATATTTTAAATACAGTCAAATAGCCTATTGTTCGGATTGTGCTTTTATCTGCTCCATAGATTCTTGAAGCTGTGTTTGCATTTGTACTCTAGATTCTTGAAATTATAACATCATGAAAGTCATAATTTGATCTAATTGTGTGGGGTTTTGATTTACTGTTGTGTTTGATACTGTGTGAGAAGGTGGTACTGACACTATTTCTGTAACTAGGTTACAAGGATTTGGACAATTATCCATGCCTCTATCAGTTTCATTTACTATGGACTGTGTACTGTATTCAGCTGTGTTAACATTAGTATGATCTACTGTTTCACTAGCTAAATCAGCCTCACGATACAAAGATGGTACTTGTGACCCGCTCATTACTTCGCGATCTATCACTGTTACCATTTTGTTATTCATATTACAATTTATGATAGCGTCAGATCGTAACCTCAATGAATAATCCCACGACACAATGAAATGAAGGCCCCGTTGACTCCATAATAAATTAAGATTTCACAAAATCCCCAACATCTAGGATTTAATATGACACAAAATCTTTCAGATATAACATCAGTGGACACAACACCAATCACGAAATCAACGCCGCAATGAACACACATCGATATTGGATACACATGGACAAAACATATGTAAAAACCACAAGAATAAGACAAGAACATAAAATTTCATGTATAAATTAAATGAATAAATTTTTATGAATGAACACAAGTACTTGCCCATAATGTATAGAGTACATGAGTGGAGTTTACGCAATAAAACATTCAAAATTCACATGCACTAGTTACAATTAGCTACCGCTACTATACGAAATTTCCCAAAAAACATTCAGTGTTTTCGCATAACATTTCCTCATCGACTTTCTAATGAAAGTTTATCAAATTGATTTGATAATACCCCCACGCTTGGTCCCATTGTGGTAGTAGAAGGGGTTTGCTGGGTAATTATCTTTATAGCATTCCATTTATCAATTTATTAATTTTGATATTACTGATTTTGTTGATCTCAACAATTTCATAATTTTAATTATTTGATTTTATCAAATAGGAAGAGGGTGCACAGTAACATGCTGTCTTGCATTACTAATGTAAAGTCATAACATGACAGATTTATTCAAAACAAACATTGAATGCCAACAGACGTCGGTGAACTTTACAATTAATTTAAAACATGAAAATCAAATGTTCAAACAAAAATCAACACCGAGTCTTACAATATGGGACATAAGACGTTACTTCTAAGCAAATAATAACATTTCCATGTGAAATTTATAAAGCTGTTCACAAATACAAGCTTATATAAAAAATGTAATCAAGGAGGGAGCCATTAAGTCTTTGACTTAAATAAAATAATACTTCCTGATTGATAGGAATTTATAACAGTCTTCCCGTATCAAATCGGATTGCTCACGGCTAATAATAAGCTCAGAAAAAATGTCGGAGAGTGATGCTCAAGGGCGTTCACGGGTCGAGGAATGCGTAACACTGAGTTATTTTTAGTGGCTGAAGGCCTTTACCGTTTATTCAGCAGCTGTGGCACCAATGGTGGTAACACGCACACTTCCCTCAGATAACCGCCACAGGTACCGCAAGCCAGAAGTGGCTTAAGCCGTCCAGCTCTAAGTCTCGTCGTAATCGCTGACTCGGCGATGGCGTGACCTCTCTCTCCGCCAGACACCACTGGAAGACCTCCTTCTCTCCCGATGTTGGATTGGAATCCTCTTCCAACCCCGTCGAAAACCAATCCCTCGGCCCGTAGGAGATGGGGACCCAGAACACACCAAACATCTCGTTATTATTTTGTAACATGCCCGTCCATTGGGAGTTCACAGCCACGTGATTCACACTTGGATCTGCCATAACTGTCTCACCCCGAAAATATCCGACCTTGGCCAAGTTTTGCTTCGGCCACCAAATTTTTCCACTAGCGTACGGTACAATAGATTGTCCAGCCGAATTATCCACTTGACCGGAGAAGGGTCAGTTCGGCGATACCTGCTACAGATAAGTGGGCTTACCCTCGCAGTCGAGAAATATGTCGCTACCCCAGCTCAGGTGTGAAAGTGTCTCCATTCACCGTTACAGACTTAAAGCGAAAATAATTTCGAGCAAAATATTCCAGCCCTCCTATCAGTATTAATTATTGTTGCTATTTATAAAGTTGTAGGAGTCTGACACAGCAGTCTCGTTACAATATGTCAACCAATCAGTATAGCGCAGCGCAACGTCAGTAACAGTTCACCAATGGAAGATCAATGAATATCAACCAATCAGCATAAAGTAATTCTAGTGACAATAATTCCTTTGATCAATGTAGCCAATAATGTAACATGTACGCCGATCTGTCTTCAAATGTAATAAACCAGTAGTTATTAACATGTGTTTTTATCAGTCCTTAGAGATAAGTCACCTCTCCGTAGATAGAGATGTATGAGATCATTTATGTTTTAGTACTAACTAGTGAGATTATGCAATGCCTGCAGTTCTCAGTAGCGAAGGCTCAGTTACTTTCTCGGCAATATGCCTACAGACTACCCTCTAATAGGAGTATGTAGGTGCCCGAGACGGACAACCACGGCTTCCTCTCTCCGCTCTATCATATTAAGTGTGAAATTAAAAAGTTTCCGCTCGGCCTATCACACCCACGCGACAGATAGAATAAATTTTAAGTGAAGAAAATGTTTCTCCATAATTCTGAAATACTATTACTATTCAAAATTGTAAGCTGTTGGCAGCAAGAAGTTTACAGTTAACAGTTTTTGATATGCGTCCTAATAGAGCTCGCGAACCGTACAGACAGTCATTGTCAATCTGTGTGATGTGCCCGGTATCGGATGAGAGCGTTTGGTATGCAGGGTGTTACCTCTCCATAGTAACTCCCTGGGAAAACGAACTTGGCTGGTTTCCCGTTGGCTTCCGCAGAAAGAAAGTGTTAGTAAGCTTTATTGGATGCGTGAATGATTCTGACTGAGTGTGTTCGTTAATTGAAATGAGCTGCGAATAAAACCAGGCGCTAGCGCATTCAGGACTACTCTTTCAAAAGATATCTTGGAGGCCACAGAGTTTTAGGTTTATATAACAGGGACTCTGAGGAAAAGTTTGTGCCTTAGGAATCGTGCACTACCATCTGTCTTCTCTGCCGACCAAGTCCCAGCAGGGTTGATCCAAACAACTAACCACGTAATGATGCCTCCACTGCCTTAACCAACGAGGTGGGCTGGATATACAGTAGGGGAATTAATTCAGGATCTGTAAATAAAAAATAAAAAATAAAAAAAATAAAAAAAACTATAGCCAAAATTATTTGCAGAAATGAGATATTAACCTTCAGATTAGCCGCATATGTGTGATTATGGGTCTGATACATGTTAGAAGTTCTGACTCAGTTGCTTTAGAATGGAATTCGTTATAATTAATAACTTGCAGAGATCCTAAAAAAGCTTCGCATTCCAACTACAAGCAAACATTAACGATATGGACATATGTACACACCTTCTCTCTTTTTGACTTCCCATAGCTCTGTGGTACTGCACATACCTTTTCAGATCATTTACTGGGAAAACTTGTAGACTGAGGGGGCAGGCAAGGTAAATATGGGATTGGATTACGAACAAACTCACGCTCATGACTTGAAGCCATGGCAATAAGAGGTTTGTAACTGGAACCACCCAACTGGTGAATAGCACGTTTACAGACTGTTTCTAAACTTTCTTTGACAGCTGCTCACTTCTGCTTCCCTTGGTTAGTATAATACTGAAATACCCAAATACGGTTCCACAATTTTTCCGAAAATCTACAAGCAATACACCTTCAGAATCACAATAAACATATAATATCAAATTCACTGCAGAAGGAAAACCCTTAGACTTTTTTGGCTGACAACAACTAGCCGTGTTTCCGCTGGGTTAACGGTAGCTTCAATTTTGGTATAACGCGACTGTCTATGTTTAATCCATAGTGACATATCGATGGCAAAATCCCCTGGATACATTTTCAGTAAACACAACACGCTGAGCTGCCTACTTTGGAATAAAAACTAATGTGGTACATCGCAAAGAAAGTAATTTGATGTGTCTGTTAAAATAATTTTTTTCAAGAAATGAAAATGAGTTCTCTAAAACACCAAATTTTAACTTTTAGTCCCTTGTTGGTCCACTTTCTGATGGAAATGCAAAAAACTGTAAACCCGTATGAACTGTGAAAGTAATCTGTATGTGTAGTTATAGACTGAGCAGAAGTGTTTTTGTAGCGAGATAAGCGATAAAGATGACACGAAGGTTCTTTTTTTATCTCTCGGCTGAGGTGACGTGGTTATCACCGACTCACCATGATGAAGCTCTAGAGGATTCTGCTATGCGATAAAGATGATACGTAGTTTCTTTTTTTATCGCTCGGCTGAGGTGACGTGGTTATCACCGACTCACCGTGATGAAGCTCTAGCGGATTCTGCTATAAACACGCTGACACAGAGTGAAGTAGCATTTCCATTCGAAGCGTCCACAACTGTACAGTGGTAGATTGAGGCTCACACTGCTGAAAAATTACTGTAAGTGTACACTAATATCTATTAGTGTCATGTTCGCTGAGCGTGCATTCGGCATATCTGTTTTAATGTTGTTTCCTTTCTGAAATATGTACAATGTATAAGAGCCCACATATGCCTTTATGTGTAATTCCATTTGCTCTTTGCAACGGGTATCAAATTATTTTCCGGGCAGTTTTTTTTCTATTAGCGAATCCAACCTCAATGCGGAATGAACTGATATCTTCTTTTTTATCTCTTAAACCGTTAGATTTGTGGGTACTTTTTCTTGGTATATTTAAACTGCTTCCTCTTGCTTTCACCATTCATGTAGGTGTTTTGACGATTATATTGTTTTGTTCGGATGTTTTTATGTTCAATGTAGTGTGTTGTTAGTGCTATAAACGAATGAAAGATGGGAGAAGGGGAGGTTCAAATCCGGTGCTGGCCCATTCAGGCCTACTCTTCAAAATGAAAATTCCGAGCCGCCTGCATTAACATCCCCATCTGACAGGCGAATCACCATCACCAGTTTGAGGTTTGGATAGAATCCAGGAGTGGTGACTGGGAACTGTGCACAACTACTTCTCATACTCTTTCGTACAAATCTATTAGTGAAATTTTTTCACCGCCAGGACTAACCCCTGTTAGGTGCAGGGCAACAACTGAGAGACAATGTGGTCTCTTAGGGTTTTGAGATGAAGAAATATCATTTTCGGTATGATTCCGTGACCTATTTATTTCTTTAAGGGCATTTGGGTGTGTTTTAGAGGTACGCTTAAAAAACGACACTGAGTGTTCAGATAGCAACATATGAATACCCGTTTCAGACCACACAAACACTGGAAAATTATGATTTTTTGTTTACCCACTTTTTTATTTTTATTTGTATCTTACGCGCTGTAAACATCACGGCCATTACTGGATGTAACTTAACAGCCAGTGTCTCCATCCCACCGTAAACCATTAATTGTTATTGTGTTATTTATTAATATGTTTGATGACACATTGTTTTGGAAGGAATGTCTGTATGCGCAAAGCATTCGCCTAGGAGAATGAAGCCCTGTAATCGGTGTGGCAGGTCAAATGAATACCTTTGAACAAACGCCGTGACCTACAAAGCAACATTTTAGCTTTGTTAAATTGTTGAATGATTGTCGAAAGGCACACATGCTGAAACTTGACACCCACCGAACGCTTTAAATAGTTAATATCACTGAAAAAGGAGTTACAAATATTATTTTATACACCAACGTTCTTCGAACTTAGTCAAGTCAAAAATATTGTGGGTCGTCTTCTGTGCATAAAAGAGGAAATTGGGTTACATTCTTTGCAGTTTCATCTTATTTGTTGAGGTCGCTGCTGATGTAACCACGCTGACCTTGGTCCTGCTCACTAACGACTGCAGCCTTCGCACAAACTTCCACGTTTTTCAATTCTTGTTGTAATTAGTCGACAAGTATTCGGGTATTATCGCACTGCCAGTACTGGAGATTTTTGTCTTGTACAGCTGAAAACCGTTTTGACCGTGATTGTTCGTTGGACGTATGTACAAAAATTCTTTCAGTCGGTATTCATACAATAGAAATCTTCAATACAATTTTTTTAATGAATTCCATTAAATTTTAAAAATTATCGTAGAAAACATTTTTCTTGCATCCATAAAATCTCAGAGTAGATCAGTAGGATGTATACGAAATGAAACAATTTTTTCCGTTTATCTTTCTAATATTCCAGCAGGTTTTGAGCCCGGAAACCGACGCCTAACTTTTGAAAGCAAGCTCTTTAGCCACTGAGCTACCAGACTAGTGTTATTCACAAATTAAGATGGTGTAATCGTAGAAAATATTCCTAAAAAATATGTTTTACTGTCCATAAAGATATTATAGGTAATACAATCGCAGCTGGTTATTTTTCATTTCCTATTCGTATTAATTTTCCTAAAAATCACTTAATTTTAAAATAATCATTGCAGCAGCTATGTGATGCTCTGTGATATTTGTACAAATGTATTTCATGTCATGCGCAATAGTACTTTACTTACGTTACTGAAATGTTACAGGTGACAAACTAATTACAATTACATATATACAGTTCAACTTTTTTTCTTAAACCATTATCTGAATTTCATTCACTGTTCACTGCTAGGCTTTCCTTTAACGAATTTCTTTCTTATATTCTTCTGGAAAGATTTTTCCTATGTATCACTTCCCCCCATTTTCTATTACGTAAGTAGTATTACTAAATTGTTTTCATTCTGTGTATCACTTCCCCCACTTTTCTATTCGGTAAGTAGTTTTAAGATATTGTTTTCATTCTGACTGCTGACTTGTTTAATACATAATGAAACGTTTGTACATAAGCAACATTCGTGATTTTTTTTTCATCTAATATTTTATTTTTGGGAGCTACAAGTATTTCATGTTCCTCTGACAAATGAAGATTTGTTCAAGATATGAATTTCTTTGATAACAAAGCCTCCAAAACTGATGTGGATTATGTGATAAAGCAGTCACAAGATGTGTGAACAAGCTTGCAGCGATAACGTACAGCCTTATAATCACGCAATATGGTTGACATTTGACGTAATCGACTTAAAAAAAATAATAATATTTTTTTTAACGCAGAGAGTAAGCACCAACATCGATGTAAACAGTGCACGATGCCGCAAAGACTGAAAAAGTCTCATTTCATGCAGCAGTGAAAATCAGACCAGCCAAATCATAAATTTAATGGAGCAATTACAGTTTCAGTTCAGCCAGTCAAGACAGTGTTTTTGTTTTCCAGGTCAGCAGTAACCCACGATGGGCCTTCTCCTCGACTGGTGGCTGTCGGAGCTGATTCTGGTACTGGCTGCGGCCTTTGCCGCCCTATACCTCTACTTCTCGCACGCTTATGGCTATTGGGCGAAGAAAGGAGTTAAGCAGTTACAACCCACATTCCCATTCGGCAACATTGGAGATATCGTTTATGGCAGACGCAGTGCTGGAGATGTAATGAAAGATATTTACAGTCGTCTGAAAGGTCAGTCTATGCAGCAGGCCTGCCGCTAGCTGTGTGAACACGTTTGTGCAATACCCATTAGGCCGCCCCTGTTCCCAGCTTCAGGATGGCGGCAAAATCGTGTTTGAAGAATAATTGATTTTGCGGTGACTCTTCCCTGCACCCATCTACATTTGCCCTCAGCAAATTTAAAATTTAAATTCTTTCAACGTTTTTGGTAAATTATTCATCATTTCTCTCGGTAATTTATTCCAATCACTGACACCCTAATCAATAAAGAGAATCTTCCTACACCTTTGTGCCTAAAATCGAGTGCCAGCTTGTGGTAATGTTCAACTTTTCCCTTCCATGCATTTCTTTTAATTCTTACACCAATATCTTTCCATGCATCATCACCAATATAGGACATGTACACTCCCGTGACCCTCTTCACCCTCCTCCTGTCTTCCAATGAATTCCATTCCAGCTCTTTTATCATATCTGTAACTGATTGTATTCTGCGGTAATTTCCAGAAACAAATCAAGCAGCCCTTTTTTGCACCCTCTCCAACTCCTGTATTTGATACTCAAAATGTGGGTCCCATACAATACTACCACATTTATGCAAAGGTATGACCAAAGTTTTGTAACCCAATTCCTTTACATCTCTCGTACATCCCTTCATCGCTGTCTTCAAAAAGTGCAAAATTTTAAAACTTTTCCTATCACCTGACCAATTTGTCCAGTCAAACTTGTTATCAAATTTAATGCCAAGATATTTACATTTCAAGATTTCAACAAACAATTCTTGCCCCACATTATTATCATAATCCAACATTTAGTTTTTTATTTGTGTTTCTATTAAGCTGACTCTTCTTTGTATTTATCTTCATCCCATTTTAACCAACCCAACTAGATATTCTGTCCAGATCACCCTACAGCTGTTTATAGTCCTCTACCATTTTGATCCTTTTATCCAGCATTATATCATTTGCAAACAATATATTTTCTGATAGTAAACAATCAACATAGTTAGTAGTATTCTAAGGATTGAACTATCACGGTTTTCCCCATGACGTCATTTACATCCCTCCCCTCCCGTCCAGGCCCCGGCGCGCCGCCACCTGTCAACCGCACGGCTTGTCATCACCGCTGACCTCAATTTGCACGACTATTTCTGGGATGTACCGCTAATCTATGACGCGACAGCAAGGACACTCAATCTGAGTATTTCTGACACAACGCCCCCGCGGGCGAACAGCGGAAGTATCACACGCCATTTTATTTTCAGCGCACAATTAGCGACGTCACAGGACACCGCTATCAAGAATAACATTAGGAAATTCGCTTGCTTGCTGTTAACGTTCGTTATGAAATTTCTTCCTAGAATTTTGTCATGTTTTATTGATATATTGAAGTATTTTAATTCTTTGATTGTTAAATTACCATAAATTAACTTCTAAATTTATTTTTTTCTTAGTTTTTGGACAAAACTTATTGTTTCCTTCTGCAAATACTATTATTTGGCAAAAATAAGTCCTTACCTGTAAATCCCCGCCCCGCCCCCCCCCCCCTCACTCATCTCTTTCTTATACCTCATACACATTTTGTAAGGTCATTTCTTTCTATGGATCTAACAGCCATTTTTTTACCAATCCAATTGTCTTATTGCTCTTAACATCACATTTAATGGAATTTTCGGTGCTATTTAATGGCTATTTATTTCATCCCAACATCCTCATTACCAATGTGTTACTTATACACTCACAGAGCTCTATTTCATCTGCTTCATGTCTTGCAATGATACCCAACTCGACTCTTGTGATATGGCACTTATAAACTATGTTCTCTCTCCATTTCTAGTATTTCATAGCTCGTGATAAGGGTACAAAACTATCACATCTTACTCAAGGAATATACAAAATTGCGAGGTAGGAGTTTAGTTAAATAAAAAATATAATTTATTGGTAAATCATACTGATTTATTGAAATACATTTTATTGGATAATAATACATCATTCAGTATTTATAGTTCTTAATGAATTCAGGTTGCGCCATATGCTCATTGCACTGCGAAACCACCCCAGCAGGATACATAGAAATATTTCAGCATTCACTTCGGTTCATGAAGAAATTATTACGAGATGAGAATAATTATTATATGTCAGTTTTCGTAGTACAAAATAACGTGTTTTCAAAACGAAAATCGCAAATTTTGTTTTCACTCTCGCACTTTTCCTGTCCTGTGGTAAGAATTAAGTATCCAGACCCAATTTAAATAATATGATTCATTACTGGTATCTTATTGTATCAAGAACTAGACTTTCAAAGTAGTCCAGTTTACCATAACATGTGTTAACAGGTTTCAGTCCTTCTTTTAAACCTTATATAGTTTTAGGAGTGCCTTTCTAAGTCATCTGAAACAGTGGTCGTATAACTTTATCCATATGTAGTCCTTTCAATCATTTAAGTGTTTGTAAAATTTGTCTAGATAGAGATACCGAGCGTGGTGGGTGAACAGTTAACTTCCTGGCCTCGCTTTCGGGAGGACGCGGGTTCGAATCCCCGTCCAGGCATACAGATTTGGGTTTTCCTTGGTTTCCCCAAATCACTCCAGGCGAATGCAGGGATACTTCCTTCAAAAGGCCATGGCCGAAACCCATCTCGCCTCTAATGTCCTTAGCCGTCATTGTGGCGTAAAGCCGTCAGTAATAGAAAAAAATTAAAAAAGGTACATATTGGTGATGCCTGTAAAGGTATTGGCCTAAGAATTGAAAGTAATTTGTGGAAGGAAAAAGATGACCATGACCATAAGCTATCACTCGAGTTCAGGTACCAGAATGTAGGAAGGTTTTCTTTCATAGGTAAGAGGATTAGGGATTGGAATAAGTTACCAAGAGAACTGATGAATAATTTACCAAAATGCTAAAAGAATTTAAAATTGAAATTAGGCGTGTATTATCTCGTTTTTCGAATATTATCCTTTAACGGTTCTTTTTTTTCAGATCATCGACGTGGAATTTACTAATGCATCCTCCCACATTTTTCCATAATGCATTCGTCTCCTTTCAAGAATTTAATTGGATGATACAATATCCTTTCAATTCTATTGTTTTTAATTGAAATCAGTCTACGAAACAAAACTGTGTCGCTACTGTAACTTCCACTTCAGTTATAAGTGAATCTGAGAGTATAAAGGAAAATGTATCGGATTCATTTAGTAACCACAGAATAATTATTATTTCCTGAAATATTATAAATGATTCCAGTATTGTTTTAATTAGTATTTCTTATTACTGGATTATTAATAGTTTTATCGACTATGTTGAATTGATATACATGCAGCTAAGGCATTTCCAATGATCTATTAAACGGTAAATATACTAGTATTCTTAGAGAATTTCCCATTATTTCGTGTCATAGCATACAAGCTCTATCTTGCAGCCAAATATTTGTATTTAAAATCGAGAATTCCAGTTAGTTAGTGCGATGTAATAACGGGGAAATTTCCACCTGGGTATATGCTCCATTGCAGCCAAATGTTTATGTATATAATCCACTAAACGTGAGTAAACCGCATTATCACTGACAAACCACTGGACCTGCTGAGTTCATATTGACACCACCTCTTACTGAGGAGGGTAGTAAGGCTTTTAATTAAGGTCTGGGCCGCCGTAAGCGGGTGTGCAGGGCGTGCACCGCACGCGGGCGGCACATCGAGGGGGGCGGCAAACGAGTGATCGACAGTCGCCGCCCCGCGATAGTTGCCACTCCATGTTTCGGGCGGCCGGCGACACTCGGGATGGCAACAATGGGGGCGGCAAAAAATGCTCAAAGGGGCGGCAATCTCACAGTTTTTTGACCGGGTTCGGAAATTTTCGAGATCCACCACTGGCTGTAGTTAGACAGGAGGCGGCATAATCGGTATTGCATGCGGGCGCTCAAACAGCTAGCGGCGGGCCTGATTTAAGGAGGCACTGGAGCCAGGAAGGCATTTCAGAAACAAAAAACAAAAACACAGCCAGACAATATTAAATTGGCCCGCAGTTAGACTCCAGCGCCAACAATCGGAATGAAACTTATGTAAAAACCTCACTCGCCTTACCAATAGCGTATATAAATGTGGCATCAACAGATACGATAGTTCGGAAGAACTGACGCGTTCGACTCTCCGATTCAATTAATGAGTTGACATCTCAGTTTTTATACATACAAATAAAGCAATTACCCTAGAAAATTTTATTCATTTTCAAAGCCGTGAAAATAAATCAATCTGTTCGTACGCACGGCAGACAGCGTCAATTCAAATACTGCTTGTAAAGAAGTCATGTAACAATACCAAACTGTGAATGTGGGTCAACGAGAGATAGAAACATACGATGAGCTCAATCGTGATTCAAGCATCCAATACAATTCAGGACATGAGAAGATCAGTAAAACTGACAAAACAGGACTGCTCCTCTCATTCTTCCCGAATTTTCCTGTCCAGCCAATATTTCCTTGATTGTTTATCCTTCGATACAAATCTCAAATCTCGCGTGACGAAGCCGTGGGCACAGTTAGTATAGTATAATCTTCATCTATAGCTCAACATATAATAAAAATTAATAAGATTATAATACTTAGTTACTAAGGTTTCAATTTAAAAATTGGTCTAGTAACTCTTCGAGTTTATTTACGGAGATCATCCTGAGATTTCTGGCATTTTACATGGTGGAAGTAGATTCCATTAATGACCCTAAGAAGAAGAAAAAAATGTGAACAATTTTTAGTGGGAACTTAAAAATAAAAAAGTACTGATGTAAAGTTGATGAGTGTCTTTTGCTTAATGTGATTGATGGTCAGAAACTAAGCATCTGTTAAGATGATTTTTTTTCTTTGCAGGTCACCGCTTCGGAGGAATATATGGAATAAGCCGGCCAATATTGTTCATCCGAGACCCCGACTTAATCCGAAATGTTCTGGTGAAGGACTTTACACTATTTATGGACAGAGGAATCAGTTACAACGAGGATGAACCTCTCAATCAGCACCTGTTTATTCTGGGAGGTCAGAAATGGCGACGATTACGAGTGAAGATGACGCCTACGTTCACCTCCGGAAAGCTGAAGATGATGTTCTCTGTAAGTAAATCTTTCAAAACGGCTAGCTGATGGTAGCAGTCATTGATAGCTAACTGTGAGAAAATTATTACATCATTACTTGAATGTTTATGCTTCCAAAAGTTTACAGCCCACTATGTTCAATGAATAACGTGGTATTGAGAGACGTTAAAGTGAATCAGAATTCCTGTTAGAAAATTTCGGGTATTATAAAAATCTAAGTATGAGTCATGGAAGGATTAATTACAAATCTGTAGGTTTATTACAATACTACAATATATTCCCTAATTTAAATAAATCGTTGTTCCCGAAGACTAGATACACCAGGAAATCATCAGTGCCTTCACGTTCCAAAGACTACAAGTTTCTAATTATACAAATAAAGGATGTGGACTGTAGACTTTATTTATTCGTCGACCCAAATATTTCAGATAAAAATTAGTAAGAAATTTCGCCAAGAAAACACACTTCGTAAAACATCTGCCATACAATTGCATAACAGTTTTAGAAGCAGTATTTTTGAATTACCAAAAATAAGCCAAAGTTCAGGAAAAATATATCAGCAAATGGGTACCTGTAACAAAAAATTGTAAACGTTACTACTCTAATAGGTGATTTTTATTACTACTCGTAGACTACTTTACCCGACGGATCATCTAGGGTTTCAGATATATGGATTAGATAGAGCAAGCACTACCATCAATTAATGGAGGAGAACGATTGTCAAGGCGTAAAAACGACTGTATTTAAAAGCCAAAAATTGAGGCACAGTTCCAGGTGTGTTAAGAAAGACGGCGAGTCGGACTGTCTAGGCTGTTAGACGAATTTGTGGTGCTATTCTTCAATACATGTAAATTTTCCCATTGAATATCGGGCCAACGCCTCTAAGATTAGTAATTAAGCGCATTTTGAGTCTTTTGCTGTCATCACACGTGCGGTGTGGGTCTGATTTGTCCACAGTACTTCAATTTCGTGCTGATGAGCATAAAAAAATGTTTACCTCCTGGACTCGTGAAACGAAGATTCAAATTTTTGGTATAAGTAATTATTGAAGTATTATCTTAGCCACCTTTGTGAAAAATACCATGGGTTCAATTCTGAAGCTTCATTTCATCTCGATGTCGAAAGTTGCTTTCATAGTGGATTTAAGAAATTATCAGATGGTATGTGGCTTCCATAAGTGGCATGAAATTATTTTATCACGATTTTGTTTTTGATACCACCTTTTCGTGATGTTTAGGGCTGCTTAATCGAATAAACGGTAATCCAAAGCTTCTAATTTTTTTAATGGCCTCAATAATTTTTCTTTTTTTTCAGTCTTAAAATGTATTGAGGGATAGTTGGAGCGGCAACATACGCAAATGGTTACGATTCTCTTTAGAAAAAATGAGTTTAGTACTTTCTAATAATACATCCCACTCTCTGGACCTAATTATAGATGTGGATTCAAGAGGCTGTACTATCTCAGAGCATTAAGACTATAGCCTCTTAAACTTTGACTTTTTTTGTGGCGAGTCATGGGAAGCAGGCCACATATGCCTGCTCCATTTCTCTTAATCATTTGCACGATTTAATGCTGCGCGTGCGAATATCGTCGTGAACATGTTACACCAGCCCGTCCTTTTGCGACAAGTGGTTGCGTTTAAGGATTGCAATCCCGCAGTGTTTTCAATCCCGCGTGATCCTCCCGGGATTTGCGCCAATCCCGCGGGATCCGTGCGGAATTGGTACAAACAGTTTTTTAACGCATATATTCGAAACATAGTTCTTTAAAACGTTAATAAATTAAATAATAATTAAATTAATAAATAATTTTTAATGTTAAATGATAAAAATTAACAGTTAACAATATTTTGATTGGCAAAGTGACGTTAAAACTTTTTAGCGTGTCTTAAGTGTATTTGGGGGTTTTACATATTTGTTTTTTAACCTAAACCAATTTCTAAATAAATAATAAAAATGGAAAATATTGAGTCTTAGTCCTTACAATACATCACATAAGTTTAAAAATATGGATTGCTTAATGGCCAAGTCACCGGAATTTTTTTTTTTTTTTTTTCAATTCTAAAGAAACGTTCCATAACATCGAGAAAAGCATTCCATTTCACAAAGTGAAGTATATATACTCTGTAAAGTGTAGACTTGGCTCAGAACAAGATCTCATAACGTTTTGTCACTGCACAAGCACGAGACTTGGCCTTTTTTTTTTTTTTTGCTAGATTCATTATTATATCTCCCGATTCCTTGTTTGATATTACAGTTGATTCAATGTTATTAAAAGAAACTACTCACCAACACGTAAACTGTCAAGTATTTCAGATTTACTTATGTGGCGTAACGACGTGTTTAGAGTGGAAATTATTATTTTTTTAGTAAGAAAGGAGACTTTCTCGGCGAATGATAGCAGTGAAGTCCTCATAGTTTGTATCTCTGGATTTCATTGCAAACACACGAAATTACACACGCGTGGAAGACGGCGGAGACAGCCGTCGAAGTATGGTGTTCCTACAACACAATTCGTCGATACACCTGTGAAAATTTCATTATAACTTTTTTTACCTTTAGTCGAAATAATAACAAGGAGAAGAGGGATTAATCGAAAGCCTGAGCGGCACATGTAAGCAGGTGGCTTTCGTCAAAGAAACGCCAAAACAATAAGTCAAAGGATATACAATTTCCTATTGATAGCTGTTAAATAAATAGGTTCGCGATCGTTAAAATTACGATAACATTAGTTTCATATCAACGAATAATCAAATTTTCAGCCGCAAATTAGGAAATTGTCAAAATTACTTTATCTGCAAATACAGAAAATGGGAATAATGAAACCGTGAATAAAAAGCTGTAACCGTGTAGTTTAGATAACATGTGCGACACTTAAAAAATAATTATATAGTTAGAAAATCGCACTAAATATGCACCATAACTCAAATTACAGAAATGTGTACTCAAAACAAACGCAAGTTTTGATGAATACGTAAAAGTGTATTTATTTACTTACGAAAGACGAAGGTTGACAAAAACAAACGCTTGTTCTCATGAGTCAAATGCCAACTGGAAGGGTACAGGCAAACAGTGAAAAATATCCGACAGAGACCGAGTGGGACAGCGAGTCACGCAGACTGACACGCGTTTCCGCCGGATTTTGCGGATTGCGGATCCGCTTAATTTTGTGCGGGATCCGCCAGACTGTCTAATGATGCGGGATCCCGCGGGATTGCGGGATCCCGCTTTGCTGGATTGCAATCCCCAGTTGCGTTGCTATGAAGGTGTTAACAGCCTGAAACGGGGTTCCGGTCCTGGTGTTGAAAAAATTTTCGTCTTCAGAACTTGGTCTGCACAATTCCTAATCGCCAAATTGTGCTCCATACTCTTCGGTTAAATTAAAAAAAAACTATCTGTTGTGCTCATGGACGGAGGGTATATGGCACTGTTGACTTGTCTTTCGGATGATTGGGTCTCAGTAAACCGGCACCGTGTTTCGATCCTTTCTTTCCTTAATTTTTCATTAATTCACGACGCAAACAGCGCTCTACACTGAACATGCACATCTCACACTAATGCACACAGAAGAATAACACTTACATACACCTCCATTTAAATTACCCAAAAGTTGCACGGTGCAGTAACACCAAGCTGGGTCACCGGCTAGTTGAGTCAATTACTATCGTGTTACATCAAGATACAGGACAGTATGTACCGTACAGGACAGGGACTTATGAGGTAGCTACCAGAAAGCTAATAACTATGAAACAGTAAATTTTAAATAATTTGTTAGTATATAAGGTGGATGGATCAACATACGGGTTTAAATGTATGGAATAATGGTTAAGTAGGTTAGCCTGTAAGCTCGATTGAATGTAGTGACTATCGTTGGGTTAGCAAGGAAATTATAGCAATGCTATTAAAGATGTAACAGAAATGAACAAAAACGAAAAATAATAATTACTAATATGACGGGTTGCCGGGTACCTTACATTCTGTAGGTGAATTCCATTTTTATAATCTCAGGTAGCAAAAATTTAATTATTTTGAATTTATTGAAAATGAGAAGGGTTCTTTCATGAAATTGTATAATATCGCAGATAAATCTAATATTGCCATAACCTAGCAATTTAATCTCGAACTCAAATTTAAATTGCATAACGGTGATTCAAGCTATGTAAATAACAATGGCAATCAAACACTACGCCCTTGTTTATTCTACACATGAAAATAAGCAAAGTAAAATTACAGGCAAAATGAACCTATTATCTCGCCTAGCATTATATAGTTATTGTGTGACATTAACAATTTACACACAAAATTAATGACTCAGAGAAATAACAAAGGCAGGGCGTAAATTTATAAACAAAAATCATTGTAAATATATGCTCCTGCTATACTCACTGATGTTGGATAGATAAGCAAAGTAAAATTACAGGCAAAATGAACCTATTATCTCGCCTAGCATTATATAGTTATTGTGTGACATTAACAATTTACACACAAAATTAATGACTCAGAGAAATAACAAAGGCAGGGCGTAAATTTATAAACAAAAATCATTGTAAATATATGCTCCTGCTATACTCACTGATGTTGGATAGATTGATTTTCTTATCTCAAGTCTCCTTGCCAAGGCCGTTATAAGGGCAAGAGGGCTTATTTGAACTTTAGTGCACAGTTCAAAGTATCCGGTGACATTTTACCTTATAAGGCCGCACTGCGCGTTGTGTAACACCCCACACGATATTCCATCTAAAACCTAATTTCAACTCATGAAACACTCGTAAAATGTATCTGGTCACTGATGCCATCTGATCAGAGCGGTGTCTTCCGTTGCCAGTCGAGGGAGATACCTCGTTTCCCTGTTTGACACTTGCCTCGACATCGCGGGAGACCTTATTCTTCCACTAACCAAAGTAGCTAGCGCCAATGACGTCTCGAGTTCTTCCTTGGATCTCTTTAGTTGTCTCCGTAATCGGCGTGAGTTTGAAAATGTCATGAATACAGAATAATCCACGGAGGATGTTGCAGACACATAAATATTCCACCACAGGAAAGCATCTCTATTTAAGGCTTCACTTTCTAACAGGTGACGAGGGTCACCCTCTTGAGCTGTATTTAGCGAAACAATGGCCATGCGGCGCTCTCGAAAGCCGGGGTGTTTTAACGCCTTGGCCACAATGTGTGTCTGAATATTCAAGTACACACAAATAATTATTGCACTGCTCATCCTATTCCAAAAAATGTAAGATTATTTAATAATACTAGCTGATGCCCACGACTTTGTTCGTGATTGTAAAGAAATTTGATTGTGAGTTACCGACATGTAATCACCATAGTGCATGATGGGACACCAGAGGCTACTCACACACACAAACATCTGTGATCTGCGCAGGATATTTATGGTAGCAAAATGAAATACACGGACACACATGTCTTCCGTCGAAATATGAAATTGTCCTCCGTCGACCAATTTTAACCACCATTTCTCCCACGCCCCCATAGGTACCGACATGACAACACCATGCTCTATGGTGGTAAACTTGAGATTAACACCACACACAACCACCAGTGGACTGCGATTGGTATTTTTGGCTGTGGAGTAAAATATATGAACACACATGTCTATTTTTGATCAGGCCGACTACTTTCAACCACAATATCTACCATACCGCCACAGCTACCGACAAGAAATTACCATATTACACGATGAAAGACTCCAGGCTACTACCAAACACAAAAGCGTTTGCTAGTTCTGGCTTCAATATGAAATATATGTACACACACGTCTTTGGTAGATATAGTAAAATGCCCTACGTCGACCACTTGTAACCACTATATCTGCCATACCCCCATAGCTACAGACATCTTGCCACCAAAGTGTACAACGCCAGACTCGAAGCCACTGCCACACACAAGGTGGCAGCAAAGTGAAATATACGGACACACATGTCTTTGGTCGAAATACAAAAACATCCTTGATCGACCACTTTCAACCACCATATCTCTCACACTCCCACAGGTATGGACATTCAGAAAATATTAACACGGTCGTTTACTCAATGCTACTACCTGACAAAAACATCAGTGATCTGCGATAGATAGATGTGGCTGAGAAGTGATACATAGGGACACATGCGTCTGTGGTTGAAATATGAAAGTCTCCCAGGTAGACCACATTCAACTACCATATTCCCACACCCGCATAGCTACCGACATCTAACCACCATGGTGCACGATGGGAGACTCGATGCTACTACCTCACACAAACACCAATGTTCTGTGTTAGTAAGTTGTGGCAGGAAAGAGAAGTATAGGGATACACAAGTCTTTGATCGAAATATGAAAATGCCCTGCAGCAACCAATTTTAACAATTTTAGCTCCTACACCCCTTCAGATACCGCCATTCGGCCAACGTTGTGCACGATGGGAAACTCCATGCTACTACCACACACAAACACCAGTGATCTGGGGTAGGTAGTGGTGGCTGAAAAGTGAAATATATGGAAACAGGCATCTATTTTTTTATATATGTATAACGCTAGCTGATACCCACGAATTTGTTCGTGTTTGCTAAGAATTTTGATATAAAGCTACCAACAGGAAACCACCCTAGTGCACGATGGGAGACTCGAAGCTAATACCACACACAAACATCAGTCATCTGTGCAGGGTATTTTTAGCTTTAGAGTGAAATATAGGGACACACATGTCTTTGGTCGAAATAGAAATTGTCCTCCTTCAACCAATTTCATTCACCATATCTCCCACACCCTCATAGCTACAGACATGACACCACCATAGTGCACGGTGGGGGACTAGAGATTAATACCACACTCAATCACCAGTGGACTGCACTGGGTAGTTTTGACTGTGGAGTGGAAAATAGGGACGCACATGTTTTTTTTAACAGGTCCACCACTTTCAACCACCAAATTTAACAACCTCGCCACAGCTACCGACATGCAATCACCATAGTGCACGATGAGAGACTCCAGGCTACTACCACACACAAACACTCATGGTCTGGGCTTGGTAGTTCTGGCTGCATGTGAAATATAGAAACACAAACGTCTTTGGTAGAAATACGAAAATGCCCTATGTAGACCGATTTCGGCCATTACATCTCCCACAACCCCATAGCTACCGACATCTAATCACCATATTGCGCGATGCGAGAGTCGAGGCCATTACCACACGCAATCACCAGTGGTCTGTGATATGCAGTTGAAGCAAAATGAAAAATACGAACACACATATCTTTAACCAAGATACGAAAATATCCTTGATCGACCACTTTCAGCCACCATAACCCCAAAGTCCCATAGCTTTCGACATTCGGTCAAAGTTGTGCACGATCGGTGACTCTATGCTACTACCACACACAAACACCAGTGGTCTGCACTAGATTGTTTTGCTGAAAGGTGATAACATAGGGACACACACGTCTTTGGTCGAAAATTGAAAATGCCCCAGATCTACCACTTTCAACCATCGTATCACCCACTCCCACATTGCTATCTACATAGCTACCGACATTTAGTGCATGATGGGAAACTCGATGCTACTTCCACTTACAAGCACCAATGTTCTGTGCTATGTAGTTGTGGCAGGAAAAATAAGTATATGGACAAACAAGTCTTTTGTCGAAATATCAAAAATGCCCTTCATCGACCACTTTTAACCATCATATTCCCCCTCTTCCCCCCCCCCCCCGCCGCAGCTATCGGCATTCGGCCAACTTCGTGTACGAAAAGAAATTCCGTGCTACTTCCAAACACAAACAAAAATGACCTGTGTTAGGTAGTGGTGGCTAAAAGGTGAAATTAAGGGAAACACACGTCTCATATATATATATATATATATATATATATATATATATATATATATGTATTACAAGTTTAATTAAATGGAAAAAAGCTCTGTAATGTTTCATTTAGTGCTAATTACTTAATTGTGAAAACATGAAAAAAATAGTATTCACAAGTGTGCAAAAGATTTGAACTAAAATAATTTTTACCAGTGAAGTGAATTGCATACAAGACAATGATATAATTTAAGTAATATTAACATTTAACATTATGGTAAAACTAAATGCGCCTGGATATTATATTGATAGCTCACGTCTCCAGCATCTTAACGAGTTATTAAGAAGGATCCTCTCACAGGCTGCGGTCATACTAGTCCATGATCTGGCTGCATGATTTCTACATCCATCTCTTATTTCATTGAAATTTTTGTGTGTCATTATATAGTAGCCGAACTCGATTCTATCTGGTAGCCTATCCAAATATAGACGCAATTATTTTTATCAGATTATCAACAACAAAAAAATCAAAATATTTCGTTCACTTGATTTTTAAATAAACTATAATTCATTTCAAAAAGAGATATACAAATAACATAAAAAGTTTGCGTTCCCTAAGCAAAAGTAGCCGTATGTATGGATTGCTAGCTGTTAAAGATATGTACGAGCGAGATAGAGTTAGCGCACCATACCGTCTGGCAGACAATGTGGTGCCCTAACTGCAACAGCAGGAAACAACTACATGCGGCCACTTTTACATAACCAACCCAATTTTTTTATGTTCTTTACATCCCTCTCTTTGAAATGAATTTCAATATTATTATATTTAAAAAAAAAAGACAACGAAATTCTTTGATTCTTTTAAATTTAATTAAAAATACTTGCTGCCACATTCGGATAGGCAATTCTGGTACTAATAACTATACATAAAACTTCAATCAAATAACAGATGGACGTAGAAATAATGCAGCCGGATTTTACGCTATACTATTTCCATACCATACCTACAAATCTAAAATGGTAAAATTAGTATTAGTCCTAACAATTAAGTGACAGTGTTTCAACATGTCACGCATTCAGCATCTGCCACTCCTTCAGCGGTACTCAAATATGGAATCCCAACAAGCTAGAGTTCGTGGCTAACCACAAATCCATAAGGCAAACTTTCTCAGAGGTGAAGTTCTGGAAAGTGGATCAAACATTTTTATTACTTGTAAAAAGGTGCATTAGTCAGGTAGTAGGAAAAGATTTCACAATGCTTCTCTTGTTGGAGAGAGTAATGATGGAATATAAGTAGCGGGACTAAGAGGACTCTAGGAATTTTTTGGAATTCCCCATGACGTCACAGGGCAGGGACCTCCCATCCTTCCCCACGTGACGTAACATTTTAAGTTCTTTGCATGGCGGGAAATTCGAGCCAACATGTGGTGCCACAAATTTGTGTTTCAGAAGCTGCTATTAACAAATGACTCTGACCAAACAGTGCCAAGAGCTTAATTCCAGAACCCATTTATACTAATGGCACATGAAATCAGGTGAGTGTTGTGAGCACTGAGGTGCATTGTAAAGAGATGCCATCCTCTGCCCTCAGTCTGGACGTGGGGTATGGAGTCCCTTTGCTCCAGTTACTTGTATGTATATGGCGACGTATGGAATTGTGGTGTATGCATGTACATATGTGTGTGTGCGTGTTCCAATGTGGTTGTGTGTCTAATTATGGTTATAGGAGTCTACTCCATCTCGAGATTTCATCTTCAGTGGCCACCTATGTGTTGATGGTACATGTAATCAGTTGGATGTGATGAGCACTGATGTGTGTGGCAAAGATATGTCACACTTCACACATGCTGTAACTATTCAGTCCACTTTCATATATGAATGACCTAACAATTTACCACAGATCAAGTGTGGGCGCTATGTTCGTCGTAATGGAACTATTGTTTATAACTACGGTGCCAATTCGGATACTTGTCGATGTGCGGGGATCTTCTATGAAAATGCGGGTTATGATGTTTGTTTGATGGCCATAAAATTATCAGTTAGCTAAGACCAGTATGGTAACTTTATCCTGTGCGCTAGTTAGTTGAACAAGGCAGGCAGAAATTAGTGTAAAGATTTGTATACCTGGCACACATGTTACTGAATTGCAGAAAAGACACGAGGTTGATGTCAACAGCATGCTGTCTGGGGTACATGTTGTTGAATGACGGATGGTAATTGAGTTACACACTTTGGTTATACTATTGGTTACATATGATGAAATTGTTTGGGTATCAAACACAGGAGTTGTAGGGCGTGCAAAGGTGGACAACTAGATTAGTTTGTGAACCCTATCAGTAAATGGTGTTAAAAAGGAGTAGGATTGGGAATAATTGGAAAACGGAAGGAGGTTTGGAGGATGGGGGTAAATTTTCTATATCTCCACCTTGGCCATAGATGATAGTCTCAGGCAATCTGTGACGAATCAACATTTTCTATCTTATCGTTACTCGATTTTTTTTTCATCACACAGGACGGGTGTACTATGCTACGGATCCATTCCTCAAGGGTGGAATTAGTAAGGTTACCAAACGATGTTTTATTGCTGGAACATAAGAAGTACTCACGCTGTGTTCTGAAGTTAAAAGGAAGGTAAATGGTGTGTAAGTATATGCCACAGAGTATATCTTTCTGTTTCTAGTGAATCACTGGTGAAAACTTTCTACTTACGAAGGATGATGGGTTTAACGGCCTGGCCTCTTGGTTAGGAGCCCTCCCTCATATCAGTAGGGAATGAAAGGGTGGTAATATCGTGACTGAGGTGCTGAATGTCAAACTATTAACCACATAGTTTAAATCAGTTTTCATTTCTCGCAGACATTTGTAATGTGATTGCGTATAAATTTCTCCATTGGTGTGCCAACCACTGACTGGTTTGAAAGTTTTACACTTCTCACTTGTAACCCGGTACTACAGTGGGCTCCAATGACCCATAATTAGAATCCACCGGCTGAGATTACTGATAGCGTTACAAAGTGGTGGTAAATGCATCCTTTCTGAGATTGATATATAGCCTTTACCCCTGTTAGTTGCATGTCATTACGCTCGTATTCAAAGTAATACATTTGACAGAGAATATTTTCCACCCACATAAAAACGTTTACCATTGGCAACGTTTAAAGGTATACGTGTTGTGGCATGGAATTTCATAAATTACAAGGCAATAGGCATGAGAGCCTGCGAAACAAAGGAGTCAGCGTACAAAACTCACATTAATCTGGATTACTGTTGTGTTGTGTCGCAAGGGATTGATTGAATTTTTAGACACAGTACAGATAAGGGTAAAAAATTTGTGATTGCTTGCCACAGTTCTTACGAAAGCATAACAGAATTGATACATAAATTGGTCTCAGTAGGTTTGAACTTGTTGGAAAAAATTACGACTGAGATCAAATATTTCATACCAATAATAGAAGAGATGAGATTATAGAAATAAGGTGTCGTACTGATGCTTATACGAATTATTTCTCCCCTCGTTCCATTCGATGAGTTTTGCCATTGTACGAGGTGCATTCAAGTTCTAAGGCCTCCGATTTTTTTTCTCCGGACTGGAAAGAGATAGAAACATGCGCATTGTTTTAAAATGAGGCCGCGTTCATTGTCAATAGGTCCCAGAGATGGCAGCACCGTATGGCAGATGGAATTTTACCGCCAGTGGCGAGAATGAGAATTGTTTTAGATACTTAAAATGGCGACGTTTTCCTTACTTGAACAGCGTGCAATCATTCGTTTTCTGAATTTGCGTGGTGTGAAACCAATTGAAATTCATCGACAGTTGAAGGAGACATGTGGTGATGGAGTTATGGATGTGTCGAAAGTGCATTCGTGGGTGCAACAGTTTAATGAAGGCAGGACATCGTGTGACAACAAACCGAAACAACCTCGGGCACGCACAAGCCGGTCTGACGACATGATCCAGAAAGTGGAGAGAATTGTTTTGGGGGATCGCCGAATGACTGTGGAACAGATCGCCTCCAGTGTTAGCATTTCCGTGGGTTCTGTGAACACAATCCTGCATGACGACCTGAAAATGCGAAAAGTGTCATCAAGGCGGGAGCCACGAATGCTGACGGACGACCACAAGGCTGCCCGTGTGGCATGTTGCCAAGCAATGTTGATGAGCAATGACAGCATGAATGGGACTTTCTTTTCGTCGGGTGTGACAATGGATGAGACGTGGATACCATTTTTCAATCCAGAAACAAAGCGTCAGTCAGCTCAATGGAAGCACACAGATTCACCGCCACCAAAAAAATTTCGGATAACCGCCAGTGCTGAAAAATTGATGGTGTCCATGTTCTGGGACAGCGAGGGCGTAATCCTTACCCATTGCGTTCCAAAGGGCACTACGGTAATAGGTGCATCCTAAGAAAATGTTTTGAAGAACAAATTCCTTCCTGCACTGCAACAAAAACGTCCGGGAAAGGCTGCGCGTGTGCTGTTTCACCAAGACAACGCACCCACGCATCGAGCTAACGTTATGCAACAGTTTCTTCGTGATAACAACTTTCAAGTGATTCCTCATGCTCCCTACTCACCTGACCTGGCTCCTAGTGACTTTTGGCTTTTTCCAACAATGAAAGACACTCTCCGTGGCCGCACATTCACCAGCCGTGCTGCTATTGCCTCAGCGATTTTCCAGTGGTCAATACAGACTCCTAAAGAAGCCTTCGCCGCTGCCATGGAATCATGGCGTCAGCGTTGTGAAAAATGTGTACGTCTGCAGGGCGATTACGTCGAGAAGTAACGCCAGTTTCAACGATTTCGTGTGAATAGTTAATTAGAAAAAAAATTCGGAGGCCTTAGAACTTGAATGCACCTCGTAAAACTGGAAATTTTTATTTTTCTAGCCTTGGAGTTGGTGTAAGAAAGGCTATCAGAAACGTCTATAAGGAAAGAAACTGGATTTCACATCTGCAACTAATCTAATTTAGTGGGCATTTTTCAGATAAAATTGGCAGGGTAGTTCAAGTTAATGCCTGAGCTCTAGGATTGAAATGCAGAGTTCATCGAGGTTGCCGATACATATATCAGTGTTGGATTCTCGCTGTATATCCCATCTGTTTCATTACACTTAATTTAATACATCCTTTAAAATAATCGGAATGCAGCAGAAATTAGCGAGTTATCATTAACAGTGTTAACTATATTGGAATCCCACCGTACTGACACATATATGTATTCTTTATTTCCTCGTATTGTTCGGGATTGGAATACACAGAGTTAGTTTTTGTGCAAAGCACCCTCTGCCAATTTCCACTATGTGAACTGCAGTGTATAGCTGTGAATATGAGTTATGGCAGATTCCAAGGTTCATATTCCATGGTAATGCCATTAACGCATTTTAAACGTAAAAGTTAATCTTTCACCCGGCATATAATAACCATGCTCATCTCGTAATAATTTCGTTTTTTTTATTCTTCTTGAAGTGAAGTGAGTGCTGAAATATTTCTATGTACCTTGCTGTCAACAATCGGCGGGCATTCCGCAATTCAATCAACACTTGGCACAACCCGCATTCCTTGTCGATCGCTGATCACATGAACAAATACACATGTAATTCACTAGAAAATAGCAAGCCTCAGACTCTGTACAAAATTCTGCTCGGAAATAGCTGATTGCAATCGCACGAAAGTTGTGTCGGACGCCTATAGTCCGCCAGCCAACACCCGGCTATGGCAGAAATATCGGGGCTACTTTCGTAATGGTGGATGGATAATGTACTTCCCTTGATAAACACATTGCAGCCAAGCTGTTTCGCACTGTAAAGGAGTAATTTCGTAACCTGCATTGCTCGTCGGAAACTCCAGATTCCCGTCAAACAATAGAAGCTCACGCGAAGACGCATACCAACGTGCTGACGTCAACCGCGTGGCTTCGCAAACATCGATGGGGTAAATACTTGTCGCATTGAGAAACCGCGTATCGATCTTACAATGAGGCATGCCACGCCATCTGTCGACAGCTACGTATTATACACCGGTAGGTGCTGCCAGCTGGCGACAGGTATGCAAGTTCCAGTAGCAGATGAGAGCGCGTGTCGCAACAGGGCCTCGGCTGAGCACACCTGTGCAAACACTCCCGGGGCACTGGAATTCCCCAGTGTTAGACAAGGATAGAAGAAATAATTTTCTCTCTCGTCGCGAAGTGGAATGTCTCTGGCCTCTCTTTTTGTCTGGTGCATGCGCAAATTGAGGTTACTCGTGGCTCGGGCCAACATGTGGTGCCATCTAGAGGTGCGGCGTCATACCACATTGGCCACCATTGGTCCATTCCAATTTCGCGCCATGCAAAGAACTTAAAACTGTGACGTCACGGAGGGAAAGGATGGGAGGTCCCCCCACCATCAGCCATATGACGTCATGGGGAAATCCAAAAAATTCCAATAGTCCCCTTAGTCCCACTACTGATATACCAGAGAACTTAGGGAATTGGGTTACATAATGCTGGTCAGACCGTTGCTTGAATAGGGTAGTGTAGTATGTGACCCAAATTTTGGGTATCAAATACACGGGTGCAGGGTATACAAAGAACTACTTGTCTCTGGTATTTCCCGCAGAACACAGTCAGCAAGTGATATGATAAAGGAGCAGGAATGCGATTCATTGAGAGACAGAAGGAGGGTGAGGAGAATCACAGGAGTGCACAAGGCGGACGAGTTGATGATGAGGCGTGGAGAGATATTGATGTAAGAATTAGGACAGGTGCATGGAGGTAAAAAGATCACCATGACCACAAATTGTCACTCGATTTCAGGCATAAGGGTGTGGGAAGAGTTCCTTTCGTAAGTAAGGGAGTCAGGGACTGTAATAAATTACAAAGAGAAATGATGAGTAATTTATCAAAAATGCTAAATGAATTTAAAGTTAAATTTAATAGCGGACATAAGTAGTCTGGAAAAGGAAAGGGAAAAAATGGAAGGCCCGGGAAATTGCTACCGGAGCATGCCCTCCATTGCAATTAAATTAAATCACTTCCTGTTAAGTGGCATCTGATCGTACGCCATCTGCGAGATGCTGAGTTGCGTATCTCCGTTAGCCGTTAAGATGAATCGTGTATGTCTTTACCCTGTCTTCTTACGATCTGACTGCTCAATAACGTATATCATACAGAAATCTGTTTTTCTTCTCTTTTTTTTTTCAACTTTTGCTGTACACCACGTATTTTCTTCTTGTGAATCGCATTCTGTCTGACGAAAGATCTGGAATTGTTTTATGATGTTTCTACTACGTGAAAAAAAAAACGCATTCAAAGTTACTATTAACAGATTTTCTTTACGGCATAAGTTTTACTCCAACATAACAACAGAAACTCGGAACATAGGATCTTCTCCAAATACTTCTCAGATACTTCAGTCTTGGGTATCTTCCACTTCTGCACCAAGTCTCCTCTTTGCTGTTTGTAGTATAATTAGCACTTGTAATTGTATATTTTTTCCCTCCGATTCAACTATGAACGATCACGTGGAAATGATCGCCAGTGTGAATCATGAGAAGGGGGAGGTGGGGAGGAAATGAGTCTAACGAGTCTGTTTGGACCGGCTTACCAAATCTGTTGCAAGAAAGTCTTGTGTTGATGTCTGTCCGCGAAATGTGTAACTTTGTGCGTTCTGCATAAAAGTTGTATTTTTGTTTTTGAAATGTGTGGTTTATGAGGAGGAAATTGGAGATCATCCCACCATTCGCCTAAATGATTTCTGGAAACCGCCTGAAAACCGCAAATAGATCAGCAGGAGGAGTGGTGCCCGGTGCCGTTGTTCATCCTCTATCCAGTGTGCTGCGCCTTAGTACAAGAACCACACTGGCGATTTTATTTGTATAATAGTTTATAATTTGCCTTTTTTTTTAATTGTTGGTTACACTTTACTGGAATATTGTAGAACCGAAAAGATCCAGCCACAATAACAACACATCTGAATAGTGGACGAAGAAATTTTGATTATTCCATTCCTGCTGAGTAGAAAAAAAGGTATGAGTACATATCTGTACATACAGCATTCGCAATCATAAAATGACTTTTAAATACTTGGTTCAACATTTTATGAAAATCGGCCAAAGCAACATATTCTGGAGGAAGCCATCAAGAAATTCATATCGTTTTTATGTTGGTTTTTTTTTCAAACATTAAACGAAAAGTGTTCCATACATTCCTTTTATAATTTACATATAGATAGTGTATGATTTGAAGTTGCGGCTAAAATTAGAAGTTTGATCTTATATCACCCCTAAGTGTGGGAAAAGGTCAAAAGCGGTTTTTTGAGGATACAGAAATACTGGAAAATAGATAGAGGTAAAAATCATTCACAATGATTAATCACAATATTCCTCAATTTTCATATATTCCATTTTAATCCTGTATAACTTCCGACATTGGCAGAAGGGCAAAAAATGAAAATTTTGAATCAGTTTGTACGAATTTTTTTTGAAAACGGTGAGGAAGAAATTTGATTCAAAAGTTATGAATAGATATGGTGCAAATGCAGGTTCATGGAGAAACTATTCCATAATAGAAAACTAGTGCGGTGTGCCTGTAACAAGATCAAATCAGGAGTCTCCAGGATGTCTTACATATTGAGTTAAATTTTACCCAATGATTAGGCACGTCATTCTTCAATATTTATATATTCCAGTTTGATTATGAATAACCACTCAAAGGGGCAGAAAGTTTTTGAACGATTTGAACGTTTTTTTTTTTTTTTTTTTAAAAAAAAAGTGAGAAGGAACAACTCGATACATGGTCCAAAAGGAATTGAACAGATCCCAAATCGATGTTAAAATACTCATATGTTACAATCATGGGTGATTGGAATGCAATAGTGGGAGAAGGAAAAGAGGGGAATACTGTAGGAAGTTTTGGTCTAGGAGAAAGAAATGAGCGAGGAAGCTGGTTGCTAGAATTTTGTCAAAGATATAAGCTAGTAGTGGAAAACACGCTGTTTAAGAACCATTCAAGAAGAATATACACGTGGAAATGTCCTGGGGATACAGGAAGATTTCGGCTGGATTATATCATCGTCAAACAATCAAGTTCTAGACTGTAAAGAGTACCAAGTAGCAGACATAGACTCAGACCATAATTTGATAATAATGGAGTGCAGGCTGAAATTTAAGAGAATAAGGAAGCAGCATAAGCAGAACAGACGAAGTGAATAACCTGAAACAATCTAGCACAAGAGAAAAATTTGCAGAAATGGCAGACTTAGGTCTAAGAGGTAACTGTGAAAGGAGCTCAACCGAGGACGGATGGAATGCATTAAAGACCGAAATAATGAAAGCTGGCAAAGAAACATTAGGCTTTAGGGAACAAGCTGCCCGAAAACCTTGGATCACAGAAGAAATTTTGGAGCTGATGGATCAGAGGAGAAGGTACAAAAATGCTCAGGATGAAGTAGGAAGAGCGGACTATAGGCAATTTAGAAATCAAATAAATAGGAAATGCAAAATAGCAAAAGAGAAATGGTTACAAGCAAAGTGTTAAGAAGTAGAAAAGGAAATGGTCGTAGGTAAAGTAGATGTTGCATATAGGAAGATCGAACAGAATTTTGGAGAAATGAAGATAAGAGGTGTCAAAATTAAAGCTTCCGATGGAAAACCTGTTTTAATCTCAGAAGATAGAGCCAACCGATGGAAAGAATACATTGAGAAACTGTTGGGTACGACTTGACGAATAGTGTAATGGAAAAGGAAGGCGATGTCGACATTGATGACTTAGGAGGTCCTGTTTTGAGGACAGAATTTAATAAAGCTCTAAATGACTTGAAAGCAAATAAGGCAGCTGGAATTGATGAGATCCCTGCAGAACTTCTAAAATCCCTAGGGGAGGAAGTAATCGAAAGATTATTCAAGCTGATATCAAAAAGTTATGAAACAGGAGAAATTCCAATTGATTTTAATAAAAATATCATCATCACGCTTCCAAAGAAAGCACAAGCCGACAAATGTGAGAATTATCGCACCATTCGTCTAACATCACATGCTTCAAAATTACTGACCAGAATAATATACAGAAGGATGGAAGAGGTAGTAGAAGACATAGTAGGTGAAGATCAGTTTGGGTTTAGGAAAAATCGTGGCACTAGGGAAGCAATTCTGTCTTTAAGATTAATACTTGAAGGGCGGATCAAGAAAAACAAAGATATTTTTATGGCATTTGTTGATTTAGAAAAAGCTTTTGATAAGTTAGGTGGGACAAGATGATCAAAATTTTAAAAAAAGTCAGGTCTAAAGTATCGAGATAGAAGAAAACTCTATAAACAATATAAGAATCAAGTGGCTACAAGAAAAGTAGAGAATCACGAGAGACATGCATCAGTTAAAAAGGATGTGAGACAAGGTTGTAGTCTATCCCCGTTAATATTCAACTTGTATGTAGAAGAAGCAATGAAGAAAGTCAAAGAAAATTTTCATGTGGCATAAGTGTTTAGGGAGAAAAAATCAGTATGCTTCGATTTGCTGATGACATTGTCCTGTTAACAGAGAGGGCTGAGGATATTGAAAAGTTACTAAATGGCATGAACAAAATACTGAAGGAAGATTTTGGACTGAATATAAATAAAAGCAAGACAAAAGTGATGAAATGTAGCAGAAATGATACCAATACTAGTAGATTAAATATAAAAATAGGATCGGATGCAATCGGAGAAGTAAGTGAATTCTGTTACTTGGAAAGTAAAATTACAACCAATGGCGGAAGCAGGAATGATGTTAAAATCAGAATAGCACTAGCAAAAAGAGCCTTCATGAAAAAGACAAATCTTTTAGTTTCAAATATTGATCTAGGAATTGGAAAGAACTTTTTAAAACTCTTTGTGTGGAGCACAGCACTTTATGGTAGCGAAAGATGGACTAGGAATATCGGAAATAAAGAAAATTTAAGGATTTGAAATCTGGTGTTACAGAAGAATGCTGAAAATTAAGTGGACAGACAAAGTAAGAAATGAACGAGTTTTGGAAATGATGGGTGAGAAAAAAAGTTTGTGGAAGAAGCTTACGGAAAGAAGAGAGAGGCTGGTAGGTCATATTTTGAGATATGCTGGATTGGTTAATTTCTTAGTGGAGGGAAGGGAAGGTATGAACTGTAGAGGAAGACAGAGATTAAAATATATGAATCAGATAATTGAGGACTTGGGTTTTAAGGGGTATGTAGAAATGAAGAGGTTAGCACAGGATAGGAAGGGATGGAGGATTGCATCAAACCAGTCTAAAGACTGATGACAGCAAAAAAAATAATAATAATGTTACAAAATTGATAATTATGAGTTGTGCTCATTAGAAATTCCTTTGCATAGTCGAAGAAGATCTTCGTATTCCTTTTTTTATGGCTTTACGCCTCGTAGACGTTGTGTTCATTAGAGGCGGGAAAGAACTGGGGAATGAAACGGGATAGAATTACAATAGTCCATGGCCTTTTTGAAGGAAGCATCCCGGTATTCGCCTGGAGTGATTTGGGGAAACCCAGACGCGGATTCCAACCGGCGTCATCCCTAATGCGAAGCCAGAGTATTAACAGCTGACCAATAACGCTCGGTTTAATATTTCTCTCTGCTCGTTTGATTACCAGCAAAGTTAGACGTACATTTCAGTTGATTACCACTTAACACTAAAGGTTTGAGCAGAAACAATTGTTTAAACAAAAATGAATTAAAATATGGTTTTATTGATGAAAGGCCATTCTTGCGGTCCCTTCGCCCGTGGTGATCTCCTCGGAAATTATGTACTGCAAATTTAAAAATAATAAAAAATAATAATAATAAATAAATAAATAAAAAAAATCAAAAAAAAATCAGCTGGTCGAAGAATACAATCAGCAGAAATTTAGAGAATTGGCAGTACCGATAGTCAGAATTCCATCGTATAACAAAGCAACTTCTAAAAATACTGTAAAAGCATTAGTTGCCAAAGGGTTTAATCCTATTTTTTAAGTCCGTAATGAACAAAAATAATCTCTAAACAAAGAAGGATTTGCTGAACAGCATACATGGAATGGTTGATTTATCAGGTGAATCGCCAGAAAATTTAAAACCATTCGTAATTATGGTTCAATTTAATAATTAGGCACTACACAGTGGTGATCACCCGAGTAGTTTCAGTTCCGTAGGTAGAAGTCACATTAATGGTGGGATCACAGTCATGCACTAGGATGCAATTTCCGGTTCGTCTGTATCCAGGAAACACAGGCCTCAAGGAATGACTTTTCATAAAGTTCTAATTCAGGGATAACTTATGAAACTATTTCTACGCATAAAACATAGGAGGGATTTCTTTTTGCACAAGAGCTGACATACTTGAGATAATTAATCTGTATGCTAATACTGAACACTAGAAAAGGTTTTTGCGTACCTTAATTCCTTCTGCATGCCAAGCACCTTTTTGAATTTCGAATAACATATACGTCATAAATATATTAATGTTTTTAGTTAATTTAAATTTTGCACTTTTCTATAATATTTTAACAATAAACTTTACGAGGTGAAAAATCACACCTCAGTAAATTAACAGATTTAAAAAAGTCAAAACATTTTCAGCTAGCAAGGAATTTGGGTATATGTAAAAATTAACTCCAGTGGTTTAGAGTTACATTTGGCACATTTTGGTTTGTTTCATCGCTCGTCGTTAGCCTTGGTTCCGACACCGAAGTTGATGTATTCTTTTCTTCATCTCCACGAATTCTACACAACAATGCACATACACAGCAGTGGCCTTAATTAAGCACAATGGGCACGAATTGGTTACAAAAAACGGCTATCCTGTTTCCAAGAATTGATAGCGTTCTGCAATGGGATTAACCCGACCTCCTATTTTCGGGTAACCCTTCCATTCCATAAAGAGTTATTGACTAAGTTCGTAATGGTTTCTTTTTATTTGTGCCCTATGTTTGAAGATGTTAACTGGCTCACCACATGTACAAGACCTCGGCTGGAGTCTTAATTCTGATAGAGTATTGTTTTCTGACTTCAGATAATAGAGAAATGTGGCCGTGAGATGGCTGCAGTGTTGGACGAGATGGCAGATCGCGGAGAGACAGTGGAGATGCGCGAGATGTCTGCCCGCTACACCACCGACATCATCGCGTCCGTCGCCTTTGGCATTGAGTGCAACTGCCAGAGAGACCCCAACAACGAGTTCCGGGAGTGGGGGCGCAATGTGTTCAAGCCAACATTGAAAGGAGGCATCAGCAACTTCCTCGCTGTCTTCTACCCTAAACTAGGCAACATTCTCAAGTAAGTCTTCTCATTTACAAAGAAAATATGTGGATATGACTAATTCTGTTCTTTAGTATTCGTATGCTGAAAATAACTTTCAAAGGGATTTCGTCTTGACTGTTGGGAAACCTGTATGAAGACTGGCCAATTATATTACCATCCAGCAATACTATATGTGATTTCTGCAAATAATTTGAACCAATTTAAACTTCACGAACTAGCATCAGAAACCATGGTTTTAGTTTGTTGACAAAAAATAATTATGCACATTTGTAATAAGATACATTCCTTATATGTTTAAAAAAATCAATTTAATGAATTTAGTTTTAGTCAGATTCAAAATTTCTCATTAGAGTTTCTACCTGTTTTCTACATTTTAACATGCTTGGGTTTTTAATGTTGCTAATTCGGTCATAAGAAAATCTTCTATTTAATACTAGGCTTTCTAATGGTTTTACTCTCGCAAACACAACATACATTAAGCCTACAGAAGTTTCTTTGTCTCCAATATCTACAACAACTTTATCTAATGTTAAACCTTGAGCTTTATGAATTGTTATTGCAAAAGCTAATTGTAATGGAAATTGTTTTCTTGAACAAGTGATATTCCCTCTTTTACAAAATTTAGTTATGGGTGGAATTGGAACACAACCACTATTTTGATGAGTTAAATGAAAATAATTTTTAAAACGAACCATTATCACGCGCGGTATTTGATCAGGCGGACTTAGATTTTCTTCATAAATAATTTCCTGAACATAACCTAAATCTCCATTCACTAATCCTTTTTCTACCCATAAATTAGAGCGCAAAATAACTTTAAATCCAATTGACAAAGTTATAAATGGTTCCAGTCCACATAATAATTCAGCACTTGCTAATTTTGCTGCGGAACAATTATGAACAGCTGGAATATAGGCTACAGGTTGACGCAGTTCTTTTAATTTTTGATGATTAAATTATTTTACATCTTTATTTGTTGCAAAAAGTCTGATAGCATCGTTGAAAAACACGTTCTTGTAATGGAAAAGTTTGTAGAGAACGTGTCATTAATTTTTTATAGTCTTCAATTGTAATCTCGCCATTACCAATATGATCAAGTATATCTCTAAATATTTGTTGAGATTCATCTTGTCGTTATGATACTGATAAAAAAATATTTTCGAATACTTGATTTGAATAACAATTTCCCTTCTAAGAGGAATTCATTACCTTCAATTTTATCACTGTAAAGTCATTAACAGGTGGCAACTGTTTGATATCCCCTAAAAAATACATAACCAATCCCCCAAATGGTTCATCTTGTCTTGAAGGAATCGCTCTTCGTAATCTTATCAATTTTCCTCAAAAGACTGCATCCAATCATACAAATTTCATCTATGAACAGAAATTTACAGTCATGAATTTCTTCTTGAAATTGAGCAAGTAAATGTAAACTGAGCTCTATAAATACGTTATTTACTCCTATTAATAGTTTGGAATGTATTTTTGAACCATTGACAGCAGAAGCACCAGTTGGCGCAAGCAATAGATAAGAAGATGGTCCCAATGTTTGATTCAGTCTAATAGTAAAATAATTAATTAATGTAATTTTTCCATATCCAGCTTTCCCTTGAACAACAGTTCTTTTAATTGGAAGTTCTTCTTGGTAACCTTGTAGATAATTAGGTTGTTTTTCAAATATATTTATCAGTTGTTGTTGTTCATTAGAAAAAAACTATATTCGTTGGTAAGTTATATTGAATATAAACATTTCTCTGATTTTCTGCTAATTTTTCATTTTCAATAAAATGTTCCAATACATTCTATACTTGTCCATTTGGCATAGTATGCCAGTTATATTTGATATCAATTTCTCTTCAACCTAGATCCACTTCTGACTGATTATTATTTGGTCCAGCGGCTACATTAATCCAGTCATATGGTTAATTATCTTCTTCTTGTTCTATTTCTTCAAGCTCTTCTTCGTCTTCTAAATCTTGTAGCAGATAATCTATATCATTATTCAAAATATCTTCATTTGTAAAATGCTGCTCATATATAATTTTTCAGGTGCTATTTTGTGGATTTAGATCATTTAATTGTCTCCAAGGAACTTGCAACAAAACTTGTTGTTCGTAAATATATTCATTGTTTTAAAAACCATTATTGTATTTATTTAAATTTTGGTACAATTCTAAGAATAAAAGATACTTTTTTAGAAACATAATTTGCACCTCTTTTATACATTTTTGTAAAAAAAATCATGTAAAGTCATATTTTCATATTCCATTTGTCGATGCAGATATTTATTCAAATAACTGGAAATGCAAATGCTTCCATCTTCTTTGTTCATATCAACGTGCTCCCAAACATTGTCTGATAAATTAGTTGTTACACATTGACGAGATGATCGAAACGGCCAACTCATTAAAATCCAAAATACTTCTTGAGCAGAGTAATCACGTTCAGCACACATTTTTATTAAAATTTTTTGAATTACATTTTGAATATTAACGCTTGCAATGGCTCTCTAATAAAATCTTTCATACCTTCTGATCTAGGTTCAGATTTGCTAGCATATTTTACATACTTACAGTAAGAACAGCATGTATAGAAACAATAGCTTGTGTATCGATATTTGCTCTCCAAATTTTCAAAATTTGTGGACTATGGCTATTTAATTATGCATTGTTTCTTATTTAAATATATTCTAATTCATCGTGAATAAATTGAATCTTACTATAATTAATACATTCTTTGGGATACTTAAAACGACAAGTAAGTTCAGCAGATTTTTTTTTTATTTCTTTGACAGTAAGCTCTGGAACATTTATGTAGTTGTACTGCACGTATTAAATTATTGTAATCAGCATCTTCATCAAGTACATCAGTAAAATGAATTTTTGATTTATATCATAAGCTCGAGAAGGATCTAGATGCCAAGTAGATATAAGTTCATCAAAATGGTTGATAATTTCTCGTATTTTTTTCAATATTATCTGGATTAACTTTTTTGATATCTGAAGCATTTTCAAACCAAAAAATTCCATGCATATGAGGACTACCTCTATGTTGAAATTCAATGCGAAATCAGAAATCCTTTACTTTGAAATAATTTTTTAAAGTACTCCATAACATAATCTAATCGTTTATATATATATATATATATATATATATATATATATATAAAAATCAGCAATCAAAGGATTAGAATTCAGTCATTTCGATTTATGAATGATTTCAGAATTCTGATTGAGATTAGAGTAATCACAATCAGCATCGAGAATAGGCCAAATCTCTGGCCAATAAAAATCAGCTGCACTTAGCTGCACTTAATGTAATTAAAACAGTAGGAATTCCTAATTCTTCAACCATGTCCGCTAATTCTCGAGATCTCATGTACCAATAAGAGCTTGATGATCGTAGATTGGAATTGTAAGATAAAATTGATTTATACATTCTTGGATCGTTCTTTAATAGTTCTTGAAGTTGTTCGATTGTTTCAATATTACGTAAACGTGGATTTTTTTTAACACAAATATTTCCGTTTTGCAGAGCTGTCCAATGCATCAGGCTGTTAAATGCAAAAAATTGAAATCTGGGATTCTGAGCACATCTGCCATCTTCATATGTCATCAGAAACTTAAAATACTCACTATTTGAATTTTTATGTTTTCGTGAATCTTTAAGATCACCCTTACCAGTAGGAAACGAAGTTGGAAAGGCTTTACAAATATATCCGTGGCATGTAAATTCATTAACGGGCACAGAATCTTGTTTAGGCCAAGGTAAAACACAACGTCCTTCATTTTTTTCTTGAATATCCAATATTTTATTAACTGCTTTTCGGTTACTTTTAAAAGTGTTTGTTGGAGCTCCAGATTCATAAATATTGTTAAATAACATTAAATTTTCATCGTTTTCTTCGCTATCCATGTCGCATAAAATATTTTGTTGTTTATGGCTACATATTATTTGTTGAAAAATGCTTTTATTATCAGGCAATCTTTCTAAATTATTTTTGTTAATTGTAATATAATAGTACCAAGGATTATTAGTTTTAAGAGATATCTAAGCAGCCTCGACATTGTCGCGATTAACAATAAAATCTTTATACCTTTCGCCCTCGAGTCTACTAACAAGTATATTTCGTGAAATAGTATCAATGAAATGAGGTAATGAAGTTGTAAAATTTGTAATATCTTGGTGAAAATTAATTACTTGGCCACTATATCCAAATTGACCACCTTTAAGTCGATAGAATGTAATTACTGGATGAATTTGAGCAATTAACCCTTCTTCAACAAACGTTAATTTTTTCAGTACATCAGGCTGAATGCTAGGATCCATATTATTTTCTTTAGAAAAAATATTCACTTCATTTCGTTATTGATATTTGTGACAAATATGTCGTTCAATATGTAAATCAAACCAACGACGTCGACATACACAATACAATTTAAAATACAAATTTTTTTGAGCATGTTCAAAATTTACTGCATACTCATAAAAATGAACATCATCTCGATGATTTTGTATTACCTTACTTTCATCTTCTTGTTGTCGTTCTCTTACATTACGCATTAACGACCGGTTACGTATGCGTTCTTTAAGACCTGTCAACGTGCGATTTCGCGGCATTTTCCTGTAATAAAAATAACTAATAATAATGCAGTACAATACAGATATATCAAATACACGGAGTTTCTATCATTACCGTGGTGCCACAATCTGATGATGAATTCTTATAGAACCCGGTGAGAAAAATGGAAAATAAAGAATAAAACCTTTTGATATATTGCTTGTTTTTCGAGCTATATGAATAGTTTCTTGTGTTTTTGGTGACGTTTCTTCTGGTCCAGGCTTTATTTCAACCTAACAACAACAAATAGTAAGAAAATTAAACACCTATAGTGCATTTCCACCTTGTAGATATAGTGGTTGTGGTGATTTTTTCTGGTCCAGGCCGGATCTCACCCTCACCTCATCACTTTTGAGATACAATATATCGAGTATTAATCCAGATATATATATATAAAAATTATTCTTCGATTTGTCTCGTCAATTTACATACGAATTCATCATCAAATTTGGCTATGGCGAAACTTTTCTTCTGGTACAGGTCGCATGTCAACCTAGCCACTTCAGTTTTGAGATACGATATCTTGAGAACTAAGTGAAATGTTTCTTTAAAAAAATCTTAACTTTCAATTTTACTCATCGAGTTACATAAAAATTCGTCATCAAATTGCGGTACCATGGTTATCGTAGAATCCCCACATACACATATTTCTTAACAATAATACAGAATAACGCCACCTTCCATGCAGCTCAATTGACTGGCTGTGGTTGATTCTCGAAATTTCTAAATAGTGAAACTCTATCAGATTTTGGAATGGCCGGCCGACAGAGGAATAATTATATCTCAATGCTGCCCATTCGAGGTGAGAATGGAACAATACAAAAAAGACGGTATATTTTTATGAGCACATAGTGATCAAAACATCTTTCGCTGAGTCACTTTACCGATACAAATTAGTCGATATTTTAATCAGTGGTTCGGTTGAAATGAGGACAGTGTTGGCGAGGCGCATTCCGGCTGATTGCGATACATTGTAAAATCTCTCGTTATATCTATTATTTTATGGTTTTTATATTTGCCATGATTAAACTACAGAGCTGCATGCATTCTTGGTTTGTTTCGGTTACTTGGAAACATATTTCTCACTTTAAATAGTTTTCAAAATCTCCATATGAAGTATTTTATTTTCACACATTCTTTAATTTTGATGGATCGTCATTAAAGTTTGCATAGTTTATCAATAAAATTATATATTTATTTAAATAACTGATCAAAGGATGGGGCAGGGTTTCCTTTGGAGCGTAAGTTCTCAGATCAACATCGGAATCACAAACTACAATTTTGGTAAATATTTTATTTAATTATCTTACCATTAACGTAGCTGTGAATAGATGAGGCTGGAATTCAAGTTCAATGGTAAGTTATTGCGTAAATGATAACAGCGTTTTCTGTGTCCTCCTCAATGGACACACTAAAAGCAAGACCACAATAACACATTTCCTATATTTTGCGCGTTAATTGTTTCACTAATATTGACAATAACTGTGTCAAACCACGGGACGCGGTCACGTGACTGCGCCTACTGACGCGATCACGTGACGTGTCTCTGCCGCGTTACGTGAAGCGATTGCCTCGGATTCCCCCAGCATGAATGAATAAAAATATTAAAAATTATAGCTATTTATTTGGGGTTTTTTTCAAAAATAAAGATTGATGCCACAGCTATAACTGAATTTGAATCAGTATGCTCAATTTCACGTCTTTAGACGCAGTAGTTTTTTTTAAAAAAGTGTACCACAATGTGTGCACAAATATTCTCCTAGTATAAGGGCTCGCTTTTCTCGCCCTAATTACCATCCAGCAATGCTATTTATGATTTCTGCAAACAATTTGAACCAATTATTTTTTTTTTACCCTTCCTGATTGTCTCTAAATACAGAGTGGTACATCTACCTAGGTTTCATTTCTTTTGTAACAGTTTCGCCCTATTGCCTTGTCATCTGATATAGAATAAATGTAGTCAATCTCCGGCAATGAAGTCCGATGATAAATCATTAATCAATTAGCGGAGGATAATTAAAAGGAGGGGGTGGGAACGTTATAGGGACAAGTAAAATAAATGATTATGGAGATACAGTTCTTGGTCAAATCCGAAGGACATCGACTCATACACAATCGCGTGCTTCCTGTTTTGATGGTGGTGGTTATTTATTGCCCACTTTGCGTTAGTAACCAAATTCCCCTCACTGCCTTCACTGATTCGAGAATTAATCCGTCTGCTATTTTGCGTATTGTAGTAAGTTCACTTAATGGTGAATATGAAATAAAGATAAAAGTTTTAGGGAAATAGGATGAAACAATATTTTCCTCATCTACCAATGTAAAATTCCCTGAAGTTTCCATTTATTCGGTAGTCTTGACGGCTTACAGACAGACGTATATTTATCATTAGTACTAGCAGAGGCCCCGGCGATGCCCGGTTTAGTTGTTGTTGATTTACCCATACACTGTTTCTGAAGTGGACTACACTTAATGGTTCCTTGGTTTATTTCTATGTACACAAACAACTGGTAACAATAACAAATGTGGTACAGTTAGCGGATGACCGTCGAGAAATTTAGCCTGGTCCTGATCCGGGGTAGAGAGAGACGGCTTCTACTTCTCGCGAACTTCCGGTGGTCTTCTGTAGTTGAAGCTGGTTCCGCGGTCAGGCCGGAACTGGCGGTGGAGCGGCCGGCTACGCTTATATAGGCGGCCTGGCGCAGGAATTCCGTTGTGTGGTAGTACGGCGACCTCTGTAAGAAATAGTCCCACTTAGCCTCTAGATGATTCTATTTGTTTTCCTGTTTTGTTTTGATGCCTTTGCGCCTGTTTGGAGTCGTATATGTATCCCGGCGTGCAGGCGCGTTGTGTGTGAGGTCTGCCTGGCAGGGGCCTTTACTGGCAGACTGAACAGTTTCTATTCATGCAATCAGTAACATGTTCCAAGTTTCATACAATTTGGGCCATCAATGTCCGGAATTAAAAACATACCTAGATTCATCCCCAACTTACCAAGAAAGAAGTGGGTTTAATTTGATTTATCCGTACACTATTTTTATTCGTCTGAACAGATTCATGCTTACCAAGTTTTACTGATTTCGTACTGGCCATTTCCGGTACTGAACTAACCGGTGATTTAACAGCACACTTCCAAGAAAGGGGTGGTGGCTTGGGTGGTTTGATACGGAATGTCAGTTTCATTTTAGTCCAGGTTACATTTCAACCTAATTAATTACATTTGCTAATGTTGCTGCTCGAAAATCGATACATTACGCACATTATTCGAAAATCGAAACATTACGCTCATTATTACATACCAAATACATAAAAATGTATCTGGAATATATCTGTTTATTCCGGCATTACGCAAAAAATACACATTTTGGGTGGATTTTCAGAATTTGAAAGTTTGGGTTCATAATTAAAATTTTACGTATATCTTAAGCCGCTACGGCACCTTTACTTTAACAATAATCAAGCATTATCTGAAAACTGCTGATTCGATTTTGAACGAGTTTTCGTAGCGTCAAACATTAGATGTGTCTGAATGTGCTGGCTCATCTGCCGCTGGAGTTAAAAAAAAATTTCTCATTATGTTACTCCATCTTGCACTTTAGCTCAAAATTAAATTCTATTTCGTACCTGTATAGTTGAATATCAGGTATTCGCAGCTGTATATCAGTTATTCAGAAATAAACGAGAAATAAAAAACATCTTTACTTCGATTTATTTCAGGGATTTAAGAACTATGGCACCATGGCTATCATAAAAACTGCATTACCAAACAAGGCAATAAATTATAAAATGAAGAAAAGCTGCTTTGTTGTCCTAAACTGTTTTTATTTGCAACACTAAAGTCTCAATACAACGTCCTATTTCTATTAAAAGCCATCATCCCACGCATTAATTATTATGAACACAATGGCTCTACTTTTAGCTCCAAACGCCAGATATTTTTGTCTGACATTCGATACATCGAATAGATTCTAATACGACTGAAAGCTAGATTATTTCAGAAAGTAAGGAAAAATTTAATGTTTTGCTACAGGCCCAAAAGGTATGCGTCACATCCTGAGTATTTTGCTTGTGAAACCATGTAAAATCGAAAAATGGATGGCCAGGCGGGGATTTGAATACAGGTGATCTCGAGTTCAAGGCTTGAGCGCTACCGTTCAACCACCAAGTTCGCTTTATAGTTTAATTTAATTGCGATAGAGCCCACGCCCCTGTAGACATTTCTCCACACAAGTAGTAAGAGACTGTATTAGCTGGGATTTTCTCATTTCCGGTCACGTGACACAAAATGGTGGCTAACTTTCCCATTTTTCCCCTCCGTGACGTCACATCCGGTAGACGGGCGACCGCATCGCTTTTCCGCCACCAGATGGCGGCACCAACTGATGGCGCCAGTGTCGAATTTGCGACGTTACTAGTTCACCAACCCGCCACCTGTCAACCGGGTTAATTAAGGGGTTATGTTACTAATATTAGTTTTCTTTTATTAAAAATTAACCTATATGTAGTCAAGCACTTAAGTTTTAGTAATAAAATGCCTATACCTACAACAGTACTGTAAATGTAAACAACAACTCATTGATTTCGCTAGGTAGCGGAAATCTATGTAACAACTTAATCGTATTTTTATTGTAAATATGTCCTAGTTTAGATACTAGATGTTAGGCTGTAAAAAGTTGTAACAAAATAAAAAAATAAAAAATATCCAGACTCAATTTAAATAATGTTTCAAGGTAAGGTACAATGTCCCATCCTATATCTTTAAAACATATGTAGTAATATTATCAACACTAGCCCCTTTATGCATTTTTATATTCCTTAGTTCCTTCATGATATCTTCATATTTAATTTCAAATTTTCTAATCTGCTACCCTCCAAATGTGCGAATAGGCACGTTTCCAGATATAACCCATGAATTATTGTCCCTAATGGACAAACTGAACCAGTTATTCCATAAGTCTGCCTTTTTTCAATCCTCCGTTACTTCTTCTCCATCCTTATCTATAATTGTCTCAATACCCCCTCTTACCCTCATTTTCTTGATATAACCATAGAAATTTCTAGATGCATCAGACAAAGGTCCCTCTGCACCAATAATATTCTTTATAAACTCATCGTTAGCCAGTTTTTTTTGACATTATTAATTCCTTTGTTTGTTTATTTTATGACCTCCCTACTGCCTTGCTGTTTCTTAACTATGTTATGTTCTCGTCTCACCAATCTCTTTAACCTCCTCACCTCCCTGTTATAGTATGAAGGTTCTGTACTTATTTGTTTTGGAATAAACATTTCTTCACCATTTCTTATCATTTCCTTGAACCCTTCCCACTTTGTCTCCACTGAACTTGTGACATTCTTCCATTTAATAAAATTAACCCTGAAATATCTTTTCAGTTCCAAGATTTGTGCCTTTTTATAATTGTATCTATTTCCCCCTTAAATTATGGCCACTGGTTTACTGGATCCCCTTATATCCATCAGAACTGCATAATGATCACCCCTTCGGTTACTTGAAACCCCATTGGGATATCATCCGGCTTTATTATGAAAATATCTAATATGTTTTGCCTCATTGTTTTCTGCTCGACCACCTGTGTAAATCCTCGTTCCCTTACTAAGGTATTTGCAAATCTTTGTTCCTTGGTGTTATTAATTTTATTTCCTACCCAGTCGACACGTGGTACGTTCAAACCCCACCAATGATGACCATTCTACGCTCACTTATGAACTCTGAATATGAATTTAGTTTCTCCCCAACAGCCTCATCTTTATCATTCATTTCTCCATTACGGTAAGTAGCCAACACGCTAACTTTTTCTTTTTTATTTCCCCAGAAGTCTACCCCAAGTAGCTCATGGTCATAATTTCTAAACACCAGTGAACTGTAGTAGTCTTTGCTAACCAGTATGAATACCCCTTCCCCAGTTGCTCCCCTGTTTCTGCGGTACACTCTGTAACCATAGGTTAAAACCTCATTGTCTAATACTCCTTCTTTTAACCATGACTCTATCCTTATAACTACTTGAGGTTCATGTATCTCAATTAGGTTTTCAAATTCCATGACTTTATTCATTATACTTCTACAGTTTACCAGTAACACTCTTACCACTGGTTTTGTAATATTTTCAGCACTAACATTTACCTTCCCAGATCTGGCCCCCTCTGTTATTTTTTCGAAAGCTTCTTCAATTTTTTCAATATTTGTGGTTTTTTTAACTATGGATCTATACGCAGTAGTCCTATGATTTCCCGTTTTTACCCCCTCACCAGCAGCCATTAATCTAAAAAAGGCACAGTCCCAACCCCGTCACCACTGGAAGTGGGTTTCCTCACAGGCCTAGCCAACAACTCATAAGGTATTCCCTTGTCCTTCCTATTTAGGTGTAGGCCATGTCTAGTGAAACCACACCTGCCAATGGTCTCCACAGGTACAATCCCCATGACAGAACTAATGCTGTTCCCAAGCAGCTCCTCCATTTCCAAATTTACCCGCATCACAGCGTGGTTCAATTGCGGCTGGTCATGGCGACTTAGGACTGGCATGTGCTCCACCCTAGTGTGCTGTGCCTTCTTCAACACTTTCTTCAGGTCAGTCTCTATACTATAATTAGCATTTCTATCGATACTGTTCCCCGCACCTCCCACTATCACTACCGTATCCTCCTTGGTGAAACCCCTACAAAGTGAACCTATATCCTTTATTACCTGACCTAAAGTTGCACTAGGTTTAAAAAAACTTGTGACCTGATAACCTGAGAGCAGCTGATCCTGCAAGAGAGGGCCTTCACCTCTCCCTTGGCTACTACTTAGCAGCAGATCCCTTTCCTTCCTTTTTTTTTTTTTCCTTGAATGCCCCTACTCCTAAAGGCCTGTTGCACCTTACCTATTCCTACATCTGCACGAGGCCCCTCCCCTCCTGACTCTGGTAACAGGTCAAACCTATTTTTACCAACAATTTCTATAGTGTATGGCTTCTTCCTCCTGTTAACCGTTTTTCCCCTACGACCTGTTATCAGCTCCAACCATTCTTGTCTCCCTCTTCTCCATACCCACCACCTCTATCTGACACTATAGGCCTCGCCTCGACAGGTTCAGCTTCAAGGGCCCTGACACTTTCCAACACACTCTGATCGTTTCGTCTTTCTCCCTCATCCTTACATCATCTCCCTGATCCTTTCATCCCTAATGCAAAGTGGACAAAACCGTGGGAGAGCCTCATTTATTTCCCGTGTTCCCTCTCCACTACATTCCTCATGAAACTTCTTCTTACACCCACTGCACCAAAATACCTCAAGTACCTTCCAACCTAATTCTAAAATAGCAAGAATAATAGTATATTACAGATTAAAATATGGATTTACCATTAGTAGATTTTTTATTGAGTGGAGTAGCTTTTAAGACTACCAGATTTTAATTTAGGACAGTTAACCAGACTACCCACACAACACCTACTTTATTCCTGATAGCTGTAACTACACTAGTATACAACTGCCCTGGAGTAGCACCTCTAACTCTGGTATTTATGAGTTGGTCGAAAATTAATTAAGCAATTTACATACTGTAATGCCCAAGTCTACAGAGACACAATTTATTTTATGATCCGATAGTTATCTCAAGCTCTAGGAACTACAGTATTGAGACGTTACAAGTCCCTCTATGCACTTGTTCTGCTACAGAACTCTAAATACAGTAAATACTAATGTGCAATCTACTGTAAAGTTAATCTATAAATACCTGTTTTTGTTAAGCAACAGTTATCGCAATAAACACTTCCCTCAGCTTTCAGAAAATCGGTTTGTTAATTCTGTTAGTCACACCTGTTTGTCAATTTTCCCAAACGCCTTTCCTACTTAAATTAAACAAATACTTTTACTACACTATATTATTTCAGGATTTACATGCGTCTCTCAACCACCACTGTAGCGGTTTCCACACTAATTTTTTCCTTTGCAAATTTAACCTAACCCCGAATCCCTGGCTCTTTAAAATCTATTCCAGTAAACTCACCATACCTGCTCAACATCAAGAGAACGCCCAGTATGGTAAAGTGCTGGAAACAATTGTATGATCCCCATCATCCGATATACGGTCAGCACCTTAATTTCTGAACTAGCTACAGCATAAATCTGCCCCCCTCTGTTTTCCAAAAAACATTCGACAATTTTGACTTGTGGCCTTCAGTCTCCTATCCCTCAAGATATAATAATAAGTTAATTAGCAATGCTGGAATCGTGCTGATATATTAAAAACTTGTATTTGTTTGTTAATATTTTTAAAAAATGTAACAGTGGAATAATCGCAATCACTAACATACTAACGTACACTGTCAGAAAACAACCGCACTTTCGTTTTATTATTGTTGTTCCTCGAAGGATCCGATCTGGCGGAGAAGAGATCAGCGTATACTTCAGAAACATGGTAAAAGAAACACTAGAATATCGAGAGAAAAACAACATATCCAGAAAGGACTTCATGCAGCTGCTTTTACAGCTCAAAACGAAAGGATTTGTTGAAGACGACAAACGAGCTCAAGAAGATTTTGATAACTGGAGTGAGTACCGAATACATCTTACTGATTGCAGTGTTGTTGATGTATTTTTTTTTTATTGTTGTTGTTGTCATTTTTAACTGTCTTAAGTTCTGCCTCAGGTCAGTTGTAATTAGTGTAAAATTTTACTAATATTTTTTAATGTACAAATACATTAACTTATTTCACATTTAATTAATAATACATTTCCTAACAAGAAGAGAAAGTGTATATCCAACTTCTAATGTTTCAGTATCAATTCAAAGACAATAGAAGTAATTATGCAGAAGGAAATAACTTGAAAAAAATTGTCGATGCGCAAATATATCAAAAATTGCTCTCCGAAATTATATTAATCGTGAAATAATATTTCCAAGTAAAAATGTTAAATATAGCGATGCTTTTAATTGTAGTTGTCTGCAGGAACATTTCCCGCGTTATATTTTTATTGAGTAAAATATATCATACTTGCAGATTATACCCCTTGAAATTCTTGCATATATATAAATCTGGATGGCCGGATGAGAATCCGAAACCACGTTCCTCCCGAATGCGAGGCCAGGTTGTTACCACTCACCCACCACGATCGTTTTGTAAATATATGAATTAGTTTCATATAAATAATAAAAATATCGGAATGTAATTATATAATAAAATAATATAAAAGGGATGTAAGAAAATAAACTACTCTGGTGTTTTCCTACGATTTTTACGTAATCCTTGAACTATTGCGGATGACACCCGCGCAACACAGCAATTAAAAAAAAGTTAGTAAAAAACTCTCAAAAAGATTGTTCTTTGGGTTCCATCCAACGTTCTCTGAGGATATATTTTACCAAAAACACTAATAAACCGAAATTTGTGAGTTATCCACGAGATTTTATTGATGGAAACTGCGCATATAATATCGGAAGTACTGCAGAATCACAGATTCTTCTAATCATTCCTGAAGGTTCTGGTTGAATCGTGGAATGAATCTGGCGCATATTCATACAACATAATGGCAATAGAAAATATGACAATAAACTTAACATATCCCTCGAAGAATTGGATCTCGAATCGCCAGAGAATCGTTAAGACAGAGCAGCGCATATTAAGAATGTTAACCAATACATAAATTGACGAACTTGTACGTTCGAGATATAATCAAAGATTATACAGTATGATCTATCCAATAATGTCAAAATTTAAAAGCAAATACTTGCTACTTTATGGCCTTATATTCTGAATGATCGATAACCTAACAAGAAAATGATCTGAAATTTCAATAAACTACGGTATAGGCAACAAAACAGAGATTGTTCTACATTGCGAATATTATCTCAGTTACTTCTGAGGTCCAAATTAGTAACAGATCTGAATTTGATAGCGTGGTCTCCAGCTTCCTGGATTGTGAAGCTGCTTTTGAACCTATGAATTATATATCAGAAGAAATGGAGAAGGAATTGACAGATAAGTTCAAAAAGTAAAGACAGATTATCAGAACCAGAATTCGCACATGATCCAGACACGAGAAAATGAGATATAGAATCTAATATAGCTCATTTCGATAAAAAAAAAATTAACATCGCATAACTCCGTAATCTATATATCTATGAATGAGAAAACGATAAAGTTCGGATGTGTGTTTGGATGTACTTCTGGAATCAATAATGCCTTAATAAATCAACATATTTAAATGAAATTTGGCATGAAGTCAGTTAATTGCGTGCGAAGTGACAGGATAGATTTTATCCCTCAAACACGCATAGTTCTTTTAGAAATTGCCATTAATATCAATTCGGAAACAACAAAGAGTTTCCTACTTCGTAGATAGCCGTGCCACATTTACTCTTTGCTTTTTACGTAAATCGCAAACACTACTTTTCAGGAATAAAAGCAAAAACCTTCTTACATATGCAAGTTTGTGTTTAGTTTAAAAGCCATAAAACCAACGCACTTGACAAATAATAGTTTGGAAGCAGGAAATATAAATCTGTAGTTAACCTTAAATTTAAAAAAAAGGTAGGTACTGTTGTCAAGTTCGCAAAGAGATGTTTTCATTTGCGTACAAAAAATAGTATGACATATCAAATAATACACCATAATTTTTAAAAAAAAACGTATAATGCTATGAGTATACCATCACGAAAGTCGGTTCACTAAAAGTGCAAAATGTCATAGTTCTATCTCGGTTTAATTTATTTCCTGTTTCCTTTTTGGAGAGTAGTTTACGTCGCGAGACATCACGTCACACCGTGACGTAGTGCTTATTAAAGTTTCTTAAATAACTGATAACTAAATTCCTCTTGCCTTTTGCTGTGACAATAAGGTTTTGTTTTCATTCTGGTCCAGGCAGAATTTCAATCTAACCACAATCTCCGTTAATATTGTCGCTACAAAATCAAAGCCTCAATCACAATAATTTTATCTTAAGTTATTGATGTGTCGCGACGTAAACTTGAACCTACAGTCTCTGTATTACAAATTATTTTTGCCGAAATTTAAAACTTAACTAATCCTTTTTATTTATTTTTCAGAATTTTTGTACAAATAATAGAGACTATGATTCACGAAACTGCTTTTTACTTACTGTTCAATATTCTGCAAATATCTATCGAATGCTACACTTAAAACGAATATATTCAATGGGCTAATGTAGAAACTTATTGTTTCATGAAGTAACAGTGGAAGTTGTTTACAACACAATACACAATTTACAATGAGCATATTAAAGCGGCTTACTTATTACTAATAATAACTAAGTTCCTTCTGCCTTATGCTGTAACAAAAATCAATCTGGTCCAGGCATGATTTCAACAAAACCACCATCTCTGTTAATATTGCCGCTACAAAGTCAAACTATATTGAATGCAATTATACACCTTACTCACAGTCACTTTATCGAGATGTTAACTTGACCACCAATATTAACGAAAGTTGTCTTAGAGTTGTAGAGAATTATGGACTTTTCGTTGTACACTGTAAGTTACAAGCATTTTAGTATAATTTTTTTTAATTACGTTACTCCAATAACTGTCATGATGCTGATGACATACTTCATGCGGATGAATGTAGTTTCAGATGAATTCAGTATTTAATTTACACATTGCCAACGTCATTATTTGGGTTCATTTAGTATCGCGATCTGAAATAATGTCAAGTTAATTTCGCCATTCATAACGTCACTAACATGCAATAGGCCCTATAGTGAATGTATTAATGCGCAACTGATAGAAGCTTTGATTTTCTAGCGGTAATATAAGCTGAGTTTGTGACTTGGCTGAAATGCAGCCTGGGCCAGAATGAAACATTATTAGTTATTTCAAGAGCGCTATTTTCGTGATGTCATGTGTTGCTTTGTTCCGATATTGTATCAAAAGATTTATAATGAGCGTGGATAATTTAGCAGAACACGTGGCGTTGACCGATTTTTGAAATTTATAAATGTTTTATTCATATAGTGGAGTGGCAGACAAGTGGAGTGGTGATTTGCCGGCAGACATTCAATTCTGTTGGCAGATTGAGAAACCAATTATGAAGAAAGAATCAATTACTATTTTAACACTGAAATTTATATTTTAGCACAGAATTAATGGCTCCAAACGAATAAACTATAGTAAACTGGTCTACAGGCAATTTAACTGTTTCCACAGATAGAGAAACCACTACCACTGATCATTATGGATAAAAGGATCAATTACTACTATACATCCCACTATAATATCTAAATTTCTGTTGAGGGAACCAATATATCCTCAAAACAAAATCAATATTCAAAGAGTTAAGTTCAATTTTTTAAGATTTTTTTTTCAGATATTCAATACAAATCAAAATATTCATTTTTAGTATTGCCATTTTTTTAACGGAAATGAACGTTCTTGGGCCACTTATGTATTTATTTGCTGTTTGGATGTTAGTATTTTTTGTTGTTGATATTTAGTCGATTCCATCAATGTATTGCTAATATTTTGACATTTCGAGCTTCCATTTGTTAAAACTATATTCATTTTTATTCGCGAGATGAAATTAGTAATTTTAAGAGATGCTGGGTAGACGAAATTCAAATATTTCAAAGAAATGTAAGAAAACTAGGGCTATGAAAATAGCCAAAACCTAGGAGACAAATCCCCAATATTGTGTATATATTAAACTGAAAATACTCCTAACAAACAGAATATTTTTATTGTTTTAAAAATTCAGTGAAGTAGTTGTGGAACATAAATAAATTTTTGTTATTTTAATGCAACAATTATTTCTACTATTACTAATAAAAATAGCTCTAAAATAAATTTTTTGGTCTTATTGACCTGGTGACAAGGCTTCTTTACGTCTCCGCAATCAGCCCCTTTCGTAGCCTCTTAACGTAACCCAGTAATCCTACCGGACATAGAGGACTCACAGTTCAACAGGGAATCAGAACTAAGTGAGCATTCTGGCCTAATTCACATCACACAACAACCAATGCCAGAGGTGAAGGTCGAGCTAAGGACGTTAGAAAATCCTCGCCGAGACTGGGATTCAAGCTGGGAACTTTTCCATCTCCAGTTGGACGCCCTAACCACTGAGCAACCAAACCTCTCAAGAAAATCTTATATTACAACACTCTTCAACGCGGACGAAGTCGCGGGTAACTGTTAGTTTTTTATAAAATAGCACAAAGCAATCTTTTCGTTATAGTAAGAGGTACTAAACGAGATGAACTATTCACCATAATGACTTGTTTATTAGTCTCACTCAAATTTCATTAACCTAAAACAGAAGCCAATGGGCACACTGCGTAGTTCATAGACCCTGTTATGAATGGCAGATCAAAGATCCTCACATTTGCTACATTTCAGGTCAATATCCGCAGCCTTTTGAAATATCTCATATGAGCTTAGTGGTTAGAACTTGAGCTTCAACATATGTTAATTTGCCAACATCTAACGAACTCAAGAATCAGTTCAAATACTCCAAGATACGCAATAGAAACTGCTTGCAACAATTTAATCATTCAACAGGTCCAAGAACAAAGAAAATAAGGCATAATTTGTAACTGTTGCTTATCAGAAATCATAAAAATACCACAAAAAATCCACATAGGCAAACCATTCACGAAAGACTGCAGGAATTGACAGGATCCAAATTCCTGGAGGAAGAAAAAACATACGTAGATGTGTATGTGACGAATACAAAAACAAAGCTCAAGTTGCTAATTTCCCTGAGTGCTTCACAATGGGTCTTAGTTACCTCTTAAATATAGCATTTGGAAATTATCAATAAATTATAAGTTGCCCAGCAATATGTACAAAATTAAGATATCCATCTCCATCAAGGCGTATAATGCAGTATGTAGGTAATCATTAATAATGAAAACTGAAGTTACCGTAGTCATTTAATAAAGAAGTTTCACTATTTTTCAATGTAAACGGATTAGTTTCCCAAATTTATTGAAATTGTATACAATATCAATAACTGAATTATTTCAACAATTGGTGATAATGTTACGTTGCAGGGTCAAATATTCTGTTCTTTAAAATAGATTCATGTTTATTAATTGCTATATTCTTATCAATTGTGAGCACATAGTCACTCCGAATAGGAGCAAATGAGAATATTTTTGGCTTTACTCCTTGTCGACGTACGGGTATGTTAGATGCAAGAAAAGACTGAGGAAGGAACAGGAGGGAATTTGGCCATGATATTTTTAAGGAACTATCCCGGCATTCGATTGGAGTGATTTCCAGAAACCATGGAAAACTGAATTGCCGGACGGGGTTCGAATCCATGTTCTCCGGATTTGGAGGCCAGAGCGTTACCGCTCACCCACAACGCTCCGTGTGAGTTTTCTACCAAGGAAGAAATATAGCATCTATCTTAGTTGTAAAGGACCAGTTCTAAAATAAATAATATACACATATCACTATAGAGATAACTTGTGATGGAAATACTATACTGATTAACCAAAAATAACCCACTATTCTTTAGTTCATCCCATCTAGCGTCTGCGCACATGTTAAGCCTCTTGAGGAAGGCTGATACTTCCTTGTTGTAGCTGGCAACTACTACTCATCCTTCTTTCTGCCATTTCAATGATATTACTAGAAGAAAATCTATAAAAGTAGGAATGGCAATTGATAAACCTACAATGCACACACTGACTGTGTAGATAACATTTATCTATAGCCGCAAAACTCCTCACAGCAATAAACTAGCAAGAATTTGAAAATAAACTGTATATGCAAATATACCACAGAAGTCATACACATTAAAACCTTAAGTTAATTTATAACAATTACGCTAATGAAAGCGTCAACAAAACGATTTCTTCTTGACTTTTCACATTCCAGTATTTTCTTATTTTATTTTATTTTTTATGACCATTATTTTGGTTTACAACTCGTATTTTTTAGTATTTAATAGGATTACGCAACAATTTGTCATATTTGGTGATATGATCCACGTACTCCGTAATCTCCAGAGTGAACTATATATAAGAACCACGTTCTTCAGCACTGCTCGACGGCCATTGGTTCTTAATTTTTATTATTTACCATTACCATCGGTTACTGTCTTTCCAGAGCTGTCGGATGACGAGGTGGCTGCTCAAGCTTTCGTCTTCTTCGTCGCTGGTTTCGAGACATCTTCGACGACAATGAGTTTCGCAATGCACGAACTCTCACGGCGCCCAGATATACAGGAGAAACTCCAGCAGGAGATTGACTCGGTGATGCAAAAACATGGAGGTGATTTAACATACGAGGCTGTGAACGAGATGTCTTATCTGGGTATGGTAATTTCGGGTGAGTTTCATTATGGCGGGAGAGGTAAAAACTCGGATTGGTAACAAATAAATATGTGTGCTCTTCTGTAATCAATTCTTCAAATGCTAAACAAAAAAGATACTGCCTCATTCAGAAAATACAAAACTAATTAAGTATTCTAAGGAAAACACCTGACAAAACCCACCAAAAATATGGTATTTCTCAAGGTTCTGTTTTGCCTAGAACGATAAATGATTACAAGATCAGCAGTAAGTATACACTGCCGATTGGTAGCTAAAACTAAACTCGCACAGCCAAAATGGGGATACGGTGATTCGAGATTTGTAGTTCATATTTGTTTATTTACATTTGGTTTGTTGGCCATACAGTCAAGATACATTACACTAAGTGTAGCTCTCTATACTTTATATATAAATTCACGCACATCTCTTGTTATGGTTTTGTAATCACCTACAATAGCAAGCAACTACCTCCAGCCGATGAAGAGGTATCGCATTCTCATTTGTGCCTCATACAGCCGTTTACTGTTTAGCACGTAACGCGTACAGGGCATAATATGGTTTAGCTGATGATTTTCCGTTATTTTGAACAATACTCAAGTCACCGAAGACCAAATAATATGCTTCTGTGACCCGACTAACATTGTTCTGGAAATACTGGGAACAGCTTAGTATTTCTTAAATTTTTGTTTGCTCGTCCTAATTACTATTGTTAAAAATGTTTAGTTTTAGTTACTGGATGGCCGTTTAAAAATTTTAATAAAGTGACTACCAATTACATAAATTATTTTTGCTTTACTGTGTCTCTTTATCTTCCAATGAATAACCGAATCACTGTCTGTTTATTTTTTTTTATATAAAACTGGAGATCGCTAGTTTGCATTCAGTTCATCGTATTAACAAGTTTACCTTACATTGTGGATATATTTGTGTTCATTCTTATAAAATCTAGATGCTAATTTTAAATCTAGAGAAGCTTCCTGAAATTGAAACAAAATCATTGAGTTCTGCTGACTTCCTGGTTTCCTCGCCGTCGACACTTCACTAAAAATTTAATAATATTTGTCATTGTGTTGAAAATTTTAATTTTTGATCCACGAGCGGAACAATTTTTCTTTGCAGAAACCCTACGAAAGTATCCTCCATTGCCAGCACTGAACCGCGTGTGCAGTGAGCAGTACAATGTGCCAGACAGCGACGTGGTCCTGGAGAAGGACACACCCATCTTCATACCTGTGCTGGGATTACACATGGACCCTGAGTACTTCCCAGACCCCGAGCGGTTTGACCCGGAAAGGTTCTCCGAGACAAACAAAGAAGGCAGGCACCCCTACGTCTATTTACCGTTCGGCGAAGGACCTCGCAACTGCATAGGTACGCTAGTATCATGGTCTTTTAATCATAACAAATAAATTTTTTATTTAATTGATATTACATGAGTTCTATTGCATTTTCTGACCAATTTTTTGTCATATACCATTCTAACCAAATCACCACAACTTTACTCCCTACAAAACAATGAAGATTACTACTTGCCAACAAAATTCATTTTTTATCAAATTTTTCTGTTTGGCTATACGAAATCATTATTATTAGGTTGCTTTGCGAGGACTATTCTGTTTCTCTAGTTCCATTTATCATTGTTCACGCTCGGTTTGGCCACCAATTTCGGAAGTATACCCGAACAGAATAGCCCTTCACGAAAGTTAATGTTTAATATAAAGCTGAGTATTTTATATAGATAATTTAATAGTTCTGGCATATTTATAAACGTTTCTCGGGAAACAAACCGAGTAATATTGTTATTAATGCAAAATATTTCGGCGACTTTATTCTCCGTCGCTATCTTCAGGTGCTGTTGCAAGTCTTGAAGTCTGCCTTGAAGTCAGCCTTGAGCGTGTTGTTTTTAAACTGGCATGGTAAAGACAGATGTTGTTATGTTGCCTAGTAGCATCTCAGATGTCATTAGACGCCCGCGGAACACAAAAAGCAGAGCGTTGGTGATGAGCAGCCTCAATAACAGGAATCCATGCATCACTTATCTGGAATCCACAATCCCTGTTTACCAAATCAGACGCGAGGCGAATTTCAAATGCTTCTTTAATGACGCTGTCCCAGAAGCCTCTCGCATGTGTCAACACCTTAGTCGCTTCGAAATCGAAACCATGTCCTTCTGTCAAACTATGTTCCGCCACTGCTGATTTGTCTTTTTGCCCCAGGCGAACATGTCGGGCGTGTTCCAAACAACGTTGTTGTACGCACCGTATGGTCTGACCGATGTATTTCTTTCCACATTCACACGGGATGCAGTAAACTCCGGGTGTACGTAGGGCAAGGTCATCTTTTGGAGAGCGTAAAATGTTTCTCAATTTTGGTGGTGGTAGAAAAATGGTCTTAATGCCATTTCTTTCCAGGACTCTTCCGACCCTAGATGTTGTGGCGCCAGAGTACGGCAAGAAGGCTAACTTATCGTGTGGACCATTATCGTGTTTATTAGGCCTACTGTTTCATTTCTCGGAATGCCAACTGTATTTGATGTTCATTGTATCCATTCTTTCTGAAGGTATCACGGAGATGTTTTAACTCACTAGAAAGGCTGTCTTTATCACATATTGCCCGCGCTCTGTGGACAAGAGTAGTTAGTACTGTATTGCACTGTGCAGGGTGATGATGACTGTGCGCGTTTAGGTAAAGGTCTGTATGCGTTGGCTTCCTATACACCGTGTGTCCCAAAGTTCCATCAGATTTCTTTATAATCCGAATGTCCAAAAAGGGCAAGCGGCCTTCCTTTTCAACCTCCATCGTGAATTGGATGTTTTTGTTGACACTGTTCAAGTGAAGGAGAAACTTATCTAGATTGTCTCTACCATGAGGCCAAACAACAAATGTGTCATCTACATACCGAAAGAAGGCACTGGGCTTTATGGGGGCACTTTCCAACGCTTTCTCCTCAAAATGTTGCATATAGAAATCAGCTATAACAGGTGACAGGGGACTGCCCATTGCAACTCCCTCTACCTGTTCATAGTAGTGCCCGTCATACAAGAAGTACGATGATTGTAATGTGTGGCGGAACAGCTCAACTAACCTGGGCTCGAAGTGCTGTTGTAGTAGAGCCATCGTATCAGCCTGGTGAAGAGGGAAACCACATCGAAGCTCACCATCAAATCCTGTTGACGTAGGTGAAGTTCTTTAACAGTATTAATAAATTCCACCTAGTTATTTACATGGTGAACACATTTTCCCACAATTGGCGATAACAGCTCGGTCAAGTATCGAGCCAGATTATAAGTGGCCGATCCAATAGTACAAACTATTGGCCGTAATGGTGTTCCTTGTTTATGGATTTTTGGTAATCCATAAAGTCTGGGTGGAACAGCTGCACGGGGTTGTAACTGTTTAATAGTGTCTTCTGGTAGCCCAGAACATTTCAGCAGAGCTGTTGTTTTCTTCGACAACGCATACAGACCTTTACCTAAACGCGCACAATCATCACCCTGCACAGCGCAATACAGTACTAACTACTCTTGTCCACAGAGCGCGGGCAATATGTGATAAAGACAGCCTTTCTAGTGAGTTAAAACATCTCCGTGATACCTTCAGAAAGAATGGATACAATGAACATCAAATACAGTTGGCATTCCGAGAAATGAAACATAGGCCTAATAAACACGATAATGGTCCACACGATAAGTTAGCCTTCTTGCCGTACTCTGGCGCCACAACATCTAGGGTCGGAAGAGTCCTGGAAAGAAATGGCATTAAGACCATTTTTCTACCACCACCAAAATTGAGAAACATTTTACGCTCTCCAAAAGATGACCTTGCCCTGCGTACACCCGGAGTTTACTGCATCCCGTGTGAATGTGGAAAGAAATACATCGGTCAGACCATACGGTGCGTACAACAACGTTGTTTGGAACACGCCCGACATGTTCGCCTGGGGCAAAAAGACAAATCAGCAGTGGCGGAACATAGTTTGACAGAAGGACATGGTTTCGATTTCGAAGCGACTAAGGTGTTGACACATGCGAGAGGCTTCTGGGACAGCGTCATTAAAGAAGCATTTGAAATTCGCCTCGCGTCTGATTTGGTAAACAGGGATTGTGGATTCCAGATAAGTGATGCATGGATTCCTGTTATTGAGGCTGCTCATCACCAACGCTCTGCTTTTTGTGTTCCGCGGGCGTCTAATGACATCTGAGATGCTGCTAGGCAACATAACAACATCTGTCTTTACCATGCCAGTTTAAAAACAACACGCTCAAGGCTGACTTCAGGCAGACTTCAAGACTTGCAACTGCACCTGAAGATGGCGACGGAGTTTAAAGTCGCCGAAATATTGTGCATTAATAACAATATTACTCTGTTTGTTTCCCGAGAAACGTTTATAAATAAACAACGCCGAGAAAAATTACATTCATTTATAGTTCTAACATAGATCATGTATCAAAATATCACACGATCGTATTATATTCACGATGTAACGTCGCAGTGGGATGAAATATTTTTCTTTATCCCAGAAATTTGGTCAACTCAAATACTGATATAAACTGTTATCAAAACTGATTGTTGTTACACCTTCTGTTCTCACGAGATACAAATCTTTAATTGCCACGAGTGACTGAATTCAACTATTCCGCAGATCTGTTAGCGTCCGTCTATAGCCACTGCTTGGCTAATTGAACTAAAGATGACCATGACCTAAAAACAAGTTCTTTACATGGTGATTCCGAATGTTTGGAAGCTTGATGGCCACTATACTTACTGGCAATCTTTGAATGATTCCAGTATTGCCCCGAGAGTTATTTCTTTGTTTCACTGTCGACATAAGAGAATGGGCAAAGACTGTAATTATCTTCTACTCTACAAAATCAGTAAAGAATAAATCCTTGAGTGAAATTCTACTTTAATCGTGTAACACTGCTTCAACGAAAAGTTGTAAAATTTGTGAAAATTAACTAGAGTTTATGAAAATAGTATTTAAAATGAAATATGAGTTCTAACACGTAAACAAGGTTAAGCTTTCAAGGAAAATGGCACCGTGGCATCAAAGCATGAATCAAAATTAAAGTTCGTGATCTTCCGGAATCACCTTGCTAGGGCTGCTAACAGTTAAATTCACTTGCGCCATTTTGTTAAAATACTACTGTTTATAACGATTGGTCTTTCAGCAAGGACTTACGCAGCTCGTAAAGAGTTTCGTGTTATTTGTTACAGGCATGCGACTGGGTCTTCTGCAGACTAAAGTAGGCTTGGCTTATCTGCTGTCCAAGTTCAGTGTGCGTCCCACCGATAAGGCCAACGCTAAAATCAGGTTCAACCCTCGGTCTCTTATACTGATGGCCGACAGCGGAATCAACCTGACTCTGAGCAAGAGGACATAGGGTGCAGCGGGAGATGACGGTCTTCATCGCAACACTTCAGCACACATTGCTCTCTAAACTTTAGAGAGTTATAATCCAACAGACTGCACTACATTACACCCGGAGAAAATCCGTTGCAGTACAGTTTTTAGTGTGCTATTTATAACTGTAAATATGTAAATCGATTTGTACCATCCTTTTCTTTCTAAAATGGTTTCTGATGTTACAGTTGTAAACACGCAAATTAATGCCAAAAATAAAAAGTTTGTTACAATATAATAGATAACATGATGTCATCCTGATTAATGTAATACCATCCCTTCAACACAGAACCAATTTTCCAAAGCGTCTTATTGCTGTATCGGTAAAATTATTATTTTATACTCAACTGAAGTTCTGTATTGATTTTTTTAAAATTACTAATTCCAAAATCCCTTATTTCTTATTACAATTTTAAATGTTTGAAATACTTGAAAATACAATAAGATCTAAAAAAGTATCAGGAGTGATGCGGAAACCAGTTAGTTTGAACATCGCCATTCAATTGATTTGCGCAAATCAGTCACATAATTAATTACAATTCGTGGGATCTGAGTTAAGATTGCGTCATTTCTCCACAAACTATAAATAAAATCGCAAAACTTTGGTGGAGATGACGTCGAAAAACTTCATCACCTCAAAATCGTGAAAAATTCTTATTTACTAACTCGGCTTGTTACCCGAGAGCTGTAAAACAATACTAAATAAATTATTCTAATATAATTATTGTTATTGTTGTTTGGAATAAAGATGCATTGGTGTGGTGGTAATTAGCGCTCTTGCACATCTTCTTACATATAAAAATCAATGAATGTGTTTGTACGTTTGTATGTATGTATGTACTCTCTGCGCTCCTAAACCATTCATCCGATTACAATAAAACTTTCGTGCGTTGTCGAATGCGAGTCGGAGAAGGTTCCTAAGAAAAAAAAATCGCAAAAAAACCATCCCCTCTTCCCCGTTACACCAAATAATTTTAAAAAATTACAAATTTTATCAGATTTTGATTGAAATTTGCACAAACATACTTTAAAATAAACAGGAAAATACTGTCTAATTTATTTACTGTTGCGTCGTATGCGATTCACCTCTCATGGAGGCATCATTAACGATGAATCTGCGTTACAATTTTTATATACAGTTTTATGTTATTAAATTGTGAACATGAGATATTTTTATAGCTGATATTTACTTACTATTGTAATAATCTCTTTTGGTGGGGGTGGCTCTACTTTGAAACTTATTAGACACACTGTATGGCGTCCGCAATTAAACCTCTTTGATATTTCTCTATCAATATATTAATATCGAACCTCGGATATGACATGTCCCAGGGGTTACAAGACATAAAAAGATGGGTTCACAAAAGGTATGAATTTATTCTTCAAATAAAAAGACATCTAATTTTACAAGTGAATAGTTTTTGTAGATGGCTAGCTCAGTTGGCTCTCACAAACAAGTCTTTAGCTACTCAGGGGTATTTTTCGGGCCATGGTATGTTGCAACCAGTCGCACTGTTTGAATCACTTTACCGTGTGCACTGCTGTTGACACTGCTGGCGACGTGATGCGCACCTCAGACGCTCAGAGGATGGCGGTAGACCGACCACACGTCCACTCAGTTCCACACACCCTCTACGAGTGTCTCGTCTCCACTCCGCATCGGAGCAGCAATCCATGCAACAGGATACAAGAATATCCGAGTGGCGGGTCACTATTGTCTGTAGGTTGGCTGTCCCTGCGGTTATTGTCAACAGCGCAGCGGGTGGCTTGACGAACGGGCCCGCGGCTTCCGCTCGCCGAAAAATAGCCCCCCCTCGATACGTGCACACTGCCTCGATTTGAGAACGCGACTTATTACAGCTTGCCCTACAACCCCACCAAAATTCCATGGAATTTAAATTTGCTTATAAAGTCTTCTCTGCAACTTTGTTCACAGTTCAGTTCCTGCCCTCTTGATAGCAATACCCTTGATTTACAAAAGCCATAAAACCTTGCAAACTTATAATTTCATAAGATATTTACAACCTTCACCCATTTTCAATCAAAATTCCCCTGCGGAAATGTCATGCGAGGACGCGTCAAAGGCGCCAAACAGTAAATGTTTACAATACAACTCACTTCGTGTGCAAAACTCCCCAATGCAGTCGAGTCTCAACCTTCGTAGCGATAACTTCCGTGTATCCGCGAGGCAGTGACTTGTGTGGATAAGTGTTTACGTATACCCGTCTGACTCTTCCCGAGACCGCACAACAGTCTCTCGGGACTCTAACCGTGTGTTTCACTACAGCCACCGAAATAGTAATAGAAGCAGCAAATAACATCTAATACAGCTCAGCCCCAGCCCTCATCCGCCATGTACGGCGGTGAATATGGCGAAGGCGGACAATACCTGATGCAGCCAACGATGCAACGTCAGCCAAATGGCGTAATAAACATGGTTCCAGCGGTAGAAGAAAACAACACAGGTAGTCAGGTGCAGCAATATCTGCACAGCGCAGACGATGAACCGACAGCAACCATGGACGTTATAATTGCAACGTCTAACACATCGATTACATCGCTGCCAGCTGACAACAGTGCACTAGATCAACGAGATGCACCGCTATCAAGAGAAGAAGAAATGTCAACATACGCACCCCAGAAACGCCCATGCATCCCGGGATACGACAACGGCAGCGGAGGTGAAAACATCAAGGTCCCCAGAATAACACCACAAGACACATCAACGGCAGACATCAACATGGAGACAACGCCGCCGGAAAGTGTGCAGCGCCAACAGACAGCAGGGACAAGCGAAAACATCAGCTTGCAGGTAAACAGTGCAATGGCAGCCTATTATGAAAGCTACGACTTGGGCCCTTATTATGTGTTCATAGAAAGTAAAGATAGAAACATAGGTCGGATCCACCCCATGGCCATTGGGCGCCTCCTATATTCCCTCAGCCACGAAATAAGTAACAATATTATACAGATAGCTCCAGCGGGTCGAAACCGGGTCAAAATAGAGATGAGATCGGTCGTATCGGCCAATAGCCTTGTTCAGAGCACCATCTGGCAGCATAATGGCCTACTGGCCTACATTCCTCTTTCCTGCATCTCACAACAAGGGGTTATAAGAAATGTTATGACTGAGCTAACGGAAGAGGAGATAAAAACTGTGGCAAGGTGCGAATATCGCGTGGTAAAAGTTAAAAGGTTTACAAAAAAATTAAAGAAGATGGCCAAACAAAAGAAATCCCACTCCCCGTATGTCTACTGACGTTTAAAGCACAAAGGCGTCCGAATTACGTGTACATACACGGAGTGCGGTGCCCTGTAGAACAGTATGTCAAACCAGTAATGCAATGCTTCAACTGCCTCCGGTATGGACACCCTAGCAACCAGTGTAGAAGTAAAAAACGTTGCACCTTCTGTGCAGACCCGCATGACGGAAAAGAATGCGATAAACAAAACTCCCCAGTATGCGTCCACTGCAATGGTGGACACCCATCTTTTGATAGATATTGCCCGGAATATATCAGACAAAAGAAGATAAAGCAGGTAATGGCCCAAGAAAATGTAGGGTACAAGCAAGCTTCAGAGAAAACTAACACCGCATCGTATGCCAGTGTCGCGGCAAGATTAGAAAGAACTTACAGGCAACATCAAAAAATGACAACTTCTCAAACAAATTATGAGCAAAGAAACTACAATACCGGGCAACACATTATCGCAGACGCTCCCCCTGTCGTCCTGGCACAACCACCTCAACAGGATCCACTTCCTCAGCCTATAATTATGCAGTCAAACACCCCTAATGAACCTGAGAATTTCCAACTAAACCCCGGATCCAGGGACCAGGTGCCCACTCCTAACATCGGAAGTCACAGAATAACTGACAAAAGCACAGGTAGTGGGGGAGAAACTTCGTATAAAGAATACTGGATCCCATCTAATAGGAACATTGAACCCATTGGCCACAATCCATACCCTCCTCTCCCTGGCAATAACCTACAGGACCCTGTAATAACAGAATACTATGCGAACAAGATGTTTGAAATAATAATGTGCATTCTAAATCAGTTTGCAGGAAATAATTTGCTCAATCCAACGCAATACGCCCCAAGCGTAAAACAACTTCTGCTAAGATCGTTATCGCCAAACAGATGGGAAAATGGCGGCTCCTTTTAGAAACACGAGAGCAACACTGCAGGACGACACAATTCTTCAGTGGAATGCGAGATCTATCCGGGCTAATAAGGAGAGCTTGCTACAGTATGCTTCAAAGAATAACATAGCCGTATTGGCTGTAAGCGAAACTTGGCTGAAACCAGACGAACTATTCCACCTCAAAGGATATAATGCCATCAGATCCGACAGAGCAGACGGTTACGGGGGGTCTGCCATCTTAATTAGAAGCGCCATCTATTACGAACAACTCCAACCCTGCACTGGAAACCCAGACTTCAACATATGTGCCGCGAGGGTACGTCTTACCAACAAATTAATAACCATTGTGTCAGTATATAGAGCAGCGAATAAGAAGACAAACAAGCAATTTATCACGAATATCCTCAGACAATTGCCAAAACCGGTCATCTTGTTGGGAGATCTCAATGCACATAATACAGTATGGGGATGCCAAAGCACGGATAAACTGGGGAACATAATTGCGGAAATATTAGAGGAAGAAGATATGGTGGTACTGAACAAACGGTAATCCAACCAGAATTAATGCGCCAGGGCAAGCACCATCAGCACGTGGACATCTCCTGCGTATCGTCGAAACATAGCTATAGACAGTACCTGGGAAGTAGTAGACGACACACTGGGATCAGACCACCTTCCTATCCTACTTCGCCTCCAGACTGACTCTCCAGCCAGGCGGTTGATATCCTCTCCTTATAGATTCTCCCTATAGATGGAAAATACACCAGGCGAACTGGAATAAATTCCAAACAACTATGGAACGGTTGACAGCTTCATGGAAGTGTAGCGGTAACCCCGCACTGGACTATAAATCCATGACCAAACGATATAACCCAAGCTGCCATATCTTCTATTCCTGCTCGGAAACCAGTATATATTATGAGGAACAAAAGCACTCCTTGGTGGGATAAAGAATGCAACGAAGCCGTCCAAAGACGCAGAGAGACACTACGGGCATACAAAAGCTGTCCCACGATCGCAAACTATCTGGAAACACCGCTAGAGCTCAGGCCAAGAGTGAAAAAGATGGCCAAGAATAAAAAGAGAGAAAAATGGAGAGAGTTTTGTGGAACCTTTAATAAAGAACCGCCATTATCCGATATATGGCAAAAGGTCAGAAAATTGAAGTTCTCATCCACCCAGGCAGAAGCAAAATCACCCCTAACAACCGAATTATTAGAGAACATCCTTGAAGGCTAACCCCACCGTGGGTAGAGACAAATCTCACAGAACCAAGGGCAACTGAATCACACTTCCTCCTGCAACCCTTCCAGCTGAACGAATTCAATATTGCATTAAAGCAAGGCACGGACTCATCACCAGGACCTGATAACATCCACTACGGCATGCTAAAAAATCTGCCAGATTCCGCAAAAACGAAGCTATGCGAAATACTTAACAGGATATGGTCGGAAAGGCTACAAATAAAAGAGATGAAGACTGCGCGGGTAGTTCCCGTGAAAAAACCTGGAAAAGTAGGCAACAACGCAGAATCCTATAGACCCATAAACCTACTGCCATGCACCTACAAAGTACTGGAGCATATGATAAAGCGGAGACTGGAATGGTGGCTGGAACACCACGCATTAATTCCGGAAACGCAGTACGGCTTTAGAAGAGGCAAAGGCACCATAGACACCTTAGCACACCTCACTTCCGAAATTCACTCCTGCCTTACCAAGAACAAATATATGATGGCCGTATACACTGATATAAACAGCGCATATGACCACGTCTGTGTACCGATCCTAGCCAAAAAACTTCGGCATCTAGGGATACCGGACACATTTATAGGAAATCTAATCGCACTACTTTCGGATCGATGGTTGGAAATAACGCAAAGAGGAACTACTGTTGCTAGCAGAAAAACTAATCGTGGCCTGCCGCAGGGCTCTGTTCTGGCTCCCCTGTTATTTAACTTGTATACGCATGATCTTCATTACTCCATGAACAGTAAAATCGTCATTCTCCAATATGCCGACGATATATGCATATTTATCATTGGAAAAACATGGGAAGAATGCCTTATGGTACTATCCGCCGAAATGTACAAATTCAATCAATGGCTATTCAGCAAAAACTCCCCAATGCATCAGCCATCCAAAGTGTACCATCTACATAACAGCAGGATCCAGCCTTAATCTATCATTATACATTATACACATAACATAAAAAAATATACAACACTAAAATTAAAAAAAAACAATGGTTCACAGTACCTATCATGGTGTGTCATAAGCACTTACTATTGATTCACAATGAAATGTCTTTAAGCGTTACAGGTCCATCAAATATAAAAAAACTATGAACATTTTTACGTGAGGTTGTCCCTCCACAACTCTTCCTCTACACAGCTGAAGTCTTTCAGTACCTATTGTTCTTAACATATAATCTATGCATTTTCTACTAATTCCAAAATATCAATTGAGAACCTAGAGCTCTGAGGAATCGTTATGATCTTAAAATTTCCAAAATATAAATCTCCCAATACAGGATAAAAGATAACCCTCCATAATTCACATACACCTTCACACATAATACAATTACAGATGAAAACACGTAGCAATATCAATCAGTGCCACCAATAATCACATAAAATCTAAACTTAATGATCCAGTTTCTTAGAACATAATTACATCAGACTACAGGGGAATAACATTAATCACTGTCCTCTAATATACACAAAGCGTAAAACAACAAAACTCATGCTATACAAACAATTACTCTAAAGACAGATGATGCACCTGTCACAAAATTTGTACACAAACCTCGAATCTAACAGCATTACTAACACGACTCATCTATTTGCAATACAACAGTATTAAAGACAAAACTTCAAACAAGCATTAATATGCGAAGGTAGTTGCCTCTTCACAAACAAATAGTCATCTCACCCCGTTCGTTCACCCAGAACAAAGTCAAGGACACACACCTGCCGAGATACAGCTCCACTCAAAACACAAGGGGATTAGTCTACGTGCTGGTTCCCCTATTCCGAGAAATTCACACAAGCACTGCTGACCCCCCGCTGTCAGGGACAACATCCGCCCCGGCTGACATTCCCAGATTCGCAACAAACTACTTTCTCCTGTTTCTTCTCGGCATTCCTTATCCTCAGTAGCCTACTTAACTTTTTGTCACTGCTATAATTTTGCTTATTTTAACATTACGCTACTTCAGTATATCACCAGTCCTTTTGAACCGAACATCCTTGGGAAACAATATAAGTGCGTGTAGTGGGACATTTTACTCATCTATGCGGCCTTTCATATGTAGAAGGTGATGTTTAAAACTAACGATCTTGTTTTTCTCGAACTCACTTTGGTGTTCCCCTTTTTCATTTACATCTTCATGGGAGTAATTACCAGAACTTCAGGAACATAAGATAATCATGAATTTTAACAATTGATGGCTTTCTTTTCTTAGTTTACCGGTCACTGTTCTGCGAGAGGCTGTTCTTTATTCAATTAAAGCAACAATCTACTTCTGCCGCTTTTTGGCTATTCCAGGGATTGAGCTGCCCTGCTTAATGAGGTGGACTTATTTGCCACATTAGAAGACAGCTGTAGACACTCAGTTCCCACTTCAGCCTATCTGCACATAACACATCTGCGTCTTTCTGACGCCGTACCTCTCTCCGACACATTACGTAGACAAAAAGGAAGTTCTCTTTTCATTGAAAAGACCATCTTATGTGTATTGGTTACTCCCGCGAGCAACATTTCGTTCACTACCTTATCGTCATATTTAATTCTGAATTTGGCCGCTAGATTATTCTCTTTCATGCAGATGAACACTTTTGATTTTCATTCCCACGCCACTTGAAGCGCATTATTTATAAGCGAGACTATTTTACAGGATGTAGCGTTTTCGTAGCCTATCAAGACATTACTTCTTCTTTGTCCCAACTTTTATATTCCGATCTTTTTTTTCAGTATTTAACAGCGGTAGCGAAGTCAGTCAAGTCAGCAAAACTTACGTGAACTCTCATTACTTCTTCATCAGAACTCACGCATTTCGTCTTGAATGTGTGTACACGATTTTCTTACAAAACTACCGTTTACAGAATAGACTATTGTACTCATATCCACTACACTACTTGCTTATATCTTAACTAAGGGCCATATTTACAACCAACTAGGTACCTTCAAACTCACATCAGTGTCAATTCCATCGAGAAAGCATAATAAGTTAGCCGGTTATGAGTTGACTTTAATCGTCTGGAAACGGTTTTCACATCATTGTTCCCTCTCAACATCAGAATGGCTAAATCACCGCATTGAGCTCTCATTTCTCCAACCTTGAAATGAAAATACTTCACGCTTATATTGCGGCATGCTGCTTTTTGAAGATGCGTCGACATGGAACGCAGTCCGTGAAAACCATTCATCTTCGGCACCTGTGCCGAAATCTTTTCATTCAGTGAAACACCGGGCAGACCCCTACCGTGAAATATCTGTTCATACAAGACAAACTTAGATTTTCTGCCATCTGACAGGTCTAGTATAGAAATCCGAATCACTGAACATGTCTTTGCTGTTTGCATGAGATCAATGTACTGCAAGTCCATACGTTCACTTCCTACAAGCGTTACCTTCGGCGCCTTGACATATCTTAGTGCACATGCTTGCAAGAGATTCTCTTTCTGATCCCCTAGGATATTCAGTTCATCTACTATTTGTCTGGAAAAACTCTTCTGCGTCTCACCGAGACTTTTGCATTCTGCTTTACACTCGGCGACACTCTTGCGAACCTCACTGATCTGCCCTCCAATATGATTCATCCCTGTTTCAGTGCTTTCTTGTACATCAGCGACTCGCTGTTCTAATTGGTTTGCTCGCGCTTCCGTCCGTTGTTTCCATTCCAACATTTCTCTTTGCATCTGTGTTGACTGCTCATTCACGTGATTCACGGCGCTTGAGATTCTGATTTGTTCTTCCTGCATCGTTTTCAATATTTTCTTGACTCTGCTGAGTCCTTCAGACATGGTACACTTTAAGCCTCCAATCTCCTCTTTTATGAGTACTGCGATTTCATCTGTGACTTCAGTCTTGACTAAGTTTATTTCGGACTTCAGCTGGTCTTGTCCGCTCTTTATATCAGACATCATCGCGAACAGAAGATCAAATTTTTCGGCTTTGCTCAGTGGACTTTTAGCTGGCTCCGGCTGTTGGGCAACCATTTCTCCAGAAAAAGACATGGTACTTTCATCCCCTTTTCTCCTTACGCCCAAGATGCGCGAAACGGGCATCGCTTCTTCGCAATTTGAAGTGCCGTCTTTGATTTCCATGTTAACTTATGTGTTACCTCTCATCAATTGAGAACACATGAGACTTGCAACGCTGATCTGTCTGACATTAATTTTACTTCCACAACAGGAAAACAACCACATCATAAAATCTCCAATAAATACCGTCAGACAATTAAACATCAACAAACTATCCATTAGCATAAAGCACATATACCAACTACAACGATGGTCGGACCGCCAGGCATGAAAAACTGAACTTACAGAACAGGAAAGCACTACCAAAATCCAGTTGTCTAAGAACCGAAACAAATGCGAACATCAACAAATATCTTAAAACCCACATATATCAGCTATAACTTTTTTTTTTTTTTTTTTTTTTACCACCAGACATCCTTAACTCCAATTCTAGAGCAGTATAACACAATGAACATGACATTTTCCAAATAATGACACCTATATGAATGAAAATCAACATAGGGCACATCAGTGTAACATGGACATACATTCTATCTCTCTATTCCAACACCTCTGCTCTCACAGTCAAATTTCACAACAAAATACCACTACCATAAAAACAAAAATACATAGATAAAGTATGTGAAAACAACCGATAATCAGCTCTGCAGTGTATCACACAAGTGCTTGCAATAATTCATCAATCAACTTCCCCAATGGAGCAACACAATCAACATTACGTATTTCAATATATATCAACAAACAGCTCTTCAATATATCACACATGTACAGCCTGTAACTGCGTTCATATCGCCCTTAAAAATCCTAGCTTACAGTATTCAAACATTATACATGCTGGATTGCTGCTGTTACAACCACACAGGAAAAAGCTGAAAACACAGAGAGTTCTACTCACTACTACGACTTGTTTGCAACATATCAAAACAATCGGGCCGCAGGTTGGCGCGCCATAATGTAATAATCTCTTTTGGTGGGGGTGGCTCTACTTTGAAACTTATTAGACACACTGTATGGCGTCCGCAATTAAACCTCTTTGATATTTCTCTATCAATATATTAATATCGAACCTCGGATATGACATGTCCCAGGGGTTACAAGACATAAAAAGATGGGTTCACAAAAGGTATGAATTTATTCTACAAATAAAAAGACATCTAATTTTACAAGTGAATAGTTTTTGTAGATGGCTAGCTCAGTTGGCTCTCCCAAACAAGTCTTTAGCTACTCAGGGGTATTTTTCGGGCCATGGTATGTTGCAACCAGTCGCACTGTTTGAATCACTGCTGGCGACGTGATGCGCACCTCAGACGCTCAGAGGATGGCGGTAGACCGACCACACGTCCACTCAGTTCCACACAACCTCCACGAGTGTCTCGTCTCCACTCCGCCTCGGAGCAACATTCCATGCAACAGGATACAAGAATATCCGAGTGGCGGGTCACTATTGTCTATAGGTTGGCTGTCCCTGCGGTTATTGTCAACAGCGCAGCGGGTGGCTTGACGAACGGGACCGCAGCTTCCGCTCGCCGAAAAATAGCCCTCCCTCGATACGTGCACACTGCCTCGATTTGAGAACGTGACTTATTACACTATTACATTTGTTAATATGATATGTAGCTGCGCATCTCCGTTTTCTTATCCAAAGCATGTTCTGCTTGTATCATATTTACAATATTATGCATTCCCATCAGTCAGTCATAGGTTGGGGCCAGCTGGTTTGTTTATGTCTTGTCTCTAGTCTGCTTTCACGACCTTCGGTTGTCTGCTGTGGCCATCTTGTTTGTATATGTTATGTCCCCTGCCGATAACATGGGTTTTGAAAAGTGTGTCTATGCGTGACGATATTGTTATTGTGTTTTATATTTATGTGTGATGTATATGTGTGTGGGTGTTTGTTAGAGTTTGTATTTATTTTGTGTTGTCTGTCGAGTTGGTGTATATTAGATAGGGTAACATTTTATTTGTGAGGGTTATCTGGCCATTTAGTACCTGTTCAGTTTTTGCTTTCTGAATATATAAGTTTCCATATATAGTGAGTGTGTTGTGTCTGTGGTTGATGATAGTTAGAATTTGCATATCTGTGTTTATGTTTGTTGGTGAATGGTCATTTTCTAGTAGGTGTTCGGCGATTGTGGAATGGTTACTGTATTTTAAAGCTCTCATGTATTCTTTGTATCTTATTTGGAACTGTCTTCGTGTTTGCCTTATGTATATTGCTTCACATTTTTGACAGGTGAGTTGGTAAATGCCTGAGTTGTAGTATTTGTTTGTGTTTTAATGGGGTTTACTTTGTCTTTGCACTGAGTTGTCATTTCGCAGTATAATGTTGATGCCTTGTTTTTTTGAAAATGTTTGCGATTCGGTGTTTTTTTTTTTTTTTTTTTTTTTTTTTTAGAATATGTCACTCAGTACCATTTCCTTTTATTTTCATTGTCTTGTGTGGTTTGTGTGTTTGTTTGAACTGTGTGTGATGCAGATGTGTTTTTCTGGTAGGATCTGTGTGGTTGCATTTTTGTTTGTATTGTTTTATTTGTTCTTTTTTTATTTGGTTAATTATTTTTCTGTTTAATGTGTCAACTGTGAGTGGTTCATATCCAATTTTGTTGCTATTTCCCTTATTGTTTTGGTGTTTGGTAGGTATTCTTTGTTTGTGCGATTCTGGTAAATATGTTTAGCATGAAACTAGGGATTGCAATCCAGCAAAGCGGGATCCCGCATCATTAGACAGTCTGGCGGATCCCGCACAAAATTAAGCGGATCCGCAATCCGCAAAATCCGGCGGAAACGCGTGTCAGTCTGCGTGAGTCGCTGCCCCACTCGATCTCTTTCGGATGTTTTGCACTGTTTGCCTGTACCAGAGCAGTTGGCATTTGACTCATGTGAACAAGCGTTTGTTTTTGTCAACCTTCGTCATTTGTAAGTAAATAAATACACTTTTACGTATTCATCAAAACTTGCGTTTGTTTCGGGTACACGTTTCTGTAATTTGAGTTATGGTGCGTATTTAGTACGATTTTCTAACTATATAATTATTTTTTAAGTGTCGCACACGTTATCTGAACTACACGGTTACAGCTTTTTATTGACCGTTTCATTATTCCCATTTTCTGTATTTGCAGATAAAGTAATTGTGACAATTTCCTAATTTTTGGCTGAAAATTTTATTATTCGTTGATATGAAACTAATGTTATCGTAATTTTAACGATCGCGTACCTATTTATTTAACAGCTATCAAAAGGAAATTTTTATATCCTTTGACTTATTGTTGTTTTGGCCGCTGCCTCAATGCGTTTCTTTGACGAAAGCCACCTGTTACATGTGTCGCTCAGGCTTTCGATTAATCCCTCTTTCGACTAAAGGTAAATAAAAAGTTATAATGAAATTTTCACGGGTGTATCGACGAATTGTGTTGTAGGAACACCATACTTCGACGGCTGCCTCCGCCGTCTTCCTCACGTGTGTAATTTCGTGTGTTTGAAATGAAATCCGGAGATACAACCTATGAGGACTTCACTGCAATCATTCGCCGAGAAAGTCTCCTTTCTTACTAAAAATAATAATTTCCACCCCAAAAACCATCGTTACGCCACACAAGTAAATCTGAAATACTTGACAGTTTACGTGTTGGTGATTAGTTTCTTTTAAAAACATTGAATCAACTGTAATATCAATTAAGAAATCAGGAGATATAATAATGAATCACCCAAAAAAAGGCCAAGTCTCGTGCTTGTGCAGTGACAAAAAGTTATGAGATCTTGTTCTGAGCCAAGTCTACACTTTACAGAATATATTCACTTCAATTTGTAAAATGGAATGCTTTTCTCGGTGTTATGGAACGTTTATTTAGAATTAAAAAAAAAAAAAAAATTCTGGTAACTTGGCCTTTAAGCAAACCATATTTTTAAGCTTATGTGATGTATCGTAAGGCACATAATATGACCTAAGACTCAATATTTTCCATTTTTATTGTTTATTTAAAAATTGGTTTAGATTAAAAAACCAAAATGTAAAACCTCGAAATACACTTAAGACACGCTAAAAGTTTTAATGTAATTTTACCAATCAGATATTGTTAACTGTTAATTTTTATCATTTAACATTAAAAATTATTTATTGATTTAATTATTGTTTAATTTATTAACGTTTTAAGTAACTATGTTTTAAATTTATGCGTTAAAAAACTGTTTGTAACAATCCCGCACGGATCCCGCGGGATTGGCGCAAATATCGCGCGGATCCCGCGGGATTGAAAACACTGCGGGATTGCAATCCTAACATGAAACGTATTGCAGCTTGTTTGTGATTGTGTAGGTGGTATGGTGGGGAATGTATTATCTGTTCTGTTACTGTAGGTTTTCTGTATACTTGGAATGAGTGTTTGTTTGCATGTTTTGTAATGGTGAGATCCAAAAATTTATTTTTCCTTTGTCTTCTTTTTCTATTGCGAACGTGATTTTTTTGTGTATATTGTTTATGTCCTGCTGTAATTCATTTATTATTTCATCTGATCCATTGATGAGGCATAAAATATCATCAACATATCTCCACCAATAGATAGTCATATGTCCTTTATGGGGGATTAGTTTTTGCAATATTTCCATTTCAATGTTGTCTATGAATATATTGGCTAAGGTGCCTGAGATCTCATTTGCATTCCTCCCTGCTGTAGTTAATATTTATTATTAAAAGTGAAATGATTCTGAGATGTCAGTATTTCCATTGTGCTTTTGATTTTTTCTATATGGTTGCTGGGTAGTATTTAGTAAATATTCAGGTTTGTGCTGAATAGTTCTATAGTTCCTTCAATTGGAATGTTACTGTATTGGGATCTGTGTGCATTTCATGTTCTGAATGAGTTCTATTGTGTTTTTTATACTTCTGTTTTCCTTTAATGTGTAATGTTGTTTTAAAATGCTGTTTAGTTGTTTGGCTAAGTGATATGTTGGGGCTTTACTAAAATTAATTACTGCCCTTATTGCAATTTGTGGTTTATGTATTTTTGGTTGGCTTCTCAGTGTTGAAGCTGAAGGATTTACCTGTGTGATGCGATGCTTTCTGTGAGTGTGATATTTGTTTTCTTCAGTAGTTTCTTTAGTTCTGGTTGATATCTACTTGTTGGATATGATTTTAGTTGTGTTATGTTGTACTTTTGTATAAATTCCTCTGTTTTACTTGTGTATTCTGTTTTATCCATCAAGATTATTGAATTGTTTTTATCTGCCTTTGTAACTATTGTGTTTTCAGACCAGAGTTATTTCTTTAAACATTTGAGTGTTTTTATTTCTTTGTTGATATTCCAATTTATGTTACACTGCGATGTGATTTGTTTATATTCTTTTGCTATAAGTTCACTGGCTAAGCCTATGTTTATTTTGCTTTCAGATTTTTGTTCTTCGGTTAGGATATATTCTGCTTCTATTGTTGTTTTTTCAACGAATTTTTCTACTGAAGTGTTAAATGTGTTGCATTTGAGGCATTTTTCTAAAATTTTCGTTTCTTGTTGAATGATGTTTGTTTTTTATAAGTTTATGACTTTTTGATAGAAGGTGTGGGCATCAGGTGTTGTATTTAATTTGTTGCCACTGTTTTCACTATAGTTTTGGTTATGTGATAACTGATCTGGCTTGTTGTTATGAGATTTCTTTATTGGCCTCAGTGTCTGGTCTGTATAGTTTTCAGTTTTTTCTATTAGATATGCAAGGATTGATGTAATATCTAACGATTTGGAAAACTCTAAATGTGTTCTGTATAAAACACTTCTGTAGAAAAATTGGTTTTGTATTTGCGTTTTCCATACTATTTTTTGTTTGCTTCACGTCCTATCATTAAAAGTGATCTAATACCAAGGAGAATAATAAATGTTTTCTTCTATATGTGAAACGGGTAAGAATAGTGTCAAATGTATTTCTCATATGCTGATGTATATCTTGATACGAAAAACTGTTGTGTTCGTACTTCCACTGTTTTTCAACAAACAACGACAGATTTTCATGTACAGCGTGTAAAGTAACTGAAGCATTCGCGGTGGTACTTCACTATTATAGCTTCATTTTTCCTGAACCTTATTTTTGTTGATACCCAAGCAAGGGCCCAAGGAAGAGTCCAGTTGCATTGTTGAAATTTGGGGGGGGGGGAATTAATTTGTAATAATCAGCATCCTATTATTAGTATAATATTAAAAGTTTTATAAATGATGCAGCTGTCTGTATAAGGGCAACAAAGTATTAAACAAAAGATACGAAGTAAACTACATAAGAACTCTAGCAAAAACAAACTTCACATGACATTATCCAACTTGCGCTCAAAGTCTTCCACGGCTGTAATTAATAGTTTCCGTGCTTCCAGGGATGATGCCTAGTCTTAGTATTAATTACCGGCTATAAGCGTGTAGAACACACCTACGTGCTGTTCTCCCAGGTACAGAGGGCCTAAAAGTTCGGGCCGAAACGTCTGTAATTAATACTAAGACCTAGCGCCATACATAGAGCATGGAAACTGATGAAGTGCTAAAAGTAAGAAAGGTAACACATTGCAGATTTTTTGCGTTAATTTTGTATTAATCAATTCTGTCATTCATCCTGTGGTTTTACGGAAATCAACAGGAAACTTATTCTCATATGTCAGGTTGACCAATAAGAGTTTGTGTTTGATTCGCAACACTGCGATGTTATAGTTTATTTGTCAGTAAAGTGGCAATTGTGCTTATCAATAAGGTCTACACTTTAGATTATTTCATTAAAGTTAGTGGTACTGCAACGTCAAGAGGGAAACGAACATTTCTTCGGCATTTCTATTAAAGAGCGGTCGGAACTCCATAGATTTATAACCAGTGCTGGAAGAATCCTATAGCAGAGATCGCTACAAGAAACTGGGTTTTATGTTTTATACGTTATTCACCTCGTTCAAGAAGACCATCGAGTTTTGATGAAGATCGTTTAATTGTTTTAATCTGCAGTCAACCACAAGTCATCCCAAGAATTTGCATATATGATGAACAATGATCGGTCAACCATAGTGCTATATGGTCCTGTTTATCGTAGGGGGTCCGCGACAAGATTTGGCGGCTAAATGGCTGTCTCAAGTGTGCAACACGCACAATGGTGAATTGAGACTGAACACGAGGAAAATTCTCCTAAAATCGACTCAATCTTCTGCAAAAAACAAGCCCATCTGTTACATTAATTAATAGCATATTACTCTTTGTGACTGTATTACTTTTAGATAATACTTAAAAATAAAATAAAACAAACAGTTCTTTTAAGGAGGTTCGCCATTGCCTGAAATATTCTATAGGGGTACATGGAGCTGTAAGTTTCAGAAACTCTGCATAACAAATAGACAGAAAAAGACAAATACAATGGAAACACGAAAGATGCTGGTATTGAGTCCGTAGAACAGAACATCTCGTATCTTGGCCAGCTGATCAATATGAATGGTGACTCAAGGCCTGAGATCTACAGTTGGACTGGAGAGCATATGTAACAAATTCCATAGTTTTTAAATCTAACATACCATTACATCTTTTTAAAAAAACAGGTATTTGAACAATGTATATTACCGGTCCTCACATATGCCTGCCAGACTTGGACCCTGAATAGTCACATGAAGCAAAAACTGAGAACTGCCCAGCTAAGTATGGAAAGAGCAATGCTAGGGTTTACAAGAAGAGACAGGAAAAGGGCCGTGCACATTCGTTCAGTAACCAAAGTGTCAGTCATCTTAAAAGGAGTCATGACCCAAAAAATGTTAATGGGCTGTTCGTATTGCTCGCAAAAGAGATGAAAGATGGACTACGGCAGTACTGGATTTGATTCAAAGAAACCTGAAAAGAGCAAAAGGAAGACCCCCGAATCGCTGGGATAGACATATACGTCGAGTTACAGGCGTGAACTGGAGGAGGTTTGCTCAAAATCGATCAACCTGGAAGGAACTACAACAAAACTAAGTAGAATTAAATTCTAACAAATAGCTCATTTGACATAAAGAGGCTACATCCCGAAATTAAGGATTGATAATGCTGCGCTATTATATATATATATATATGTGTGTGTGTGTGTGTGTGTGTGTGTGTTTGGTTTCAATCATTACAATATTTAATAAAGACAATGAGCATTAAGATAGACCTAAAACAAAATGAAATCTGGGATCCAGTGAACAGAGCGGTGAGTTCTCGAGAGACAGTTTATTCTGCCTGCGTCCTCTGATAAGGTTGCCCTTGCTCTGGCGAGGAGAGTGTCAGCTGTTCGACGAACGCCAGACACCGGAGAGCGTACATTGGTGTGGAGACTCCTGTGTGAGCTTTCAGAGCGTGAGGTCTCGCTGCCGCACGGGAACATTTCGCTACTTGCCTCCCAAGTGGGAAATTGTGTTTTGACGAGGGCAGTGTGGTTCCTGGTATAATCGGCGGAGTCTCACCTGCCGACCAGTTTCGCTGTCTGTCGCGGTACGGAGAGCCCGGTACCACGGAGTACACTCTTGGCCGTGTTCTGCCTCTTACGAGACTACGCATCAGCCAGCGCCGTGTCATCCATGCGGTAATCACCACCAAATTCTGCCGTCCATAACAAGACCTTAGAATTAGACTGAATTAGACCGAGAACGCCCTGATTAGAATATCATTGCTACCCTGTTGCTTGCTGGCCTATTGGGGGAATCTATTAATGCTTTAGGTGGTTCATTAAATCAATATTAATTTCATTATTAGTCAAATAAATTGTATTATTATTTTTCATTTGTTAATTGGGGTTTTCATTCTTTACCTTTTTCTTACTATCCTGATCCACTCCTGTTAATTGTTTATGCATAACTTAGGTAAATACTTAATAATTTCAATCTGTTATTAACCCCTGGCGCCCAAAATGAATGAGGTTGAAACTGTTGAATAACGTACCACAACATGGAACGTTACAATTTATATATATATATATTCTGTATCTATAAAACGAAAACCGGATATATTGGTCTTATAAAACTACGAAGAAACTACGAAGGAGATTACGATGACGTTTTCATTGTTATAAAGGATAGAATGTCAATTTAGTTGTTTGGCATGTCTTACTTTTCAATGTTAAATACCGCAAGAGCATTAAATGAAATTCTGAACGTACGATGACAAATCCCAAAGATGGAAGGATTAGATGTTGCATAGTTCGCAAAAAATCACAACTGCATTGTCTCCGACCATAGTCTTTAATGAAAGCAATAAGATAACTTTAATAATTAATTTGCACACTAAACAAAACTTGAAGTATTATTTGAATTTAAACGTCATAGGAAGACGTAACTTTAAGCATTCTTTCCTTTATTTAGGGATATTCAATTTTTAAATGCCATAGATAGCCGTAAAAAGAACAGAGATTTTCTTTAAGCACCATCTCTGGACAACGTCTCTGACCTTCAGCATTAATCTTCTGTTTACGATAATATTATTCTGAATTCGGCCTGGACAAAAGTCCTCCCTCTCTCATAATTCACACTGGCCACCTGTGTACGCTGTACAACAGGTGGCTCATGTTCCTAGTTGGACGGATGGGGGGAGTTTCAAAGTGAGACGAGAAGTACATGCGCATTTCCTGATGAAATTGTGGCGCTAACGGATAAGAATGATGACATTGAATAATATCTATATATCAAGACAGAGTTAATCAGTATCAGCCGAAATAGTCACAATTGTAGTAAACTAATTATAAAAATATGGAAAATGTATATTTTTAACAAAATTACAGCGGTTAGGAAAAGCAATAATAAGTTCAAGACAGAATATTAAATTAAATCTGCAGAATTTTAAATCCTTTTCCTACCACCTGTCCAATGTGTCCTGCCCAGTTAAGCTTGTTATCAATTGTAATGCCAAGATATTTACATTTCAAGTCTCCTGCAAGCACTTCTTTCCTCACCTTATAATGATAATTAAACTTTTGTTTTTTATTTGTGTATCTAATAAGCTGACTCTTCTTTGCATTTATCTTCATCCCATGTTTACCAACCCAACTAGAAATCCTGTCCAGATCACCCTGCAACTGTTTACAAACCTCTATCGTTTTGATTCTTTTATATAGCATTATGTCATCTGCAAACAATCTAATTTCAGATAGTAAACAATCAACATAATTATTCATTAGAATAATGAATAGCAGTGGTCCGAATACACGACCCTCCGGCGCTCCGATTTTTACTTCCACTTCTTTTGATACTATTTTTCCTACCCTAACTTTCTGTTTTCTCCCTTTTAAAAATTCTTCTACCCAGCAAATCACTTTCTCATCCCCTCCAATAGTTTTTACTATCGTTTTATGGCTCACTCTGTCAAACGCCTGTGACAGATCTAGTGCTACACTATCAATTTGGCCTCCCATGTCCATTTCATCTGAAATATCATGCATATATCCCACAAACTGAGGTTCGCATGAATATCCTTGCATGAACCCATGTTGCCTGCTTGAAAACCACTTACGTTCCTCACATATATTTCTGATGTGGTTGCATATCAATCTTTCCATTAATTTACCTACCACTGATGTCAAACTGATTGGCCTGTAATTCTCAGTTCTATTTCTCACCCCTCCTTTATGTACCGCTACTACTATGGCACTTTTCCAGTCCTGTGGTAAGCAGCAAGTATCCAGACTTAATTTAAATAACAACAGAATGCACCGCAACTTAATATCGGTGAGTCGACGCAAGAAGACCACTTCTGACCGCATGGCTTCCTAGTTCATTTTCCTCCTTTCGAGGTGGGCGCCATGGCTGTACAGCTTTTTTCATACTTCACATATTGTTCATAATTACTTTCTCTCAATGATAAAAAGAGCCATAATGACATTCTCCTTGAGTCACCAACACAACATATTTCGTTAAGAATTAAACAAATTATTCCTAAAAAAATATGTGATCTACTTGTACAATAAATATAACGCTACGAAAACTACTCATTAAAATTTAGGCTACTGACAGGTTTAATAAATCTTGAAGAGAGCAAACTTATATATTTATTTCTATCTAATTTTTACATTCGTATATGATCAGGATGGTACTAACAAAATACATGCGAATCCAACACTGTTTTCTAGTTCTGCTATCCAGTTCTCGAAAGGATTGTTAAGTACACCCTCACAGTCATAAATCACAACAAGATACGGCGTACTCGTGTGAGAGCTGAACACATATCTTTCAGTTGTTCTGTCGAGTATACAGTTGAAAATATACCCTACTGTTTGTGAAAATTATAACACTCTGAAGGAATGATCTGAAATATTCCAAGACCTGAGGATGTGTATAGCAGTGGAACCATAATAAGTGATTCAGATTACAGATAGGTGGCGTGCACGTAGACCCAGACTAGACTAGACTTGTTGGCTGACCGTCAGTATCTGACGGTCAGCCAACAAATGCAGATTACACCTGATGATGACGACGGAGCTAGTCGTCGAAATATCGTGTTTTTAAAACATAATCCGGTTGTACACCCGTGAAGACTTCATTGCAAGCATACCCTATGAAAGTCTCCGTTCTTACATAAATGACATAATTTTGTTACGAACATGGGGAGTCACCAGAATTTTTTTACTTATAAAGGGCTTTTGTATTCAAAATGGTTGAAAAACACTTGTTTATGCTATTGACCCACGGTAATAACAAAACATAGAATCATTTGATGTGTTCAAAATAATCATACCTTTTTGTTATTTCAGTTTTCGGAGTAACTACACTGTGAAATCAATGTAGATTAATGAAATAGTAAAAGTGGTATTAAATGGCGGGTTTCTTCGAAAAAAAGAGAGGCAAGTAGAATTGCATATCCAATTTTGATGGCTGAGTGCTAAATCTATAATAGATGTTTTTGTCAGTTGCTTGTTTCATCTACTTTTGACCATCAGGAGTTTCCATCACCATACCCATTACAAAGCTGATTGGGCCTCAGAGGCCATTCCCGCAAACACAAAAAAAGCCAAATGACCACTTTCAAATGACAGAGAAAATGCATAGTTTATGTATGGAATTTGCACAAATATAAATCATAGTCTAATTTTGACTTCAACCTCACGGAGTTTAGATTTTGTACTCTAGGTCATATTTCGTGTCTTGAAGGTTAGATGCCAGTCGCCTGGCACAAACAGCATTGCCTTGCATATTTTCAGATTAGATAGCGATCTTTGAGTCATTCCTCTCCAATGACGCACTACACTGTCTCATCATCCGCGCATTTGGTACCTCTCGGATTTAAGAGTTTATTAAGTAATGAAATATATATATTTGTAAGTAGAAATTCTCGTTTGTATTGTTCACAAATTACGAAGTATATTAATATTTGCCCTTTAAATACAGGATATGGTAGATATTGGACTGAAACTTCAATCCCCTAGGAAGATAGCATGCACTAGACAGCTCTCGGAACAAAAATTGCCTAAAACTGACAACTTTGACGATCGCTAAAGTCTGTATTTGTTGGTGAAAAACAAATTGAAAGAAATATCTTAGATTCTAACTGACGAGCCGTAAGCAATATCCCTCAAAACTATTCTTGTAAAAGCAGTCTCGGGTTCACGTAGTGACAATAAGTTATGAGATCTTCTTCTCAGACAAGTCTACACTTTACAGTGTGTTTTCACTTCACTTTGTGAAATAGAATGGCTTCTCTCGGTGTCATAGATCGTTTATTTAGGATAAAAAATCTGATTACTTGGTTATTATGCACGCCATGTTTCATTTAACCTATTGAATACCATGAATGTGTTGCTTTATCAAACTTATAAATACGTAAAAGCCAAGAGTTCCCTCGATCTTTTTCGAATTTGACATGTAAATACTGTATTATGCCTTCAATTTCAGTAAAAATTATGACGTGCATAATGGCCAAGTCATCAGATTTTTTATCCTAAACTAGCTGATACCTGCGACTTCGTACGCGTGTATTAAGAATTTCTTTGCCAGATGAATATAGAAAGTTGTTGGTAGCGAAGGATTGGTCCCAAACAACACCGAGTCGGCATAATATGACCGGAAAGCCATCATAATATCATTCTACTATCGAACCTGTCTCTTGAAGAGAATCAATTTCCAGAATATTTAAAAACCGAAAAACAAACAAATGTTAGGGGGTGTTAACTAACGGCACCGTTATTTCAGCTTGGACTTTTCTTCTTTCTTCAGCATGAGCTTCCGATTCTTGCGTTCTAATATTTTTAGCTGCTTGTGCTCTGCTAGGGCTACTACTTAGGCCAATTAACGCCCGCAAGGCATGTCAAAAAAGAAAGCAAAATAAACTGGTGCCAGAAACATTTAAGCAGACACAAAAGTAAAAGGACAGAAAAAATTGACATCTATACTAAAAAAAATGTCTTTTCTCTAAACGAACTTTATTAACAAATTATACACTAACATAATAATCGAGAGGCATAACTTGAGGAAGTGACGTAACACTACAAACTAACACACACATCCGTCACTCTGTCACCATCCGATAAGTTCTACAAATTTCGTGACTACAACTGTTAATCATACCGAAAAAAAATGTCCCGTGTCCTCCCTTCAGATTTTCTTGTCAAATTCCAGCAATATCGGTATAGGCATTTAGTCGTCAAAACGTAACAAAAGACAGAGGCTTACTTCCGCATTTTTATTATTGTTACCGCAGATCACACACTCACTGACTGCGAATCACCCCTGAGGGATCAATATAATGTAAAAAAGCGTACACCTATAACATTGCAAAACTAGCTACGATTTGCCTCGCATTGCACCAATAAACTTTTTGACGTCTAACGTTTAACATTCAATCCGAATAACCGTCTGTCCAGGAGTGACACTTGCGATCAAAAACTATTTTTAAAAATCCTAGCCTCCACGGAGATTTGAACCAGAGACCACCACCAAACATTAGTAAGCAAGCGCTTTAACTACTGTGCTAACCGACCGCTACCCGGAAAAACAGTACAGAGACACCCATGTACAACGGGTCTGTCTATCGCCGTTCAGTATTTTTTCGAAATTATAAGAAAACCATGTATTATTTATACAGATAATTTTTCAACCACATGTAGACAGTATTTTTCTCCTTGTTTCAAAGGATAAGTGTGCAAAGTTTCATCGAGACCGGATGAAAACTGGATTTGTATGAAGAACAAACCACCAACAAACAAACAAACATACATACATATATATAGATAAACGATTTATGACACCGAGAAAAACCATACTGTTTCACAAAGTGATGTGAATAAAACGTTTAAAGTGTAGACTTGGCTAAGAAGAAGATCTCATATCTTTTCGTCACTACACGAACACAAGTCTTGAAATAATTTTACAAGAATTTTTTTTTGTGGGATCTCATTACTTTTAGTAAGTTTATCGCTTATTCTCTCTGAATCGCAGCTCATATGTAATCATTCTACTTGAAAATCGGTGCATAAGAACATTTCAGAATTGGGTATTTGACTACTTCTTGAAAATGGTTTTAAATTGTTTATTGGTACACGTTATTCACCGAGTGAAGAGATTTTTAGACGGCAGTGCATTATTTTTGGGTAAAATTCGAAGTTAAATTTAAAGAATTTAAAAGCCCGCCAAAACGCTCCTTCGCTGCCTGGCTCGTGCATTGACAGTCGTGACGTCACACGTCTGTAAACGTTGCCGCTGCGAATAGAGCGTTTCCTATTACCCAAGTTTGAAATTATTTTTATTGTTTGTTGCTGGTTACTTCTTGTTATTAATGAAAGATCGTTTTGAAAATAAAATCGAAAACAATTTGTAAAAGCCTACAGCGGAAAAGTATTGAAAGTAGACGCCTTATTTCTGGGGCTACCTATAGAAACAACCACTGTGTTTCATTCTGTGGAGCTTAAAAGTGAAACAACTTCAATTTGATATTGCGACAAAGTCACTTACGATATTTCAACCAATGCCCCATACAGCTGATGCCTTCTCTAACGTCATGTTATTGAAACTAATTAATTTTAATTTAATTGCATTGGAGCACACGCTCCGGTGGCAATTTCCCTACACACCCAACTTCCCCCTATTCTGCACCCACCTACATTTTCTGTGAAGCTCATTTACACCGCAATTTCGTAGAGTTAAATGTAATACGTTGTTTAAGGCGAGAATTATTAGGGTTAGGGTCCTAAGGTTCGATCCTAGCTTCAGAATATGTTCAATTTGTTTTCTTTTGTCACTTTCTTTGGATACTAGTTACTGTTGGTTGCATCGCATGATCATTTTTTCCCGAAAACCCACCAAAACATCAATTTAAGTTTTCTTTTTTTTTCTGAAGGCTTCACAACTTTTTGGATAACAAGCGATTTACAACCGTTTGAAACAACCAAAGAAGATTTCAAAAAGGAAATTGGACGATACTTGCACACCATAAACAGTTTTTTTAAAAATATATATTGAAGTGTTCCCTATGTTAGGAAAGCGACTTCTCGACCTTACTGTGGCCGTTCACTACCAGTTATTAATTTCCAAATAATATTAAGATTAAAAAAATCAGTTGGGCGCCAGAGATTGGAGTGTACCCTATTCTGAGGGAAGCGACATCCAGATCTCAAAGTATTGTTACTTAAACATGAATTATTGGATAAATAGAATTATTAATAAACTCAAATGACACATTACGTGATTGGATGGGATCTATTGAAAACAAAGTTCACAATCAGACTTTACGTTTTACTTATGTATTTTTATCGTTTCCTTAACAAGATTTTACAAAGATTAATTTTCTTTTTGAAACACAAGTGTACATAACTTTCTCGGTGGAGCAAGAGAGTCTGTCTCGGGGCGATAACTAGGGTAAAAAAACGACGATGATGCAAAAGTTCCTTTTTCTGAATGGTGGTTACCGTGCAGGCGAATCTACGTTGTGCAGTCGGTGGGTTGACCAGCTCTCCATCACGGCCGGCTGCCTCACTGCTGTCCCCCGTAGTCAGCTGTTCGGTCGATCCACACCTCTCCGTCGGTAGTCAACAAGTCCCCATCTCTTTTCGCGCTGCCTCGAAGAAGCGTCGTTTTCCGCCCCCTCTTCATGACGTCTGCCAATCACTGTCTTTGGAGGGAAGCTTTTTCCGTTGGTTGGCTCAGGACATGCAACAAAACCACCCTTTTTTGTAATAAAAATACAAATTGCTCCCATTGGTTGTACTCCTGGCTTCCCCTTACACTTCGTTCTAGGATACCGATTTATTTCTTATTTTGTTTGTTTACTAAAACAGCCCAGGCTCCCACTCCATCTTGAGTCGCAGGCCTTGTCACGAGGCTGTTATGCCATAAGTCACATTTAATGGAACCACTCAGGGGCTGGCGTTCCCCAAACCCCAGCAGAACCTCCCCTGGGACCGGGGACCGACACACACCAGACGAGAAAAGAAACACGCGCACCTCTGTCTCTCGCGGATCATTACAACTTTATCCACCAACTCCGATAATTTAAAATTATTCACTGAATAATTTTAAATTCCTTAATAATTGTTCACTAAACACACTCGCGATAGCTAGCATCACTATTTAATTATGCCCTGTCTTGCTCTGTCTCCTGTGACCACTCCACATACCTACTAACAAAATATCAAATTGAATAATAAAATACCCTGCTTACAATCATCCCATCTAATATGTCATTTAACATAATTCAAGAGCGTATTATCCTTGAGCATCCGTTTCAATCCTCCGAACAAGTGTGGAGCGAAACCAGATGGAGTACGTCATCTAATTTATAAACATATTACATTCATTACTTATCTAACAATGTTGCATCTATAATTAAACAATGAAACATGAAAATAAATGGACATATAACTTTGAAAATTCTTAATTCACTGAAGATACACTATCATTCACATTCTCTTAATGTTTTCTAACAATTCTATATTCATTAAACAATTTTTTTTTTCAATGATTATAATCCTTCACACAATCATTTGTGATGAGTGTACCCTTTCTACAAAACCTTACTAAATAAGTTTTTTTTTTTTTTTTTTTTTTTTATTTTATTATTTCACCAGTGGTTTCTCTGACCACATACCTTCATTGAACCAACTTCCAAGATTAGTATACAGTTTAAGTTCTCACACAGCAATGTGTAGCGTAATTACATGAATGTCTTTCCTCTGACCAGTACAGAAGCCAGTCTTTCCAATGATTTTCTAGCTGAGTTTTGTAAGATCCTTGGTTTCTTTTTCGGGAATAACTCTTCCTTCCCTCTCTAAGGCATGTTGATACCCCGTGTTTGATTTTTTTTTTTTTTTTTTTTTATTGTGTGTCACCGACCGTATCACTTACCACGCCGTTGTTAAAGAAGTGGATTCAAACAATGCCGGTGAAACAAAACTGAATAGTTTTCGTTACTGCTAGAGCAGGAAAATTAATCTTATTAATCCTAAAATCTCTTATCACAATAATAAAATAGGTTCTAGATTATCGTCAACTACTTAAATCTTCAATGATCCGTTGGCTTAATTCTAGTGCTTAACCATTTTTACTTCTACGTTTTTCAAACTATTTTACAATCAACTCATTCTGTATCGGCGTTTCCCATCTGTAAAATTAAAATTTCAGGGCTCTTAGACAGCAACACAATATTAGTAAGACCAGTACAATTTTAACTACTTCAGTAAATCTAATTATCTTTTATCGTTTTATACCACCAATTCAAAATATTTTCTCCTAGCACCTCGAGAAATCTTTCATGACGGGTTCATGATTATTCACATTTCTTCAAACCACTTTAATTTTTATCAAGCCACAATTACTTCTTTCGTGAGATCTTCTAACCGGTGTTCTATGTATATTCTTTATCAAGCGTTTACAATCCTCTTTTCGGAAAATTCTCAGCGTGTTGGACCACTCTCTTCTTTCGTAATGCGACAATAGTTCCACGCTCGTTCTAGCTTCCACGACGAAATGACTTTTTCTGTCATCATTGAATTCTAATTGACGATTTTATCCGTCAACAAATCATTTATGCCCCTTTTACCTTCAACGGTCTTTCGGTCAGCATATATCCTTACCAATCGTTCAATATCATTTCTCGCAAATTTTCGTCATCATTATTACTATCACGAGCACTTCCTTTCTCTTGTCTCTTACGATTTTCTATATCAACACACCGCCAATAATCATCATTCCGATTATAAACTACATCTTAATGCCACGTAGTGTTTTAGATTTTATTACCCTTGTAAACATTTCAGCAAACCCGTCTCGAATTAATATAACATAACGTAATTAAACCAGATCTCTCTCTTTTTATAATTCGTCGAGGATATTTTTTTTTTTTTAGTATTATGAATAACGGGGTCTTTTTTTTTTATGGAAAGCTTCTAAACTTGGGAACACCAATTGATCAATTTTCCGTATTCTGTCCACTCATACATCTCAATTATTATTATTATTATTTTTTTTTTTTTTTTTAACGAAATTGCTACTTTAACTTCCGTTCTTTACAATTTTTGATGAAACAACGTCTACCTGATTTATATATAACATACTACAATGATTGGTTAATTATCAGTACAGAAAAATTATTTTACAGTTACTATTATATACTCACTTATTGCTAACTACAAACATGATAATCTTGCATGGTCATATTTCCAATATCTGGCGATCAAAATTGCTTCATATATTCGTTAACACTTCAAGCGGCCATGCACAATCTGCATCCATTTTTCATTTTCCAAATTAGCATTATTCCTAGTCTCTTGATACTTCAAGCGGTGCTTTTCATTTCCGATCGCCAATCCTTTACAGCTTCGTTTTCTGTTTGTTGTCGTAATATTTCCATAGAAATCCCGACAGAATATCTTTTCTAGCGGGGACCTGCTATCCAGAAATTTTTTTGTGCCTGCGTCGACCGTTCTTCCAGCTGTGAGGTCAGGAACCAGGAGGAAAGCAGTCCCCCTCACACATCTGTTTTTCGGCAATGTTCTCTGCCTGCGAAACTCTCCCATTATCCCGGCAAGTGTTTCATTTACCTTTATGAACTTGACATACTTTATGTATCTTCGTTCAATGCAGACTGTTGATTTTTGGTGTATTTGTCTCTTTTCTTTTCTTTTTTTCATTGTTCCACTGACGGACAGCTGTAGCCGAATCGACCTAATTTCATCCATAAGCATTCTCTTGTCGAGTTCGGTAATCGAACGTGAAAATCTTTTCTTTTTGCACGCATTGTTTTCTTCTTTTTTTTCTATGATACTGTCAATTTCAGCAAATTTTCCGCAAGACTCTACAGTTAGCAAATCATCCTCCGATTGTGTTCCAGGATCACTTGTCTCCGTTTCCTTAGAAACTTCATCTTCAATCATTTGATTTTTCCTCGTACTGCTCCTCAATACATTCAAATTATTCGCATCGTTTTTCCACTTATCAACAAACACAGCTACAGTGTTTTTCATGTCTTCATGCTCCACTACACTCATTGTAGATTTTATTTCCTGGTCTACTGTTTTTCGCGAATGCTCTGTCATTTTTCGATCCGTCTCTCCAACCGTTTTTTCCATGCACTGACGTGCAGTTTCAGTTTCGATATTTCTCATATCGGTATCCCCGCTTCTGAAATCAGATCTTACTTGTTCGCAAATGGCGATTCTTTGTTCATTCAACTGTAGACTTATATCAATTTTCAAGCGTTCACTGAGAGCCATAAATTTTTCGCTTATACGATTCTCGGTTTCATTTTGTCTTTCCATCATAGCTTTCTGTTGTTCCAGAATTTGTCGCAACATTACCATCATGGAATTAGACGCAACATTTTCGCAACCCGTAGTCTGAGTACTACTTTCAGATTGAGCTACCGATTGTTGAATCGGTTCATTAGTTGGAGGGCACATGATTGTGTCCTCACTTCCGGTTTGACAAGGATTTTCTCTAACTTCCATTATCCCGGCATCGACTGGAAACTGTGCGCTCTCTACACTCACAGATTCTCTCAGTTCCGAAGTTGAAACTTTGGTACTTTGGTACTTTGTGACATATTGGTTGATTTTCCTGACCTTAGCAACATTCAATTAATTCATTATTGTACGATCGCGTTAACAGATTTCAAACACTAATAAAATTCTTTGCAAACAACGTTAAATTAAACCACTCAGTAAACCGCATTTACGACCATCACACTTTTAATAAATGCAAATACACCGCGAATATAACCCGGAAAATCAGTAAAAAACGCAAAAAAAACTCCCCGAATACCAAAATGCATACAGATTTTAACCGCACTAATATAATGAAAGCAAAAAAACTCATACAAATCTCAGCATAGTCAAACAGATATTCTATACAGAATTTTTCAACGCCGGTCAGATGAAAATTCTTACCTTCAGACATGAACCTTGGAAGTTGTTTCAACATAACTTTCCAAAAAAAATATTCCACAATAATGACAACACAAAATAAGAAAGAGACCATCACACAACAAATCAGGACAACACAAAGGCGAACAAAAAAAACCATCACACAAAATTTCAGTCCTATGCCAACTCAACACTCTTTGAACATCGACTAAGAAAACATCAACAAAACATCAAACATATAATATTCTCCATCCTGCTTTCACCTGCATCCCAAACTAAATAAAACAAAATTCAAATGACATAGCAAAACATGTATGTTTAACATAGATCATATAATTATTTTTTAAAAAAAAATTCTCCACCTGGTTCAGCACTCTGCACTGAAATAAAATTTAATATTTAAATAATGTTGGGATTGAAACTTTTGCATCCGCTCGTTTATTTTTTTTTTTTTTCGTTAGCCCCACGTTGGGCGTCATAATTTGAAGTGTTCCCTATGTTAGGAAAGCGACTTCTCGACCTTACTGTGGCCGTTCACTACCAGTTATTAATTTCCAAATAATATTAAGATTAAAAAAAATCAGTTGGGCGCCAGAGATTGGAGTGTACCCTATTCTGAGGGAAGCGACATCCAGATCTCAAAGTATTGTTACTTAAACATGAATTATTGGATAAATAGAATTATTAATAAACTCAAATGACACATTACGTGATTGGATGGGATCTATTGAAAACAAAGTTCACAATCAGACTTTACGTTTTACTTATGTATTTTTATCGTTTCCTTAACAAGATTTTACAAAGATTAATTTTCTTTTTGAAAACACAAGTGTACATAACTTTCTCGGTGGAGCAAGAGAGTCTGTCTCGGGGCGATAACTAGGGTAAAAAACGACGATGATGCAAAAGTTCCTTTTTCTGAATGGTGGTTACCGTGCAGGCGAATCTACGTTGTGCAGTCGGTGGGTTGACCAGCTCTCCATCACGGCCGGCTGCCTCACTGCTGTCCCCCGTAGTCAGCTGTTCGGTCGATCCACACCTCTCCGTCGGTAGTCAACAAGTCCCCATCTCTTTTCGCGCTGCCTCGAAGAAGCGTCGTTTTCCGCCCCCTCTTCATGACGTCTGCCAATCACTGTCTTTGGAGGGAAGCTTTTTCCGTTGGTTGGCTCAGGACATGCAACAAAACCACCCTTTTTTGTAATAAAAATACAAATTGCTCCCATTGGTTGTACTCCTGGCTTCCCCTTACACTTCGTTCTAGGATACCGATTTATTTCTTATTTTGTTTGTTTACTAAAACAGCCCAGGCTCCCACTCCATCTTGAGTCGCAGGCCTTGTCACGAGGCTGTTATGCCATAAGTCACATTTAATGGAACCACTCAGGGGCTGGCGTTCCCCAAACCCCAGCAGAACCTCCCCTGGGACCGGGGACCGACACACACCAGACGAGAAAAGAAACACGCGCACCTCTGTCTCTCGCGGATCATTACAATATATATATATATATATATATATATATATATATATATATATATATATATATTACTTGCATATTAAAAGTAAATGCCGCTTAATAGACGCAGTTATGTCAGGAAGGTAACCTGTGGTTGTATCGTCAGGTAAAAATTCCAACGAAAAAGACACAACGCGTTCCGGAACTGTTGCAAGATTTCTACAAGTGATGTCACTTCAAAAATAAATTCCATTATTCGCCGCCGTACACTTGTATTCTTTGCATGATATTCTCTTTCTGGTGAGTTTAAAAATAAAAAGTTTTCATGTATAGTAGCAATTTGTTTCAAACGCTTGCATGACGCTTAGCAACTATTATGAATTCTTCGAATAAAAACATAGTAGTGCAAAAAACAGCAAACAAAAAATGCACGCAAAAAATATTATCCCAACCAAGGTTCATACGTAGGACGTTCTGAATTCCATTATCACTCTTCAATCACACAGCTATCAGGACACTACTTCTTAATTGCTTCTCTTTATGTTAACAGCAAACATTTCACAGTTTCTTCGTGTGAGATGAAGTGAAAACGAGGTAGGGAAATGAATAAACAAACAAATTCAGTTTTATTGACAAAAAAAATATCATTTATGTATAAGCCTTAATCTGCAATTAAGAAAAATGGCCCACATCATCCAGTTGTTCCGAGCGTGGTGAGTGAGCGGTTAACGCTCTGGCCTCGCATCCGGGAGGACGCCGCACAGTGTGATATTTTCTAAATCTAGAGGGACAAAAGTCAGTTTTGATAATAGTCCTACGCAGGCAAAATAGTTATTTATATTCAAAGTAGATAAACCATATTACTCGGAACAAAGGTTTATTTTCCAACTAATTCACTCCTAACAATAGAAAAAATAGTTTGAACAATGGACTTCATGTGATCCACCGATCAAGCGCTCCATCGGCTGCGCCATTTGACTGAGCTTGGTCGATGATTTCGCTGTGTTTCTGTGTGTTAGTAGTGACTTGTGTGTTTCTGTTGCTTTTGGCGATCTTCAAGGTAAGTTTTTGCATGCTTTTTCCGTGATACATTAGCATCATTAAAACAGAGTGAGATTATTTTTAATTAAAAAAAAAAAAACTACTGAGCCAATTTCATGTTACATTTTAGTTCATTATACCACATTATATCGGTCTCTTGCTATATTTATTTGAAAGAGCTGGTTATTAGCTACAAGAAATACCTTCATTTGTTGCGCATATTTGCGATACCCATACAACTTTTCTTTATTTCTTTATTTTCACTGCACAAATTTCGCGTACAGAATTTTTCGACGTATGGTTTGCTAACGCACAACAATCAATTTCTAACTTTCAATTTAAATATAATGAGTCTCAAATTGAAGCTGTTACATTTTTAAGCTCAGCAGAATAAAAGTCAGGGGTTTTTTCTATAGCCAGCCCCATAAATAAGGCGTCTATTTTCGATATTTTTCCGCTGTAGGCTTTTACAAATTGTTCTCGACTTTGTATTCATAATGAAATTTCATTAATAAAAAGAAATGACCAGCAACAAACAATAAAAATAGTTGAAAACTTGGATAATAGGAAACGCTCCATTCCTAGCCGCAGCGTTTACAGACGTGTGACGTCACTAAAGCGACCACCAATCCTAGAGCATTTTCTGTCACGTGACCAGAGGTAAAAAAAAAGTATAATTTTTATTTCGCTTTTTTATTAAAAATTATCCACTTTTCTTTTCAAAATTGAAAAAATCAGCTTCCTGAAGCATTAATCTACAAGAATGAATTCAATTTATAATATTTTTTTTAATACTGTACTGTCAAATAGCCTATTGAAGACGTCAATATACGTTACAAACAATGTCCACTCTCTGAAAACAATTGGTGTGCACCGAAGCCGAGCAATTGCCATTAAGGTGCGTTTACACGCTCAAGCCATTTGCATAAACTGGCTTGTGCAAGCCAATTTGTGCAAATGAACTGAATGAAATGCTGCCGTTCACACGTTCAGTTTGGCTTGCACAATTATGAAGCGAGGAACCCCGAAAATTGTAGTTTTCTGTGTTCAAAATGGAAAATTTTGAAACTAATTCTTGCAAAGGCTGCGGTTTGCATTATGTATAAAACATTTACTGCATCTGACAGAGGCCCATTAATTATTTGCAGAATATCCATTGTAATTGATACTGGTTTCAGTATCTCAGAAATTATTCAACAGATCTTTTTACTACCGCGATTTCGACTTTTAACTGAATTACAATGTCTATTATGTTTCCGTTCTCTCCAAAAATCTATATTAACTTTTGCCTCTCAGAAATATGTGCTTCAAAACAATCAGTCAGTGTTACAACGAACGTCTTGTGGCAACACAAAAGCATTTCCACCGTCTTTTTTAAACAGTTTGCAGCATGACTGTTTCGGAAATATTTGATAATTTGCACAACATGTTCCTTTGTATTGGCCATTTCCACTTCCAAATCGTTTTCGATACTAAATTCGGAAAATGTGCTGAACAACCATATGTTATAGTATTTTCATTTTTAATGTCTCTTCTCATTTTAGCCATATTGGAAGCGTGATCTATTACGAACTTGCTAACCCTACTATTAAACTTAGATTGCAGTTGCTCCATTAAAGCCTCAGCAAGTTTAGTGAGATAATCAAACGTAAGTAGCTTTCCGGATGTGTGAATAGTGTCAAACAGTTATAATTCGTATAAATAGTTATATATTTTTATATATATAATATATAAAACAAAGACCCTTTCCTCTGACGCCTACAAATGTGTTTCATTTTGCACACAAAATAATTGAATTATGGCGTTAAAAAAAGTGAAAAAATCATGATTAATTCAATTAAAAAACCAATTATTTTTTTAATGAAAAAATCGTGTTTTTTTCCAACCCTGCTCTCAACTTTCCACCAATACGGAAACGACTTGTATTGTTCAATAAATTCAACATGAAATTGTTTCTGTTCGGACTTTTGAATAATACAATGAACAAACTAAACAACAATCAACACGAACTGAATAATAAAATAAGTGAATAAGATTACTGAATAGATAAACGCTAATTGATAAGGTCGGGAGAACAGGTCGGCGTTCGTCACCATCAACCATGCGCATGTGCAAAGTTAGAGTTGTGGCTTGAGCAGTGTCTAGACCAGTGTTTCCCAATCTTTTTTGGGTCATGTCCCACTTTTAACACTTTTTTAAAATTTTTTTGCCCCCCATACATAATTTTTAATACAAAAATATTTTGCTAACATCAAACGAAACTGTACCTAATAATTATTTACAGCACTGTTTTAAGAATTTGCTTTTTTGCTATATTTTGTACCTATATCTAGCATTTCATTTAAATAACCCGAAGAGAAAGCGGTAAAGTCGTATCAAGACAATTTCTAAATATCCCCCCTGTGGGTCGTGGGCCCCACGTTGGGAAACACTGGTCTAGACCCTCATGCCAACACACCAACCTCAAGCCGATTTTCTGTCGAGACAGATTTTACTCAATCCAAACTTTTTGGCTTGCGCTAACTTCATTCCAGCGTTCACACATAACGATTTACTTGCACAAACTGGCTTGCGCAAGCCAATTTGCGCAATTGGCTTGAGCGTGTAAACGCACCTTTAGTTTCACTACCACTATAAACAAAATTATTATTAACTTCCAACTATGAGTAGGAACAAAGTAAAATTTAAAATATTAGTTAAACTTGGTGATCTCAATGCATTAAAAATTCTCAGGCATTCAACCGGAGCCCCATATGTGCCATAAATTTTCATGTTTGGGATTGTAACTAAATAAATACGGTGAAAACCTCCAATATTAGATTTTTATTATGATTTAAGGATAAAACCATACATGTGTACCAAATTACTTGATTCTAGGATTACTGGAAGTACGGTGAAATTTTGATGTTAGGGTGTCGTGGTCGAAATAAAGTTCAACGTCCAGAGTAAGAAAAGGAAGGAAGTAAAATTTAACAAACGTAGTAAGCTCACTCTGCAATGAAAATCTGAGGTATATTGAGTTATTAGGGAAGAAAGCGATTTTAAATTACGCGAGGGGTAGATATATTGAAATCTAAGCGTTTCAGACTTTTCTTATAATATGTGAGCAAAATGCTATCTGTGTACCAAATTTCAGCTTTTTTACCTCTATGGGAAGTACCTTACAGTTTCGAAGATCGTCAGTCAGTAGGTGAGTGGGTGAGTGAGTGACAAAACCACTGAAGTTTGAATCCGAATAACATCCGAAGTAAGAACAGTAACGAAATAAAACTTAGCGCGTTTGCTAAGATTGCTGATATTTATTTATAACAGAAATTTGAGACATGTAGCATGAATACCACCGAAACAATAGAGGTTCAAATATGGCACGGATCGCTTCGAGAAAAAGGTAGGTAGTGCCGCCTTTGAGTCGACTTGCACTGTCGTGCATCCAAATACATGTTTTCATATAATTTTAAAAATTGCTGAACAACGATAGACAGAAGCGTAGGATGTGTACGTTTCTGGAGTACCTATCCGCATAGCTGTCTGGTAGTTAAGTGGTTAATGCGCTTGCTTACGGATGTTTCTAAAGTGGTCTCCGGTTCAAATCGTGGTGGAAGCAAAGATTTTCAAGTGTTGTTTTGATCGTATTATCCAGTCCTGGACTGTCGGTTGTTCGGATTCCATGTCAAACTGTAGATATCACAAACTTAGGGGTGCAATGCTTGGCAAATCGTAGGCGGTGTAGCAGTGTTGTAAGGTGTACACTTTTTACGTTATAATGATACCTCAGGATTTGTTGAAATCGCAGTCAGTGTGTGTGTGATCCGCAATAATACTCTTCTAAATGCGGAAGTAAGTCTCTTTCTTTTTGTTACGTTTGATGACTAAATGGTTATACCGATAACGATGGAATTTAACAAGGAAATACTTTGTACCTGTCGGAGGGACACAGGACATTTTTTTCGGTGTGAATATCAGTTGTAATCACGAAATTTTGAGAACTCATCGACGGATGTGTGTGTTATTCTGTATTGTTACGTCGGTTGGTCAAGCTGTGCTTTTCGCGCGGTCTGTTAATGTATGATTTGCTAGTAAATTTCGTTTAGAGACTAAACCTATTTATCTAGTAGAGATGTGGATTTGCGCTGCACTGTACTATTATTTTGTGTCTGCCAAAATGTTTCTGGTACCTGTTCATTTTGTACCCTTTTTTACTTAACTTCTGAGCGTAAACCTGGACTAAGGTGTAGCTCTAGCAGAGCACGAGCAACTAAAGTTATAAAAAACCGTGAATCGGATACTCATGCTGAAGAAAGAAGAAAAGACCGAGCTGAAATAAATAACGCTGCCCTTAGTTAACCCCCATTCCCCCCCCCCCACACACACACACACATTCCCGTATCTTCGTTTGTTTTCTGTTTTTAAATATGTTGGAAATTGATTCTCTTCATGAGACAGGTTCGACGGTAGAATGATATAGTGATTGCTTTCCTGTCATATTATGCCGACTCGGTGTTGTTTGGGACCAATCCTACGTTACTAACAGCGTTCTATGTTACAATTCTGGCAATGAAATTCTAAGTCCACGCATACGAAGTCGCGGGTATCAGCTAGTAATAAATAATATGACTTTAATTTCAGTAAAAATTACACATGCATAATGGCCAAGTCATCGGATTTTTAATTTTTTTATTTTTAAACCACCATCTACAGCACCAGAGAAATCATTCTGCTTTAGAATGTGAACTAAATACAAATCATACAAAGTAGACATGGTTCAGGATAACTCATAATAACTACTTGTTTCTAAACAAACACGAGATCTTGACTATTTTACAACAATCGTTTTTGTGGTATCTCATTTCTTTTTTTTTTTTTTTTTTTTTGGGGTGCGTCCATAACTACGTGATTCCAGTTTGACCTCATTTGAACACTTTAATTACCCCACATACCCTGACGCCCCAACCCTGAGTAGAAAATAATTATTTCCGTATCGTATTTCGTGCTGTTTCTCATAACACCAACATTAAAATTCTTGTGTTTTTATAAATGGGACCGATATTTGCTTTATTCACTTTTTATCTTTATCTTTATATATATAAAAATCTCGCGTCACGATGTTTGTCCGAGATGAACTCCGAAACTAATTAACTGATTTTGATGAAATTTGGCTTACTGTGTATAATTTGAGAGACAGGTTAATTTTTATCTCTATTATTGACCTTAATATTTATTGCTGCGAATAAAATGTTCGTTCAATGTTTGTCAAAGGACAACGGTTTGTAAGTGCCGTAAGTTGGAGCATTCTGGTGGCTAACTGATTACAGCGTCTAACTGCAGGTCCGCAGGTCTCCGGTTCGAATCCCTGTGCCGGCGGGGATTTTTATACGCTCTTAACTCGGCCTTCACCTCCGGCGCAGGGGTGCAATGCGCAGCCAATAGAAACCAGGTCATTACGACCGAACGAAATTTTTACTCTGGTTCCATAGGTTTCTAACAGATGGCGATGTATTAATTTATCGACACAACTTGGTTAACTAGGTTGGGTAACCATCCAGTTAGAACAGTGGTCCGCAACCTTTTCCATCTCGCGGCACACCATAAGGTTATCCATAAATCTCTAGTATTTTTTTCGACTTATTGGGGTGGGGGACTGAAGCATGACGATTTCTTACAAAAATAAAACTCAAACCTATTTATTATTGATTAACATAGTAATCCAAGGACCTGCTATGCAGTTA
>CM061920.1:190655004-191029174 GCA_031002005.1 Vandiemenella viatica
CGATCACCAGGTGCATAAAACACTATGGTTGTCTGATCATTGTTCATCATATATGCAAATTCTCAGGTTGACTTGTGGTTGACTGCGGATTAAAACAATTAAACGATCTTCATCAAAACTCGATGGTCTTCTTGAACGAGGTGAATAACGTATAAAACATAAAACCCAGTTCCTTGTAGCGATCTCCGCTATAGGATTCTTCCAACGCTGGTTATAAATCTATCGAGTTCCGACCGCTCTTTAATAGAAATGACGGAGAAATGTTAGTTTCCCTCTTGACGTTGCAGTACCACTAACTTTAATGAAATAATCAAACTGTAGACCTTATTGATAAGCACAATTGTCACTTTAAATAATTACTGACAAATAAACTCTAACATCGCAATGTTGCCAATCAAACACAAACTCTTATTGGTCAATCTGACATGTGAGAATAAGTTTCCTGTTGATTTCCGTAAAACCACAGGATGAATGGCAGAACTGATTAATACAAAAATTAACAAAAAAATCTGCAATGTGCTACCTTTCTTACTTTTAGCACTTTATCAGTTTGCATGTTCTATGTATGGCGCCAGGTCTTAGTATTAACAACCGAAGTATCGGCCGACCTTTTAAGGCCCTCTACCTGGGAGAACAGCACTTAGGTGTGTTCTACACGCTTATAGCCTGTAATTAATACTAAGACTAGGCATCATCCCTGGAGCACGGAAACTATTAATTACAGCCGTGGAAGACTTTGAGCTCAAGTTGGATAATGTCATGTGAAGTTTCTTTTTGCTAGAGTTCTTATGTAGTTTTCTTTGTATCTTTTGTTTAATATTTTGTCGCCCTTATACAGACAGCTGCATCAGTTATAAAACTTTTAATATTATACTAGTTATAAAATGCTGAATATTACAATTTAATCCCCTCTTAAATTTCAACAACGCAACTGCACTCTTCCTTGGGCCCTTGCCTGGGTATCAACAAAGAAAAAAGGTTCAACAAAAATGAAGCAATAAAGCTATAATAGTGAAGTATATCACCGCGAATGCTTCAGTTACTTTACACGCTGTACATGAAAATCTGCCATTGTTTGCTGAAATACAGCGGAGGTACGACCGCAACAGTTTTTCGTATCAAGATATACATCAGAATATGAGAAATACATTTGACACTATGCTCACACGTTTCACAGATAGAAGAAAATAATAATTATTCTCTTTGGGATTAGATCACCTTTAATAATAGGACGTGATGCAAAGTAAAATTAGCACTGAAAACACAAATGCAAAACTAATTTTTCTACTGAAGTGTTTTGTACAGAACACATTTACAGCTTTCCAAATCGTTAAATAATACATCAATCATTTCATATCTAATAGAAAAAACTGAAAACTATACAGACCAGACACTGAAGCAAATAAGGCAAACTCATAACAACTAGATCAGTTATCACATTAAAAAAAAAAAAATAACTGTGAAAACAGTTGCAACAGATTAAATACAACACCTGATGCCCACACCTTCTATCCAAAACTCATAAATTTATCAAAAACGAACATCAAACAACAAGAAACGGAAATTCTAGAAAAAGGCATCAAATACAACACATTTAACACATCAGTGGAAAAATTCGTTGAAACAACAGCAATAGAAGCAGAATATATCCTAACCCAAGAAAAAAATTCTGAAAGCAAAATAAAGATAGGATTATCCATGGAACCTATAGCAAAAGAATTGAAACAAATCACATCGCAGTGTAACATAAATGGGAATACCAACAAAGAAACAAATTTTTAAAGAAAAATCTCTGGTCTGGAAACACAATAGTTACAAAGGCAGTTAAAAGCAATTTAATAGTATTGATGGATAAAACAGAATACACAAGTGAAACAGAGGAATTTATACAAAAAAACAATATAACACAACTAAAATCAGATCCAACAAGTTGATACCAACCAGAACTAAAGAAACTACTGAAGAAAACAAATATCACTCTCACAGATAGCCAAAAGCAACGCATCACACAGGTAAATCCTTCAGCTTCAACACTGAGAAGCCAACCAAAATTATATAAACCACAAATTGCAATAAGACTATAAATTTATTTTAGTAAAGCCCCAACATATCACTTAGCCAAACAAATAAACAGCATTTTAAAACAACACTACACATTAAAGGAAAACAGAATTATAAAAAACACAACAGAACTCATTCAGAACATGAAAGAAATATTACCTACAACAAGGAGGAATACATATGAGATTTCCAATCTCAGGCACCTTAGTCAATATATTCGTAGACAACATTGAAATGGAAATATTGCAAAAACTAATCCCCCAGGAAGGAAATAAGATTATCTATTGGTGGAGATATGTTAATATTTTATGCCTCATCAATGAATCAGATGAAATAATAAATGAATTACAGCAGAACATAAACAATATACACAAAAAATCACGTTCAAAATATAAAAAGAAGGCAAAGGAAAAATAAATTTTTGGATCTCTCCGTTACAAAACATGCAAACAAACACTCATTCCAAGAATACAGAAAACCTATAGTAATAGACCAGATAATACATTCCACATCAAACCACCTACACAATCACAACGAAGCTGCAATAAGTTTTATGCTAAACAGATTAACCAGAATCCCACAAACAAAGAATTACTACCAAACACCAAAACAATAAAGGAAATAGCAACAAAAATGGATATGAACCACTCACAGCTGACACAATAAACAGAAAAATAATTAACCAAATGAAAAAGAACAAATAATAAACAATACAATCAGAAAAACACATCTGCAACACACACAGTTCAAACAAACACACAAACCACACAGGACAATGAAAATAAAAGGAAATGGACATATTCTAACAAATACACACACCGAATCGTAAACATTTTCAAAAAACAAGACATCAACATTCCACTGCGAACTGACAACTCAGTGCAAAGAATAATTAAACCCCATTTAGACACAAAAAAATACCACAACTCAGGCATTTACCAACTCACCTGTCAGAAATGTGAAGCAATATACATAAGGCAAACACGAAGACAGTTCCAAATAAGATACAAAGAACACGTGAGAACTTTAAAATACAGTAACCATGCCACATTCGCCGCACACCTACTAGAAAATGACCATTCACCAACAGAAACACAGATGTGCAAATTCTCACTATCAACAACCACGGACACAACACACTAACTGTACATGATAACTTATATATTCAGAAAGTAAAAAATGAAGGCAAACAGGTACTAAATGACTAGATAAACCTCACAAATAAAACGTTACACTATCTAATACACACCAACTCGACAGACAAAACAAAATAAACACAAACTCTAACAAACCCCCACACACATATAGATCACATATAAATATAAAACACACTAACAATATCATCACGCATACACACACGTTTCAAAACTCGCGTTATCGGCAGGGGACATAACATAAACAAACAAGATGGCCACAGCAGACAACCGAAGGTCGTGAAAGCAGACCAGAGCAAGACATAAACAAACGAGCTGGCCCCAACCTACGACTTGTAGTGTCCCGCTCTGTATGTCTTGGGATTAACTACTATATAAACAGTTTTATTAACTAATACTTAGATAAATGAGTGTGGGTGGGGTTCTCTTCCGAGGTGGTCCTTCACATTGATACAAGAGAAACATGAATTATTAATGAGAAACATACTGATTTTATTGATTTTATACATAGAAAGCAAAGTTATTTCGATGAAACAGTTACTTGAATGGTTAAATGGTTTTTCCCTCTTTGGTACTGGAATTTACAGTTCTTTAATTTTGTTGGAGCTCGTTGTGGTCTCTGTAGACGATTGCGTTACCGTAATGTTGAGCAACACAGGCCATGCGATGTGTCGTGTCGGTGACCCGCGAGCAGAGCTGTGTCGACGACCGCGGCGGCGGGGCGCAGAGCTGCGTCGTGTTTCGGCAGGCCCCAGGTAGTGCAGATCAGCTGAGCGAGGGTGGAGTGGCGTCTGGTGTCTCTCCTCCGCGACAGCCGGCAGTTCGTCCTCACCCTCGGGACCTCAGCAATGCGGCCTCGATAGCGCAGATCGCCCGCTGCTGTCTCGTCGCCGAAACCAGAGTCCCTCTCGTCCAGTCTCCGCCGGTCCGACATCGAGTGTCCGTCCTCCGTCCATTCTGCCTTCCTCGTAGACTCGCCTTGGGCGGAGTTCGTTCCTCTTCTCTCTCCCGATTGGTCGAATATATAATAAAGAAACAAAAAATATCAGCAACCAGCGAGAATGAATTCCATTGGCTGGGATAACCCCACCACCAGCGTCATTTTCGTGGTAGGTCATCCCCCTCCATATAACCATAGTCTCTGTGGGCTGCACTTCTTAACAACAAACAGTTTATTGTTAATGAATGTTTCTTCGCCAGCGACGTCTGCGAAATGTCTGACAGCTCCGCTGGAACATTTTATGATTGGGGCTCTCAAAGAAACCTTTCATTCGTCGAACATCCACACAGGGGAGCTCACAATGTAACACTGTGTCCATTGTTTTAAACAAACCTCTACTATATCCGAGAAGCTCTCCATCACTTCAGTAAATTAATGCCCCAAAACACTCGGTAACACAAGGGAAGTCTGTTATTTTGAACGTCAACCAGACCTCAATAAAGTACATTCTTTATTACTCACTAGCCTGTCCACTAGGTTACAACCATTATCCTTTCTATGACAAGTAATAATATTAGACATTCCTCATGATAACCTTGTCGGTCGAGAACCGCACTCAAATCAAATGAAATGAACTTATGTAAATTAAATACATTATGGTAATAATACTACTGAATCTAACAACAACATTTCTTGTTACTGATAAATAATGAGATCTACAGAATGGGACATCTCAGACTGAATGATGAGAATACACAATATTGTAAATATTATACAAGCAGAACAGGCTTTGGATAAGAAAACGGAGATGCGCAGCTGCATACCATATTAACAAATTTAAATAGTAAGTAAATTTCAGCTATAAAAATATCTCATGTTCACAATTTAAATAACATAAAAATGTACATAAAAATTATAAAGCAGATTCATCGCTGATGATGCCTTGATGAGAGGTGAAACGCATACGACACAACAATAAATAAATTAAACAGCATTTTTCTGTTTATTTTAAAGTACGGTTGTGCAAAATTCAATCAAAATCTGATATAATTTGTAGTTTTTTTTTTTTTAAATTGTGGGGTGTAATGGGGAAGAGGGGGTGGTTTTTTGCGAAATTGTTTTCTTAGAAACCTTCTCCGACTTGTACTTGACAACTCACGAAAGTTTTACTCTAATCGGATGAACGGTTTAGGAGCGCATAGAGGACATACATACACACAAACGTACAAACAAACGTACATTGATTTTTATATATAAGAAGATGTGCGAGAGCGCTAATTCCCACCCCACCAATGCATCTTTATTTCAAACAACAATAACAATAATTATATTAGAATAATGTATATAGTATTTATTTACAGCTCTCGGGTAACAAGCCGAGTTAGTAAATAAAGATATTTTACGATTTTGCGGTGATGAAGTTCTTCGACGTCATCTCCAACAAAGTTTTGCGTTTTCGTTTTTTAGTTTGTGGATAAATGACGCAATCTTAACTCAGATCCCACGAATGGTAGTTAATTATGTGACTGATTTGCGCAAAACAATTAAATGGCGATGTTCAAACTAACTGGTTTCCACATCACTCCTGATTCTTTTTTAGATCTTATTGTATTTTTAACTATTTCAAACTTTTAAAATTGTAATAAGAAATAAGGGATTTTGGAATTAGTAATTTAAAAAAATCAATACAGAACTTCTGTTGAGTATAAAATAATAATTTTAACCGATACAGCAATAAGATGCTGCGGAAAATTGGTTCTGTGGTGAAAGGATGGCATTACATCAATCAGGAAGACATAATGTTCTCTATTATATTGTAACAAACTTTTTATTTTTGGCATTATTTTGCGTATTTACAACTATATCATTAGAAACCATTTTAGAAAGAAAATGATAGTACAAAACGAGTTACATATTTACAGTTATAAATAGCACACTAATAACTGCACTGCGACGAATTGTCTCCGGGTGTAATGCAGTGCAGTCTGTTGGATTATAACTCTCCAAAGTTTAGAGAGCAATGTGTGCTGAAGTGTTGCGATGAAGACCGCGATCTCCCGCTGCACCCTATGCCCTCTTGCTCAGAGTCAGGTTGATTCCGCTGTCGGTCATCAGTATAAGAGACCGAGGGTTGAACCTGATTTTAGCTTTGGTCTTATCGGTGGGACGCACACTGAACTTGGACAGCAGATGAGCCAAGCCCATTTTGGCCTGCAGAAGACCCAGTCGCATGCCTGTAACAAATAATACGCATCTCTTTACAAGCTGCGTAAGTCCTTACTGAAAGACCGTTCGTTATAAACAGTAGTATTTTAACAGTATGGCAAGATGATTCGGGAAGATCATGAACTTCAAAATATTTATTCATGCTTTGATACCACGGTGCCATTATCCTTGAAAGCTTAACCTTGTTTGCCCGTTAGAACTCCGTATTGTTTGGTATTTCATTTTAAATACTATTTTTACAAACTCTTGTTAATTTTCATAAATTGTACAGCTATTCGTTGAAGCAGTGTTACACGATTGAAGTAGCAATTCAGTAATGGAATTATTCTTTACTGGTTTTGTAGAATAGGAGATCAGTACATTCTTTGCCCATTGTCATTCGTAGACAGTGAAACGAAGAAATAACTCTCGGGGATATACTGGCATGCAGCAAAGATTGCCAGTAAGGGTCCTTATTATAGAGGCCATCCAACTACCAAACATTCTGAAACAGCATGTAAGGAACTTGTTCCTAGGTCATGGTCATCTTTAGTTCAATTAGCCAAGCAGTGGCAATAGACGGACGATAACAGATCTGCGGAATAGTTCAATTCAATCACTCGTGGCAGGTAATATTTTGTATCTCGTAAGAACAGGAGGTGTAAGAACAATTATTTTTGATAACAGTTTACATCAGTATTTGAGTCGATCAAATTTCTCTGATAAAGAAAACGATTTCATCCTGTTGCGACGTTACATCATGAATATAATACGATCGTGTGATATTTTGACACGTTAGAACTATTAAATTATCTGTATAAAGACTCAGCTTTATATTAAACATTAAGTTTCGTGAAGGGCTACTCTGTTCGGGTATAGACTACCGACATTGGTGGCCAAACCGAGCTTGAAACAATCATAAATGGAGCTAGAGAAACAGAATAGTTCTGGCGAAGCAACCTAATAATAATTATTTCGTATAGCCAATCAGAAAAATTTGATAAAAAATGAGTTTTGTTGGCAAGTAGTAATCTTCACTGTTTTATAGGGAGTAAATATGTGGTGATTTAGCTAGAATGATGTATGACAAAAAGTTGGCCACAGGAAGCACTAGAATTCATGTAATATCAATTAAATGGAAGTTTTTTTTTGCTTTGATGCTAGCGTACCTATGCAGATGCGAGGTCCTTCGCCGAAAGGTAAGTAGACGTAGGGGTGCCTGCCTTCTTTGTTTGTCTCGGAGAACCTTTCCGGGTCAAACCGCTCGGGGTCTGGGAAGTACTCAGGGTCCATGTGTAAGCCCTGCAGAGATATGACGATGGGTGTGTCCTTCTCCAGGACCACGTCGCTGTCTGGCACATTGTACTGCTCACCGCACACGCGGTTCAGCACTGGCAATGGAGGATACTTTCTAAGGGTTTCTGCAAAGAGAAATTGTTCCGCTCGTGGATCAAAAATTAAAATTTTCAAGACAATGACAAATATTATTATATTTTTAGTGAAGTATCGACGGTGAGGAAACTAGGAAGTCAGCAGAACCCAATGATTTTGCTTAAATTTCTGGAAGCTTAACTAGATTTAAAATTAGCATCTAAATTTACTAAGAATAAACACAAGTATATCCACAATGTAAAATAAACTTGTTAATACGATGAACTCAATGCAAACTAGTGAAACTCCAGTTTTATCTGAAAAAACAAAATAAAAAAACAGAAGTCAGTGATTCGGTTTATTCATTGGATGATAAAGCGACACAGTAAAGCAAAAATGATTTATGTAATTGGTAGTCGCTTTATTAAAATGTTCAAACTGCCATACAGTTAACAAAACTAAACATTTTGAACAGAAGTAAATAGGACGAGCACACAAAAATTTAAGAAATACTAAGCTGTGCCCAATATTTCCAGAACAATGTTACTCGGATCACAGAAGCATATTACTTGGTCTTCGGTGACTTGGTTGTTGTTCAAAATAATGGAATATCATCAGCTAAACCATATTATGCCCTGTACGCGTTACGTGCTAAACAGTAAACGGCTGGATAAGCTACAAATAAGACTGCTATACCTCTTCATCGGCTGGAGGTAGCTGCTTGCTATTGTATGTAGGTGATTTATAGAACCTTAACAAGATGTTTGTGAAAATGTATATAGACTATAGAGGAGCTAAACTAAGTGTAACATACCTTGCCTGTATGGCCAACAAACCAAATGTCAATAAATAAATGAAAAATATAAACTACAAATCTCAAATCACCGAATCACCTCTTTAGGCTTTGTGAGTTTACTTTTAAATATCAATCGGCAGTGTATACTTACTGCGGAGATTTTAATGATATATCGTTCTAGGCAAAACAGAACCTTGAGAAATACCATATTCTTGGTGGGTTTTCTCATGTATTTTCCTTAGAATACTAAATTAGTTTTGTATTTTCAGAATAAAGTAGTATTTTTTTTTTTTTTTTTTTTTTAGAATTTGAAGAATAGATTACAGTAGAACACACAGATTTATTTGTTACCAATCCTGAGTTTTTATCTCACCCGCCATAATGAAACTCACCCGAAATTACCATACCCAGATAAGACATCTCGTTCACAGCCTCGTATGTTAAAACACCTCCATGTTTTTGCATCACCGAGTCAATCTCCTGCTGGAGTTTCTCCTGTATTTCTGGGTACCGTGAGAGTTCGTGCATTGCGAAACTCATCGTCGTCGAAGATGTCTCGAAACCAGCAATGAAGAAGACGAAAGCTTGAGCAGCCGCCTCGTCATCCGACAGCTCTGGAAAGACAGTAACAGATGCTAAACAATCAAAATCAAGAAGCAACTACGACACCACATGGACGTCGAGCAGTGCTGTCACTCTGGAGATTATGGAGTACACGGATCATATCACCAAATGTGACAAATTTGTGCGAAATCCTGATAAATACTAAAAAATACGAGTTGTAAACCAAAATAATAATCATAAAAAATAAAATAAGAAAATATCGGACTCTGAAACGGCAAGAAGGAATCGTTTTGTTGACGCTATCATTACTGTAATTGTTATAAATAAAATGAAGGTTTTAATGTGTATGATTTCTGTGGAATATTTGTATCTATTAACCGTTTATTTTCAAATTCCTTTTTATTGCTATGAGGAGTTCCCCGGCTGCAGATAAATATCTACACAGTCAGTGTGTGCATTGTAGGTTTAAAAATTGCCATTCCTGTTTTTAAAGATTTTTGCTATAGTAATATCGCTGAAATGGAAGAAAGAAGGATGAGTACTAGTTGCCAGCTACAACAAGGAAGTATCAGCTTTTGTCAAGAGGCTTAACATGTGCGCAGATGCTAGATCGGGTGAACTAAATAATAATGGGTTATTTTTGGTTAATTAATATAGTATTTCCATCACATGTAATCTCTATATTGCTATGTGTATATTATTTGATTTTAGAACTGATAATTTTCAACTATGATAGATGCGATATTTCTACCTTGGTAGAGAACTCACACGGAGTGTTGTGGGTGTTCGGTAACACTCTGGCCTCCCAATACGGAGAACATGGGTTCGAACCCCGTCCGGAAATTCAGTTTTCCTTGGTTTCTGAAAATCATTCCAATCGAATTCCGGGAAAGTTCCTTCAAAATATTATGGCCGAATTCCCTCCTGTTCCTTCCTTAGTCCTTTCCCGCTTCTAATATACCTGACGTAGACAAGAAGTTGGAGTAACTATGTCCTCAGAATAGAAGAGAATATAGCAATTAATAAACATGAAACTATTTTCAAGAACGGAAAATTTGACCAAGTTTTTCAACAACCCTGCAACGTAAGATTATCACCAATTGTTGAAATAATTAAGTTATTGGTATTGTATACAATTTAATCAATATGTTCGGGGAAATCAATCAGTTTACTTACATTGAAAAAGAGTGAAACCTCTTTTTTAAATGACTGTGGTAACTTTAGTTTTCATTATTAATGACTACCTACACACTGCACACTGCATTATACGCCTTGATGGAGGTGGATATCATAATTTTGTACATATTGCTGGACAACTTATAATTTACTGATAATTTCCAAAAGCTATAATTAAGAGGTAACTAAGACCTATTGTGAAGCAGTCAGGGAAATTAGCAACTTGAGTTTTGTTTTTGTATTCGTCACATACACATCTACATATGTTTTTTCTACTCCCAGAAATTTGGATCCTGTCAATTCCTGCAGTCTTTCATGTATGGTTTGCCTATGTGGATTTTTTGTGGTATTTTTAAGATTTTTGATAAACAACAGTTAAAAATAATGCCTTATTATGGTTTTTTTGTTCTTGGACCTGTTGTAAGATTAAATTGTGGCAAGCAGTTTCTAGCGCTTATCTTGGATTGTTTGAACTGATTCTTGAGTTCGTTAGATGTTGGCAAATTAACATCTGTTGAAGCTCAAGTTCTAACTACTAAGCTCATATGAGTTATTTCAAAAGGATGCTGATATTGACCTGAAATGTAGCAAATGTAAGGATCTTTGATCTGCCATTCATAACAGGAGTCTATGAACTACGCAGTGTGCCCATTGGCTTCTGTAGGAGGTTAATGGAATTTGAGTGAGAGTGAAAAGTGTTAAGAAGTCATTATAGTGAATAAGTGCTCTCGTTTAATTCATGTTACTATCGCATGTTAAGATCGCATGGTGCTATTTAACAAAAAGTCATGGAGCTATGCGATGTCATTATATTAATTTCTATCGAACTGAGCTACAGTAGTTTCGATATCTCATTTCCTAGCGCCTGGATCTTCTGTGAATTCTGGTTCTGATAATCTGTCTGTACTTTTTGAACTTATCTGTCAATTTCTTCTCCTGTTCTTCTGACAGGGCAATATCTGTTTCATGTGTTCCAAAGCAGCTTCACAATTCAGGAAGCTGGAGACCATGCTACCAAATTCAGATCTGTTACTAATTTTAATCTATGGACGTCCGAAGTAAATCAGATAATTCTCGCTTCTAGAACAATCTCCGTTTTGTTGCCTTTAGTTTACTGAAATTTCAGATTATTTTCTTGTTAGGTCATCGATCATTCAGAAAATATGGTCATAACGTAGCAAGTATTTTCTTTTAAATTGTGACGTTATCGGATAGATCATACTGTATAATCCTTGATTATATCTCGAACGTACATGTTAGTCAATTTATGTGTTGGTTAACATTCTTAATATGCGCTGTACTGTCTTAACGAATCTCTGACGATTCATGATCCAATTCTTCGAGGCATATGTTAAGTTTATTGTCATGTCTTCTATTGACATTATGTTGTTTCAGTAATCAGATTCATTCCATGATTCAACCAGAACCTTCAGGAATGAGTAGAAGAAGCTGTACTTCCGGCATTATATGCGCAGATTCCATCAATAAAATCTCGTGGATAATTCACAAATTTCGGTATCTTGGTGTTTTTGGTAAAATATGTCCTCAGAAAACGTTGTGTGGAACCAAAGAACAATCTTTCTGAGAGTTTTTTCTAACTTTTTGTTATAGCTGTATTGTGTAGTTCGAAGATTTGGTAAAAATCGTAAGAAAACACTGGAGTAATTTATTTTCTTACATCCCTTTCATAACATGTTCATTATATTATTATATTCCTATATTTTTATTATTTACATGAAACAAATCCATATTTGAAAAACAAGAGTTGTGAGTGAGTGGTAACAACCTGGCCTCGCATTCGGGAGGACGTGGGTTCGGACTCTCATCCGGCCATCGAGATTTATATATATATGCAAGAATTTCAAGGGGTATAATCTACATGTATGATACGTTTTACTCAATAAAAATATAACGCGGAAAATGTTCCTGCAGACAACTACAATTAAAAGCATCCCTATATTTAACATTTTTGCGTGGAAATATTATTTCATGATTAATATAATTCGGAAGAGCAATTTTATCATATATTTGCGCAACGACAATTTTGTCGAGTTATATCCTCCTGCATAGTTATTTTTAAAGTCTTTGAATTGATACTGAAACATTAGAAGCTGGATATACACTTTCTCTTCTCGTTAGAAAATGTGTTGTTAATGAAATGTGAAATAAGTAGATGTATTTGTACATTAAAAATATTAGTAAATGGTTCCACTGATTACAACTGACGTGTAAAGAGACAGAAATTAAAGACAGTTAAAAGTGACAACAACAAAAACAACAAAAATACATCAACAACACTGCAATTAATCAGAAGTATTCGGTACTCACTCCAGTTATCAAAATCTTCTTGAGCTCGTCTGTCGTCTTCAACAAATCCTTTCGTTTTGAGCTGTAAAAGCAGCTGCATGAAGTCCTTTCTGAATATGTTGTTTCTCTCTCGATATTCTAGTGTTTCTTTTACCATGTTTCTGAAGTATACGCTGATCTCATCACCGCCAGTTCGGATCCTTCAAAGAACAATAATAATAAAAAGAAAGTGCGAATGTTTTCTGACAGTGTACCTTAGAATATTATGTTAGTGATTGCGATTATTCCACTGTTACATTTTTTTTATGTATTAACAAACTAATGAAAGTTTTTAAAATATAATTAACTTATTATTAAATCTTGAGGGATACGAGACTGAAGGCCACAAGCCATAATTGATCGAATATTTTTTGGAAAAGGTAAGAATTCATGCGATTTGTGTTGTAGCTAGTTCAGAAATTAAGGCCCTGACCGTATATCGGATGATGGGTATCATACAACTGTTTCCAGCACTATACCATACTGGTCGTTCTCTTGATGTTGAGCAGGTATGGTGAGTTTACTGGAATAGATTTTAAAGAGCCAGGAATTCATACTTAGCTGCCTTTAGAATGTTGAGACAGGTTCAGTACTTAAGTCTTTTCCTCGGGTTTATTCGTAAATGATTTTGTCTCTATCACGATCCTGATCTGTAACAGGTACAAATTCCGTTATCGTCAGATTATTTTTGTAAGATTTCATCTCTGGAACGTACTAAATTGTGCAAAATGCAACACCTCTGTACAATCTTTTTTGCTAAATCTATTTGAACATTCATTGACCTGTAAAAAATCCTCCACTTGTCGGATAATATACCAAATGTGCATTCGATGTAACATCGTGCTCTTGATAATCGGTAATTGAATATTTGTTTCTCGTAACTAAGATTATGTCCTTCGTACGGTCTCATGATGGTTTCACGTAATCCAAAAGCTTCATCTGCTACTATCATGTATGGAATATTGTCGCCATTTTCTATCAGTGGTTTATCCTCAGGCATATTTAGAGTTTTATAAAAAGCACTGTTTTTAAAAATGGATGATTGCTTTTCCCGTACGCTCCAACGTCTATTTAAGTGAAATTGTAATAAACATTACACAGAGCCAGTAAAAAAATGAAAAATAATGTTTATAATGAAAGTATGATGATCCGGTATGCTTAGGTTGAATAACTATCATGTGTCTGTCATCAGTGGCACCAATGCAATAGGGGAACTTGGCGCAGACTGACTAGGCACTCGACATTCGTGGCTTGGCTACTCTGTGGCTACTCGGTTGCCAGAGGTAGCCAAAAGTAAAGCTGGCCACGATGCCGTGGCGTCCCACGGAGGTAGGGCCCTTAAACGTTTGAACTCAACAAAACAATTGTATGCAGTTAAAAAGTGAGAATGTATCAAAAACTATTTATGTAAATAAATTATTTGCCGGATTTGGGAGTGAAAATTATCTAACTCCGTCTACAAGTTATAAAGTTATTAGAGTCTATGTAGTTGATAAAGAAAGAAAGGATCCATTCTTTGATAACAATCGGTTCAGAGTGTAGTATTTTGTTACTACGGCGTTCGCCTGACCCTGCTGCCCTACGAATCATGAGTCATGAGTCGATCACTAACTAGATTCTAACTGAAGAATGGTACAACAGAGTAGTTTCATTCTTCTGATGAGAGGTATGGTGACTCAGTGGTGAAGGTGCTTGGTTTCAGGTTCAAATATTCGTTGAACCAGGAATTTTTGAGAGTTGTGTTTGATGGTATGATTTACGCCAGGATGTTCCGTGGTTCTGGTTGCGCGTTTAACTGTAGGTCCCGCCACGACACAGGAAAAATGCGCGGTGAATCGAAATCCTGTCGTCAGGTCAAAAGACAACACAAATTTATTCATTACTCTTTCGACTGGGAATCGGTTCCTGCCGTCTTATTGGTTTTCTTGTTACTTATCAGTTGAAATTTCATTCGTTTAAAAGTATCCTTGGCTTCTCCTTTTGTCTGTTTCGTACACTGTACTTCTTTTTAATTGTCATTCTTATTTCTAAACTAAAATTTTTCATGTCTATGCGCTCTGAGTTGTCACAATTCCTTTGTTTATTTTCTAGTCAGTTCTTCTGCGATAATATTACCCTGCAACGCCGTATCTTCAGAGAAATGATCTGACTTTATATTTGTGTTTCTTCTCAGCTTCGGTGGATGCTTTCTTTACTTTGTTCGGAGTGTTTCTTCAACTTATCTCTATGTTGTTTCCTTGTATTCTACGTATTTTTATTTTCTCTTGAAAACCATCAAAATTTGCGATCGTTTCTTACATACAACCTTTTTTTTTTTTTACCTGCTTTACGTCTTTTTTTAACATCGAGGTCTTTAGAGACGGGAAAGGATGGGGGGCAAGGATGGGGGCAAGGAATGGGAAGGAATTCAGACATGGCCTTTTGAAGGAAGCATCCCGGCATTTGCCTGGAGTGATTTGGGGAAACCATGGAAAACTCAAATCTGGATGCCCGGACGGGGATTCGAACCGCCATCCTCCCGAATGCGAGGCGAGAACGCTAACCATTACACCGCCCCGCTCGGTACCACCCTGTTAAAGATTTTATCTTTGGTAAGAATAATTTATGGTGTTCCTATTTTTATTTCAGTAAACCTACGAATTTTTGCTTTGAAATTTTTATTAAAATAACAAAAAAATCTTTTTGGTAGTTTTTAAAGATTTATTCGTAGCAAGCAGTCATAAAAACCAACTTTTGTTCTTCTTTATCTGAAGATTTTCCAACTTTGAAACATAATTCTTTATTGCTTTATTTCTTCTGTTCATTTCTGTCGTCTATTAGAAAGAATTTTTCTCAAAATTTCTCTCCAATTCTATAATTTTTGTTTCCCTCCTTTTTATACTGCTTAACTTTCACAACTGATTTGTAGTGTTAAATTTATATTTTACCGATATAGATGTTTTGTATTAAACATCAATCACTAATTGACATGTTAATTCAATTTTTTGAGATCTTCCTTTCTGCTACTTTATCTGGACGATATTTAAATACATTTACTTTACTGAAATTAATTCTTCACGGGTGTACCGCCGGATAGTGTTTTTAAAACACCTGATGAAGACGACGGAGCTAGTCGTCGATATGTCGTGTTTTCAAAACACTATCCGGCAGTACTCCCGTGAAGACTTCATTTCAAGCATACGCCGGGAAAGTCTCCATTCTTACATTTACTTTACTGATTTACCATTTTTTTTTTTTTATTTAGGACGTTTAAAAATTTCTAATATTTTTTATATGTTTTATTAGTTACTGTTGAAACGGGTAAATACTCTGAGATTGAAGTTCATATAAACCAATCGAATTTCTTTATTTCTATACTCCAAACTATATTTTCTTGGAATATTATTGATAACTCTATTGTTATAGTCGTCATAATGCCACACGGTTGATTCTACAGTTTGTACAGCTATAACTATTTTTGCGGAAAAAAGTTCCTACCTAGATTTTTTGAATTTAAACCCCTAGTGGAAAGGAACTTTCTTTATATACACGATTGCGGAGACTGTTAAAATTAATACCCTCTGCGTATTGTAACAAAATGGTCAAAGTGGGTCATCTTGTCCAATTCTAATTATTTATATAAGTTTTGATTCATGTGCAATCAGTGACAGGGAGAATTTTTCTTGTTTTGGGTTTCGTGCCTACAGTGGCCGAATGGGGGACAGACGCTCCGGTTAACGGGATGTCCGCTTCTCGGTCGAACAATAGGTAGACACTTTGTTTCCCAGGGACGGGGCTCTAATCCCTGTTGGAGAGTCGCTAGTACGGGAATATCCGACGAAACGTGTTTGATCAGCCACTGATAGTTCACTATCCCGGGACGTCCTGAAGCTCACGTCACGAATGTTTCCGAAATGCAGCGGTTTCTCACGAGACACCGGAATACGTATCCAACCAATAAACTAGCGAATTGAGGAAGAGGACTCCTTGCGGAACCAATCACTGGCGTAAAACTCTCTGCATGACACTAATTTTCTGCGGATTTTTGTCCTCATATCACAAATAGACGTGGCCAAGAGCGGAATGGATGGAGGGGACGCAAGAGTCATATTTGGAGCATGATAGAACGGACTCTGTACCAGGCGTCCAGTTAGTTTTTTTTTTTTTAACTGCTTAACGTCTCCTATAACAACTAGGTCTTTAGAGACGGGAGAGGATGGGGAGCAAGGAATGGGAAGGAATCCGGCCATGGCCTTTTGAAGGAAGCATCCCGGCATTCACCTGGAGTGATTTGGGGAAACCATGGAAAATCAAAATCTTGATGCCCGGACTGGGATTCGAACCGCCGTCCTTCCGCATGCGAGGCCAGAACGCTAGCCGTTACACCACCACTCTCGGTGCGTCCAGTTAGTGTAGGCTGGTATGACTTTGAACACAGCGCACTTTGCTTTCCAGGCGAGAGAGCATAAACCGATCATGCAGTAGGCAGAAGTACTTAAGTCAATGGTGACTTGATTGTTGTAGTGAGCCAGAACTAAAACATTATCTCCGACGCCGAAGCAGTATACACAGTTCACGGTTTTTTTTAATACGAACATAACATTGCGTACTTTGTCATACCATTGAGACTACCTCAATAAAGGTACTGTCAGGGAATCTTGAATGATTAAGAGTTTCGTCTTCGATAAACTGAGCTAATGTTTGTTTAAAAGTCGCGAGCTATTTAATAATTTTTATGTTGAAAGGTTGACTAATTTTTGTGAACTTTCAATCACCATAATGGGAAATTTCTGTCATCTGTTATAAAGTTTCATATTTCCTTAGTTGTTTTTGTTTGTTTGTTGGCAAATGTAAAACGAGGCAGTGCTTTGTATTTGATTTTGATATTCATTGTATTCTTGATAAATTTGCTTCTGTCTGTAAGCCGTCAAGACTACCGAATAAATGGCAACTTAAGGTAATTTTACATTGATAATGAGGACATTATTGTTTCACCCTATTTCCATAAAACATTTACCTTAATTTCAGATTCACGATTAAGGGTGATTACCAAAACATGCAAAATAGCAGATGTATTAATTCTCGAATCAGTGACGGCAGGAAGGGAGTTTGGTTACTAATGCAAAGTGGGCAATAAATAACCACCATCCAAAACCCGAATCACTACAGTATGGGACCTTGGACCTAGAACAATATTTTTGTTTAATATGCCACCAAAACTTGACTAAATTTAAAAGAGCGCGATCGTGTATGGGCCGAAGTTCTTCGGATTTGACCAAGAACTGTATCTCCATAATAATTTCTTTTACTCCTCCCCTACGCCTTATGGTGCCTGTTACAAGTTTAAACAATTATTTGATGTCACGTAAGCACAACTTGGGTAGCATGTTCAGTGGCGTAGCTAGATCAACAATGGCGCCGGTGCAAAAACAAATGATTTTGGGCCCTCAGGCCATATGGATAACTTTTTATTTTGTCTCTGCCAAGTTGTTGGTAGGGGCCCCCTGAGCTGAATTAGGGGCCCATGAGCTGTGCTTGGGGGCCCCCTAAGCAGTAGCGTATTTAGGTTCACAAGGCCCTCAGATCTATAAAATGGGGGCCCCCTGGGCTGCGCTTGAGGACCCCCTCAGCTGCGCTCAGGGCCTTCCTGAGCGTAGGGGACCCGGTGCACTGCATCGCCTAGCCAAATGTTAGCTACGCCCCTGAGCATGTTCTATATTATTGGCTGATAGTGGATGTGTGGATTTGTACTTTATCCAGTTCCGTTGTAGTTTTTATCAGTAACTTGGGTCCCGATGTCTTACGGTAAGAATGCTGTCAAAGTTGCCTTGTATGTGTTTCTTGCCATTCACCTTCTCTCTGTAATTTTTAACCCACTGGAGATCACATGTACTCAGAGTTTGTGGCAATTGGCAAATATATCTTATTTAACATTCAAAAGCGCCTCTATATTTAGAGACAATCAGGAAGGGAAAAAAGAAGTGATTCAAATTGTTTGCAGCAACCACAAATAGTATAGTAATATAATTGGCCAGTCTTCATACAGGTTTCCCAACAGTCGAGACGAAATACCTTTTGAAAGTTATTTTCAACATACGAATACTAAAGAATAGAACTAATGAATTAGTTATATCCACATGTTTACTTTGTAAATGAGAAGACTTACTTGAGAATGTTGCCTAGTTTAGGGTAGAAGACAGCGAGCAAGGTGCCGATGCCACCTTTCAATGTTGGCTTGAACACTTTGCGCCCCCACTCCCGGAACTCGTTGTTAGGGTCTCTCTGGCAGTTACACTCAATGCCAAAAGCGACGGACGCGATGATGTCGGTGGTGTAGCGGGCAGACATCTCGCGCATCTCCACTGTCTCCCCGCGATCTGCCATCTCGTCCAACACTGCAGCCATCTCACGGCCACATTTCTCTATTGTCTGAGGTCAGAAAACAATGCTCTATCAGATTTATGACTCCAGCCGAGGTCTTGTAAATGTGGTGAGCCAGTTATCACTTTGCAACCTAGGTCACAGAAAAAAAAAAAAATAGAAACTGTTACGAACTTACTCAATAACTCTTTATGGAAAGGAAGAGTGACCCGAAAATAGTAGTTGGGGTTGATCCCAGGGCAAAACACTAACAATTCTTGGAAACAGGATAGCCATTTCTTGACACCAATGTGTGCCCATTGTGCGTAACTAAGGCCACTGCTATGTATGTGCATAGGTGTGTAGAATTCGTGGGGATGAAGAAAAGAATACATCGGCTTCGGTGTCGGAACCAAAGGCTAACAATGAGCGATGAAACAAACGAAAAAGTTGCCAGTTGAAACTCTAAACCATTGGACGAATCAAAGTTAATTTTAATGTATACCGAAATTCCTCCCTGGCTGAAAATGTTTTGAGTTTTCTAAATATGCCAATTTAGTGAGGTGTGATTTTTCACCCCGTAATGTTTATTGTTAAAATATTATAGAAAAGTGTAAAATTTAAATTAACTCAAAATATTAATGTGATTATGACCAGGGGCGTAGCTACCATATTGGCGTTTATGTGTGGTAGTAGCATCGAGTCTCCCACCGTGTACTATGGAAGTTAGATCTTCGTAGCTATGGGGGTGTGGGAATATCGGGGTTGAAAGTGGTCGGCTGGGACACTTTCATATTTCAATCAAAGACGTATGTGTCCCTATGTATCACTTTTCAGTCATAACTGACTATCGCAGATCACTGGGATTTTTGTATGGTAATAGCGTAGAGTCACCGATCGTGCACAATGTTTTCCGAATGGGAGTATGGGAGGTTTATTGGTTGCAAGTGGTCGACGCAGGGCATTTTCCTATTTCTACCAAATACGTGTGTGTCCCTATATTTCATATTGCAGGCAGAAATAGCAAACGCAGACCGCAGGCGTTTGTGTGTGGTGGTATCCTGGAGACTTCCATCGTGCACTATGGCAATTGCATGGCGGTAGCTGTGGGGGTATGGTAGATATTGTGGTTGAAAGTGGTGGGCCCGATAAAAAATAGACATGTGTTTCCCTGTATTTCACTCCACGGCCAAAACTACCAAGCGCAGTCCACTGGTGATTGAGTATGGTATTAATCTCAATTTTCCCACCATGCAGCCTGGTGGTGTTATGTCGGTAGCTATGGGGGTGTGGGAGATATGGTTGTTAAAATTGGTCGATGGTGGGCAATTTCATATTTCGACCGAAGGCATGTGTGTCCTTATATTTCATTTTGCTACCATAAATATCCTGCGCAAATCACTGATGTTTGTGAGTGTGATTAGCCTCGCGTCTCCCGTCATGCGCTATTTCTACATCTACATCTACATATATACTCTGCAATTCACAAAATTGTGGGTGGCAGAGGGTGCTCAGCACCAAAGCTAATCTCTTTGCTGTGCATTCCAATCCCTAATGGTACGAGGGAAAAAAGAAGTCATATAAGAATCAGTCCGGCACCTTATTTCTCTAATTTTATCTTTCCTGTCCTTCCGACTCGAATAGGTTGGTGGAAGAAGTATTTCACTACACTCAAAAGTGAAAGTGGGAGTACGCATGTTTTCCAATAAGTTTAAACGAAACGTGTGTCGTCTATCTACCACAGACTCCCAACCTAATCTACTAATCAGTTCTGTGACACTTTGATAAGGACTGTAGCAAGCGGCACAAATCGAGTGGCTCTTCTCTGTACTTTCTCTATACTTTCGATCAATCCCTTACGAAACGGGTCCCAAATGGCACAACAATAATCCAAATGTGGACGCACAAGAGATTTGTACGCTATCTCCTTTGTTTGTTCATTACAATTTTTCAAGATTCGACCTATGAATCGCAGCCTAGAATTTGCTCTACCTACTAACGAATTAATGTGTATGTCCCATTTCATGTTCCTTTGTACTGTTACTCCCAAATATTTAATAGAATCGACCATATCAATAACTGAACTGTTTCCCTCGTATTTCTGAACAATCGGATTCTTTTTGTTAGTTATGCTCATTGTCTTGCACTTTTTACAATTTAGAGTAAGTTGCCACTCAGCGCACCAAGCCAAAATAACATCCAGATCGCGCTGAAATTATAAGCAATCGGCCAAATTTCTTACTTCCCTATAAATAACCGCATCATCAGCAAACAATCTAAAAAGGCTTTTCATTTTGTCTCCGAGATCGTTTATAAAAATTAAGAAAGGAATTCGTCCTATTACACTTCCTTGAGGTACACCCGATGTAACATCTAGATTAGAAGAACTTTCTTCTTCAACGACAACATACTGCGACCGCCCAGTTAGAAAATCCATTATCCATTCACAAAGCTGATCGGATATACCGTACGCTCGAAGCTTCGCTAAAAGGCGGTTGTGTGGCACAGAGTCAAAGGCTTTCTGGAAATCTAAAAAAATTGCATCTACTTGTGAATCTGCATCGATAACGTTCATTACGTCGTGTGTAAATAGGGCCAGCTGTGTTTCACATGAACTTTTCTTCCGAAATCCGTGTTGATTTGTTGTAAGCAAATTATTATCATCTAGAAAATTCATAATGTTCGGGCATATAATATGCTCCATAACTCTACTACAAACAGATGTTATAGATATGGGACGATAGTTCCCAGGATCATATCGATCACCTTTCTTGAAATCGGAGTTACTTGCGCGATTTTCCAGTCTGAAGGTATTTTCGCTCTTTTAATGATTTACTGAATATATCAGACAGAAATGGCCCGATTTCCGCCGCATACTCTGAAAATACTCTTACTGGAATTCCATCCGGGCCCGGTGCTTTCCCCCACTTCAGGAGCACTAATTGCATAACGATACCTGCAGTATCTATTCGTAATGATTCCATCACCGACTTGCCACGGCGTGGGAAAACGGGAATACTATCCTTATGTTCATTTGTAAATGAATTTTTGAATACAGTATTTAGTACGTTAGCTTTATCGCGGCTTTCATTAACCTCGGAACCTTCACGAATTAGTGCTGGAATATTGCTGTTGGTACAATTAACTTTTCGTACATACGACCAAAATTTCTTTGGGTTTTCTGTGAGGCACTTAGAGAGAGAGTTGGAGTGAAAATCGTTAAAGGCCTCGCGCATTACATTCTTAATACGTCCTCTTAAATCAGCTAAGGTTTCTAAATCGCTGCGACACCCCTTCGTTCTTGAGCGTGCGTGGTATTTTCCTTTGTTTTTTGAGTAATCTTTTGACTTCGCATGTGTACCACGGTGGATCATTCTCCCCCTTTATTGTCCGCTTTGGTATATGTATTTCCATTCCTTCCCTGACTATATGTATAAAACGATGCCACATCTCTTCAACGGTGTCCTTTGTTGACTTGAAGTTTTGGTAATTATTCCTCAGGTAGGTTCTAAAACACTCCTTTGAGGCCTTACTGAATCTGTATACAATCCGCCCTTTTTTCCTTTTTCCCTTGGTCATTAATTTGATAGTCGCAATTACCGCTTTGTGATCGCTTATTCCTGTGGTCGTTGAAATGTCGGTGAATAATTCTGGCCTGTTGGTAACCAGCAAGTATAAAATGTTTTCTCTACCGCTATGACACCGCGTAGGTTCATTAACTAGCTGCTCGAGATGATTATCTGACAACTCGAGAATTACTTCAGAAGCTGCCTTATCCCTGTTACCTGTTATGTGAACGTAATTACGCCAGTCAATATCAGGCAGATTGAAGTCGCCTCCTAGAATCATAGCATGATCCTTAAAACGGCTAGCTATACTATTTACATTATTTCTTAACTCCTCGACGATAGCTATGTCGGAATCGGGTGGACGGTAGAAGGTGTCTATGATGAGTTTTGACCCAGCAACGTTGAGTTTAATCCATATGATTTCACAGATCGTATCGACGTCTATTTCATTACATGGGAGAAATTTACTCACAGCTATAAATACACCACCTCCATGAGAATGTAATCTGTCTTTACGAAAAACGTTCATGCTATTGGTCGCATGTCGGTAGCTATCAATCAAAACTGTTTACAATCACGAATGAAGTCATGGGCATCAGCTATTATTATTAGCAGGTAAAATTACGATAATCTTACATTATTTGATACGTGTGGGAATATGATGAGCAGTGCAATAATTATCTGTGCGTACGTGAATCTCTAGAAACACATTGTGGCCCAGGCGTTTAAACACCCCGGCTCCCGAGAACGCCGCTTGGTCATTGTTCCGCTAAATACAGCTCAAGAGGGCGACACTCGTCACCTATCAGCCAGTGAAACCTTCAATAGAGACGCTTTCCTATGGTGGAATATTTATGTGTCTCCAATATCCACGGTGAATTATTCTGTCTTTCAAACTCACGCCTATTTACGGAGACAATTCAAGAAATCAAAGGAAGAACCTCGAGACGTCATTGGCACTAGCTACTTTTGTTGGTGGAAGAATAAGTCCTCCCGAGTTATCGAGACAAGTGGCAAGGAGGGTAACGACGTCTCTTACTCGACGCTTTCATGAGTTGAAATGAAGTTTTGTATGGAATATCGTGTGTGGTGTTACACAATGCGCAGTGCGTCCTTATACTGTAAAATAACGGCCTTGGCAAGGAGACTTGAGATAAGAAACTCAACTTATCCAACAGCAATGAGTATTTCCAATAATTTTTTATTATAAATTCAACGCCCTGCCTTTGTTATTTCTCTGAGTCATTAATTTTGTATGTAAATTATTAATGTCACACAATAACTATATAATGCTAGGCGAGATAATAGGTTCATTTTGTATGTCTGTAATTTTACTTTGTTTATTTTCATGTGTAGAATAAACAAGGGCGTAGTCTTTGATTGCCATTGTTATTTACATAGTTTGAATCACACTTATGCAATTTAAATTTGAGTTCAAGGTTAAATTGCTAGGTTATGGCAATGTTAGATTTATCTGCGATATTATACAATTTCATGAAAGAACCCTTCTCATTTTCAATAAATTCAAAATAATTAAATTCTTGCTACCTGAGATTATAAAAATTGAATTGACGTACAGAATGTAAGGTACCCTACAACCCGTCATATTAGTAATTATAACTTTTCGTTTTTGTTCATTTCTGTTACATCTATAAGATCATTGCTATACTTTCATTGTTAAACCAATGATAATCACTACATTCAATTCAAGCTTACAGGCTATCATACTTAATCATTATTTCATACATTTATACCCATATGTTGAGCCATCCACCTTATATGCTAACACATTATTTAAAATTTACTGTTTCATAGGTATTAACTTTCTAGCAGCTACCTAATAAGTCCCTGGCCGTGTACGGTACTTACTGTCCAGTATCTTGATGTAACACGATAGTAATTGACTCAACTAGCCGGTGACCCAGCTTGGTGTTTCTCCACCGTGGCAGCTTTTGGGTGATTTAAATGGAGGTGTATGTAAGTGTTACTCTTCTGCGTGCATTAGTGTGACATGTGCCTGTTCAGCGTAGAGCGCTGTTTGCATCGTGAATTAATGAAAAATTAGGGTAAGGAAGAAGGAAACATAGTGCCGGTCTACTAGACCCAATCATCCGAAAGACAAGTCAACAGTGCCATATACCCTCCGTCCATACACACAACGGAAAGTTTTATTAATTTAACCGAGGAGTATGGAGCACAATTTTGCGATTAGGAATTGTGCAGACCAAGTTCTCAAGACGAAAATTTTTTCAACACCAGGACCGGAACCCCGTTTCAGGCTGTCGACACCTACACAGCAACGCAACCACTTGTCACAAAAGGACTGGCTGGTGTAACATATTGATGACGATATTCGCACACGCAGCATTAAATCGTTCAAAGGATTTTGAGAAATGTAGTAGATATATGTGGTCTTCTTCCATGACTCACCACAAAACAATTCAGAGCTAGAGGGGCTTCAATATTTATGCTCTGAGGTATTACATTTGGTCCATCCTCCTGAATCCAGATCTATAATTAGGTCCAGAGAGTGGGATGTATTACTAGAAAGGACTAAACTCATTTTTTCTAAAGAGAATCGTAACCATTTGCGAATGTAGCCACTCGACGGTGTATTCTAACTGTCCCTCAGTACATTTTAAGACGTAGAAAATGAAAAATTATTGAAGCCATTAAAAAATTTCAAGCTTTGGATTACTGTTTTCTTCGATTAAGAAGTCTTATACATCAGGAAAAAGTGGTATCGAAAACAAAATCGTGATAAAATAATTTCAGGCCACTTATGGAAGCTACATTACATCAGATAATTTCGTAAATCCACGATGAAAACAACTCGAGACGAAATGGAGCTTCAGCATTGAACCCATGATATTTTTCACGACGGTGGCTAAGATAATACATCGATAAATACTTTTATCTATAATTTGAATCTACGTTTCACGATTCCAGGAGGTATTTTTTTTTTTTTTTGACGTACGGCAGACAAGTCAGACCCACGCCTACACGTGTGATGAAAGCAAAATACTCAAAATGCGCTTAATTACTAATCTTAGAGACGTTGGTCCGATATTTGATGGGAAACTTGACACGTATTGAGGAATATCATCAGAAATTCGTGTAACAGCCTAGAGCCTAGACAGTCCGAATCGACGTTTTTCTTAATACATCTAGAACTTTGCCTCTATTTTTTGCTTATAATAAATACAGTCGTTTTAACGCGGTGACAATCGTTCTCCTCCATTAACAGATGGTAGTGCTTGCTCTATGTAATAGACTTAACCGAAACCCGTGATGATCTGTCGGGTACTGAATGAGACTAAAGATCGTGCCTATAAATCTTCTGTGAAGTGGACTACGAGTAGTAATAAAAATCACCTATTAAAGTAATAACGTTTACCTTTTTTTGTTACAAATGCCCATTTGCTGATATATTTTTCCTGAAATTCGGCTCATTTTTGGTAATTAAAAATACTGCTTCTAAAATTGTTATGCAATTCTATGGCAGATGATTTTTGGAGTGATTTTTTTTTGGCAAATATTTCTAACTTATTGTTATCTGAAATATTTGGGTCGAAGAATAAATGTCGCACATCCACATGTCCATAACCTTTATTTGTATAATTAGAAACTTGTCTTTGGAACGTGAAGGAACTGTTGATATCCTGCTGTATCCAGTCCTCGGGAACAACGCTTTAGTTAAATTAGGGATTATATTGTAGTATTGTATCACCAACCATATTTGAAATTATTCCTTCCATGACTCATACTTAGATTTTTATAATCCCTGAAATTTTCTAACAGGAATTGTGAGTCACTTAATAATCTCTCAGTACCACGTTATTCTTTGAAAATAGGTGGGCTGTAACTTTTTGGAAGCAGAAACATTCAAGTAATGATGTAATGGTTTTCTCACAGTTAGCTATCGATGACTGCTACAAACAGCTAGCGGTTATGAAAGATTTACTTACAGAGAACATCATCTTCAGCTTTCCGGAGGTGAACGTAGGCGTCATCTTCACTCGTAATCGTCGCCATTTCTGACCTCCCAGAATAAACAGGTGTTGATTGAGAGGTTCATCCTCGTTGAAACTGATTCCTCTGTCCGTGAATACTGCAAAGTCCTTAACCAGAACATTTCGTATTAAGTCGGGGTCTCGGATGAAGAATATTGGCCGGCTTATACCATAGATTCCTCCGAAGCGGTGACCTTAAAAGAGAGAGAGAAAAAAAAATCAGCTTAACGGATTGATCATGAATTACAGTAAGCAAAAGAGATACATTCGTCATCTTTACATCAGTATTTTTTTTATTTCAAGCTGCCACCAAAAGTTGTTCACATTTTTTTCTTCTTCTTAGGATCATTAATGGAATCTACTTCCACCATGTAACCATTGTTAATGCTAGAAATCTCAGGTTGATCTCCGTAAATAAACTCGAAGAGTTACTAGACCAATTTTTTATATTGAAATCTTAGTAGTTAAGTATTATAATCTTACTAATTTTTATTATATGTTGAGCTATAGATGAAGATTATACTGTACTAACAGTGCCCACGGCATTATCACGCGAGATTTGAGATTTGTGCCGTAGTTCATGGATAAACAATCAAGGAAATATTGGCTGACAGGAAAAATCGGGAAGGATGAGAGGAGCAGTCCTGTTTTCTCAGTTTTACTGATCTTCTCATCTGCTGAATTTATATTGTACTGGATGCTTGAATCACATCGTTTGAGCACGTTGTTTGTTTCTATCTCTCGTTGACCCACAGGCACACTTCAGTAATTGCTACATGGCTTCTTTACAATAAATATTTGAATTGAAGCTCTCTACCGTGCGTACGAAAAGATTGCTTTATTATATAAGATTGGAGGTTTTCTCGGATTTTGTTTTGGGGGGGCTAGGATTTGGTGGTTTGGGGGGGGGGGGGGCTTGACTCGGGGAAGGAGGGGTTCACCGACAGAAATCTCACTATTCCAGATTGCCGCCCTTATTAAAAATGTGGAGCAAAAAAAAGGTCCCCAAAATACATGTCGTTAGGGGCAGCCTCCTAGCCCCCCCCCCCCCCCCCCCGGGGTTTTTACATATGTTGTTGGCGCCGGAGTCTGACTGCGGGCCATTTTAATATTGTCTAGTGGAATTTTTTTTGTTTTTGAAATGCCTACCTGACTCCAGTGGCTCCTATTTGAACGAAACTTAATTAAAAGCCTTACTACCCACCTCAGTAAGACGTGGTGTGAATATGAACTCAGCAGGTCCAGCGGTTTGTCAGTGACGATGCGGTTTACTCACGTTCAGCGGATATTATACATAAACAATTGGCTCCAATGCAGCATATGCCCCAGTGTAAATGCAGCATATGCCCCAGTGGAAATTTCCCCCGTTATTATATCGTACTAACTAGCTGGAAGGCTCGATTTTAAATACAAATATGTGGCGGCAAGTTAGAGCTAAGCGGTCTGCTGGCTCAGTGGTTAGGGCGTCTGACTGACTAAGTTTTTTTTTTTTTTTTTTTTTTTTTTTTTTTTTTTTTTTTTTTTTTTTTAATGGCATTCGGCAACGGAGGCCATACAGCCAGCTCAATGTGTGTTTTTTCCAATGTATGGACGCCACAGGACATTCACACAGACACACAACACTTAACATCCATGCCCGCGGCCGGATTCGAACCGGCGGCCTCTAGCCTCTAGCCCCTACGCTACCGAGGCCGGCATACTGACTAAGTTAGAGCTGCATGCAATGACACGTGATAATGGGAAATTCTCTAAGAAAGCCAGTATATTAGCCCTTTAATAGATCACTGGAAATAACTTAGCTGCATGTACATCAATTCGAAATAATCGATAAGAATAATAATAATCCAGTAATAAGAAATACTAATGAAAATAATGCAGCAATCATTTATAATATTTTATGAAATAATAAATATTCTGTGGTTACTAAATGAATCCGATAGCCTACCTTTTCCTTTACACTCTCAGATTCACTTATAACTGAGGTGGAAGTTAGCGACACAGTTTTATTGCGTAGACTGATTTGAATAAACAACTATAGCATTGAAAGGATACTGTATTATCCAATTAGAATCTTGAATGGAGATGTAAGCATTATGGAAAAATATGGGAGGATGACATAATAAATGCCACGACAGAGATTTTTTTTTTTTTAAATAAAGAGCCGTTAATGGATATTATAGTATAAAATTGCATATTTTTTTCCCAAAAGTTTATTATTTGGGTTATAATAAAACAATGGACGAACAATGGAATATACAGCATTTTATTAAGTACTAGAAAAAATGACTCTACCTTTTAAGTGAGAAACATCCTTTAACAAAACGTTTAATTTAATTTAATTGCGATAGAGCGCACACTCGGGTGGTAATTTCCCAACACATCTATTTTTCCGCCCTACCTGTACATGGCTACTTTTCCCCTCAACAAATTTCAATTTTAAATTCTTTTTGCATTTTGGTAAATTAATGATCAATTCTCTTGGTAACTTATTCCAATCCCTGATCCTCTTAATTACGAAGGAAGACGTTCCTACATTCTAGTGCCTGAAATCGGGTGAGGACTTGTGGTCATGGTCATGTTTTTATTTCCATGCATTACTTCCAATTTTTACGTCCTTTCCACGCATCACAAATATGTATCTTCATCTAGGCAGCAGGATTTTATAAAACCTTTTTAAGAGAAGCACCTCATCTTGTACTAAATTGACCGTATAAAAACGGAAGCAGTTAGAGAACCGTTGGACTCGGTTTAAGAAACATGGCGTCCTTAGCTCAGACGTTGGCGGGGTTGGGAGTGGGTGAGGTGACTTGAGGAGTGAGGGGGGGGGGGAGGCGGTGACAGGAGGAGAGATGGGGGGGGGGGCGTTGTCTCTTCAATTACAGATAATTAATTTTTTAGTTCATAAGGGCTTAGGATAAGTAATTTTGATTGGCGTTATTTGTGTGTCATATGTTTCATGGGTATACCAAAATATTTTTTAATACAAAAAAAAGGAAAAATTTATTTTATTTCAGTTTAGTTAGTTTGTAGAAAATAATAATTTTCATTGCGTTTACTGAAGCATGGATCATTTAACGGAGTGGTTTCTCGATGTTTTTCATCAGATAAGACTCTAAAACAAATTTTCCAAACACTTAAACGATTGAAAGGACCCCTACATATGGATAAAGTCATACGACCATTGTTTCATATTACGCAGAAAGGCACGCCTAAAACTATAGAAGGGTTAAAAGGAGGAATGAAACCTGTTAGCACATGTTATTTAAAGTCTAGTTCTACCAGTAATGAATAAAGTCTGCATAGTACGAAGGGGGCGTGCAAGGCGCGCACTGAACGCTGACGGCAGATTCAGAGGGGCGGCATATCGAAAGAAAAAGAGTCGCCGCGAAATCAATTTTGCCGCCATCCTGAAGCTGAGTACAGGGGAGGCCTAATGGAAATTACACAAACGTGTTCAAACAGCTAGGGGCAGGCCTGCTCCATAGACTGACCTTTCAGATGATTGTAAACATCTTTCATTGCATCTCCAGTACAGCGTCTGCCAAGTACAACATCTCCAATGTTGCCGAATGGGAATGTGGGTTGTAACTGCTTCACTCCTTTCTTCGCCCAATAGCCATAAACGTGCGAGAAGTACAGGTAGAGAGCGGCAAAGGCAGCAGCCAGTACCACAACCAGCTCCGACAACCACGAGTCGAGAAGAACGCCCATCCTGGGTTATTGGCGACCTGGAAACAAAAAACGTTGTCTGGACCAACTGAACTGAATCTGCAATTGCTTCATTAAATTTATGCGATAACCGGCCTGATTTTCAACGCTGCAGTGAAATAAGTATACGTTCTCAGTCATTTACCATTTTCAGAATACCTGTAGATTGTAATTATGTTTTGTACTACAAACTGAACTTAATCAAAAGAACTATATATACATCGATTAGTCATACTATACCACAAACAAACTTGCAGAGACTTTTTCAGTCTTTGCTGCATCGTGCACTGGTTATATGGATGTGGGTGCTTACTTTCTGAGTTAAAAAATAAACTTTTTTTATGTCCATTCCACCAAGTGTCAATCTCATTGCATGATCGCTGCAAGCTTGTTCACCCATCTTGTGACTGCTTTATCACATAACCCACATCAGTTTTGGAGGCTTTGTTATGAAAGAAAATTCATTTCTTGAACAAATCTTTATTTCTCAGAGAAACACGAAATATTTGTAGCTTTCAAAAATAAAATATTAGATGTAAAAAAAGCACGAATGTTGCTTATGTACAAACGTTTTATTATGTATTAAACAAGTCAGCAGTCAGAATGAAAACAATATAGTAAAACTACTTACGGAATAGAAAAGTTGGGGAATGTAATACACAGAATGAAAACAATATAGTAAAACTGCTTACGGAATACAAAAGTGGGGTGAAGTGATACATAGGAAAAATATTCCTAGATGAATATAAACAAGAAATTCGTTTAAGGAAAGCCTAGAAATGAAAAGTGAATGAAATTTAGATAATGGTTTAGGAAAAAAGTTGAACTATACACCTGTAACTGGAATTAGTAACAACCTGTAACATTTCAGTAACGTAAGTAAAGTACTATTGTGCATGACATAAAGTACATTTGTACAAACATCACAGAGCATCACATAGCTGCTGCATCATATTTACAAAATTAAGAGATTTTTTAGCAAAATTAGTACGAATAGGAAATTTTTAAAAAATAACAGCTGTGATTGTATATCATATAATATCTTTATAGACAGTAAAACATAATTTTCAGGAATGTTTTCTACAATTTCACCATCTTAATTTGTGAATAAGGCTGGTCTGGTACTTCAGTGGCTAAAGAGCTTGCTTTTAAAAGTTAGGCGTCCGTTTCCCAGCTCAAGACCTCTGGAATATTAGAAAGATAAACGGAAAAAATTATTTCATTTCATATGCTACAACCTACTGATGTACGGTGAGATTTTATAGATGCAAGAAAAACGTTTTCTTCGATTATTTTTAAAATTTATGAAAAAATTCATAAAAAACGCTCTATTGAAAACTTCAACTCTATGAATACAGACAGAAAGAATTTTTGTATATACGTCTAATGGCAGTCAAAACGGTTTTCACCTATACAAGAAAAAATCTCCAGGACTGGTAGGGCGATAATACCCGAACACATGTCGAGTTATTGAATAACGTATAAGTTTGTGCGAAGGCTGCAGTTGTTAGTTGGCAGGACCAAGGTCAGTTTGGTTACATCAGCTGCGACCTCAACAAACAAGATGAAACCGCAATGCATGTGATCAAAATTCTTCTTTTATGCACAGAGGACGACCCACAATATTTTGGACTTGACTAAGTTCGAAGAACGTTTGTGTATAATATAATATTTGTAAGTCCTTATATGTATTTTTCAGTGATATGAACTATTTAAAGCGTACTATGGGTGTCAAGTTTAGCCTGTGTGTCTTTCGACAATCATTCGGTAATCTGACGAAGCTAAAATGTTGCTTTGTAGGTCACGGCGTTTGTTGAAAGGTAATCTGACCTGCAACACCGATTACAGGTTTCATTCTCCTAGGCAAATGCTTTGAGCAAGCAGACTTTCCTTACAAAACAATGTGTCAGTCAATAATAAATAAGACATTAACAATTCATGGAGTACAGTGGGATGGAGACAGCGGCTTTTAAATTACATCGTGTTGTTTACAGCGCGTAAGGTACAAATAAAAATAAAAAAGTTTGTAAATAAAAAACTACATAATTTTCCAGTGTTTGTGTGGTCTGAAACGGGTTGATATGTTGTTATCTGAACACTCAGTGTCATGAAATTACTTAGAAAATTATTGAAATATCATTAAAACTATTTATTTCACCCATTCCCGGAATTACAAAACAGAAATGTTAGATTTGTACGAAAGATTACGACAAGTGGTTGTGCACAGTTCCCAGTTAACACTCCTGAATTCAATCCAACCCTCATACTGGTGATGGTGATTCCCCTGTCAGACGGGGATGTTAATGCAGGCGGCTGGTAATTTTCGTTTTGAAGAGTAGGCCTGAATGGGCCAGAACCGGATTTGAACCTCCCCTTCTCTCACCTTTCATTCAATTATAGCTCTAAACACACACTACACTGAACATACAAACATACGCACAAAACAATATAACCGTAGAAACGCCTACATCATTGGTGAAAGCAAGAGGAAGCCATACAAGTTTAAATTTTCCAAGAAAAGTACCCACAAATCTGACGGTTTAGGAGATAAAAAAGAAGATATCAGTTCATTCCGGATTGAGGTTGGATTCGCTGGTAGAAAAAAACTGCCCGGAAAACAGTTTGATGCCCGTTGCAAAGAGCAGACGGAAACATATATAGGCCCTACACGTATGTGTCGGCTCTTCTACATTGCACGTATTTCAGAAAGGAAACAACATTAAAACAGATATGCTGAATGCAAGTTCAGCGAACTTAACACTACACTAATAGATATAAGCGTCTACTTACAGTAAGTTTTCAGCAGTGTGAGCCTCAATCTACCAGTGTACAGTTGTGGACGGTCCGAATGGAAATGCTACCTCACTCTGTGTCAGCGTGTTTATAGCAGAATCCTCTAGAGCTTCATCACGGTGAGTCAGCGATAACCACGTCACCTCAGCCGAGCGATAAAAAAAAAGAAGCTTCGTATCATCCTTCTCGTTTATCTCGCTACAAAAACACTTCTGCTCAGTCTATAACTACACATATACATTACTTTCACAGTTCATACTGGTTTACGATGTGTTGGATTTCCTTCAGAAAGTGGACCAATAAGGGACTAAAAGTTAAAATTTGGCGTTCTATAGAACTCAATTTCTTGATAAAAATAACCATAAAAGACACACCAAATAACTTTCTTTGCGATGTACCACATTAGTTTTTATTCCAAAGAAGGCAGTTCAGAGTATTGTGTTAGCGGAAAATATATTAAGTGTAATTTGCGATCGATATGTCAATATGGATGAAACGTAAGGCAATCGCTTTATGCCAGAATTGAAGCTACCGTTAACGCAGCGGGAACACGGTGAGTTGTCGTCAGCCAAAAAAAGTCTAAGGGTGTTCCTTCTACACAGAATTCGATAGTATATGTTTATTGTGATTCTGAAGGTGTATTGCTTGAAGCAGAAGTGAGCAGCTGTCAAAGGAAGTTTACAAACAGACTGTAAACGTGCTATTCACCAGTTGGGTGGTTCCAGTTACAAACCTCTTATTACCATGGCTTCAAGTCATGAGCGTGGGTTCGTTGGTAATAAAAACCCATATTTACCTTCCCTGCCCCCTCAGATTACAGGTTTGCCCCAAACCTCCGTCTACCGCCAATTTATAGTCATATGTATACGTGTGATGTGCTTTCACCTCATTTTAGACCACTCTTAACGCAAATGGCATAACAAATAAATATTGGCTTTTGACTCTGTTACATACAGTTAGCTTCCCGACTGGTGGCACCTCAGCAGAACTGTTGCGTAAAATGATTTGAAAAGGTATGTGCAGTACCACTGTCCAAAAGAGAGAAGGTGGGTAGATACTTCCAAAACATTAATGTTTGTTTCTCGCTCGAATGCGAAACGTTTGGAGGGCATCTGCAAGTTATTAATTATAAGGTATTCCATTCTGAAGAAACTGAGTCAGAAGTTCTAAATGTATCAAACATGTATCAGACCCATAATCACAAATACGCGGTTCATCTAAACGTTAATCTCTCATTTCCGCAAATGATTTTGGTTATAGGTTTTTTTTTTACTAATATTGCCTGTGTAGTATATTAGGAGATTTTAGCTATGTAATATTATAATTTTTACTCGGGATAATTTTTCTCAAGCTGCAGCCATGTAATTTAATTCCACCCAACGAAGGTTGGGCAAAGTCACTTCCCGTGGGAAGCGGTCCCCCTACCACGGTAGCCCATAGTAAGGTGTTTTAAATGAATAGAACTAATGTCACATGACTACCCCCACTCCGCTTCAACGCGCGATAGTTCAGTCTGAAGCAGCCCTCGGGCAGTCTCTTTCGCCGAGTCTCAGGATTGATCACGCCACCAGATGGCATGAAGAATTTATTAGGTAAAGGCTAATGCATTTTTACCCTTCTGCTGGCTTAGAAAGAATATTTCGAGTGACAGGATTTTATTAGTAAGAGATTTATTTCATGAGAGCTATTTTATGCAGTATTTTTCAGTTATTTCAAGTGTTATTATTGAAGTTATTAAAGTCACTCCATTCTTTCAACTACATGTTTTCATTTGTATCGCTGATTTCTGCTCATTACTAGCACTAAGTGAGGGCAGAACGTAATTGCTCTGATCCTATGACCACATATCTTCGGTAAAACTGATCGGGGAGTGGTTGATCAGAGGCGAATCCAACTTGACTGTGGAGAAAAACCGCTTGTTCGTTACACCTGATTTCGTTTACAGATGCTGAATTAATGCTCCTATTGTATATGCAACCCACCTCGTTGGTTCAGGCGGTGGAGGCATCATTACGTGGTTAGTTGTTTCGAGCCCCTGTGTTGGAAGAAATTTTCACTACTGGGACTTGGTCGGCAGAGAAAACAGATGGTAGTGCACGATTCCAAAGGCACAGGCTTTGCCTCAGAGTCCTTGTTATATAAACCTAAAACTCTCTGGCCCCCAAGATTTCTTTCGGAAGATTAGTCCTGAATGCGCAGCGCCTGGTTTCATTGGCAGCTCACTGCAATTAACGAACACACATAGTCAGAATCATTCACGCATCCAATAAAGCTTACTAACACTTTCTTTCTGGAGAAGACAACGGGAAACCAGCCAAGTTCATTTTCCCAGAGAGTTACTATGGAGAGGTAACAACCTGCATACTAAACGCTCACGTCACATACCGAGCACATCACACAGTTTGACATGACTGTCTGTTCGGTTCGCGGGCTCTATTAGGACGCTTATCAAAAACTGTTAACTGTCATTATCTTGCTACCATCAGCTTACAGTTTTGAATAGTAATAGTATTTCAAAATTATGGAGAAACATTTACTTCACTTAAAATTTATTCTATCTTCAAAATAATAACCATTGTTCCAAACTTTTCGGGTGCATTTACTTGTAACTTTACGTAAAAGATGTATCACAGTAATCATTTATGTCAAAGATTTTTGCCCTAGCATAGTGCATATAGCGTCAGTGAGTAAAAATGTTTACTTCAAACAACTAATGAAAGAATTTCACACATATAGAAGTTTACGCTTACCGTATATTCCAGGCTGTTATGACTTGTGAATATACTATACCACCGAAGAAAAAATAATATTCACCAGCTGTTATTTGAATGACTAAACATCGTCTGCACTCCACACTTAAAAAAAAAAAAAATGAAAAAGGTTGACTTACGAAACGATTTTGAATTTATAATTTTTTCAAAAATCATCTTGTATGAACTAGTTAATAATTGTTTTAAATTGGAGCAAAGGTTTTAAGAATGTCTCTAGTAAATTATGAAACAGTTGGCGTCAAGTTATGTAAGAGAGAGGAGCAAGGAAAGAGAGGTACCTGAATATATCTCACTGCTGTATGCAATGGCGTTCAGATAATGGACTCGGCTTCTATGCCACCACCTGCGTCTTGAAAAAGTGTACGTATCATTTAAATTTTCGAGTAACTTCCTTGAGTTAATAATGATGGATAAAGTTCCCGATCATAGTCAATTAGAAAGTAATAGCTGAATATATTCATCCAAGTAGAAATGTTTTCCTTTTTGAGATTATCGATCGTTTGGGCAGAAGAAAATATAACAATTTAATTTGTAGAAAACTAAACATTATATTGTTTACTTACCGTATCAGTATACTGAATAAGTACGTATTTCGTAACTTGATAACACTTTCGTAGTAGAAATCTGAACTAAATGTGTCAAAACAGCGAATAAACGTGTCCCGAAGTGTTAGTACATTTTACACGGTCACCATATAAAACAATTAGAATTCAGCGATTATGAAGGAACATTCCCTGACGCTCGCTGAGAAAAGGAAATAAATTAATTATATACAAAAACGAATCTAAACGAATTTCCTTCAAGTAGAACAAAAATTGTAACGTGTACTGGAATGACCAAATTGAGTAAATTAATAATATACACGAATCTCCTTCAAGTAGCGCAAAAATTGTAACGTGTACTGGGATGACCAAATTGGATTATCCTACACAATTTTAATGTTTTGAAATAATGTCAACATATTATAAGGAATATTCGTATGTGCACAATTTAGAATCGATAGTTCAACAAGGCGAGCGAAGGTAATGTTCGGTGATCCTTAACGGCATTTAATACCTGGTGACCCCACAAAATAGGAAGTCTCCCCCTAATAACATTGGGTGAGCGTCTGCTGGTCCAGTGGCTATGTATCCCATAGAATGCCATAAGCCAAGGGATGGGGGCCAGTCTTATCACCAGATATCAGCTTTCGAACGGCCGGGAAATTTTCGACACGAGATACGCTGAAGACTAGCGAGTCATGCCGATTCATCCCGAAGGGTGATACAAATCTCCAGCAAATAGAGATTGCTTGCTGATGGATAGAATTTCTTATCGAGCCAATCAACAAAATGAAATTTATCCCATAACCTAAAATTCTACGAATTTTGTTCCAATTTCGCCGAGTAATGCTGAAAGAGGCATGTCTTGGCGAAGATGGAGGGAAAAATTGTGGACGAGCTGCATTATAGATGAACAGACGTGGCCTTACGTTACCAGTCTTCTAGGAGAGCAGACAATATGGCACCGTTCGACTTTGTGTCTATAGATATACTTTCAAGTACTGTTAGCTTGAGTTGATGTAAGCTCATATTGCACGATTACTGCTCTCGCCACTGCAGTCATCTCATCAGGAAATGGTAACAAATTTCACAAAAACATTGTGTGCATTTCTGATTCATTGAGTTCGTGCATTCCTTTAAAGGCCATGGCAAGGAAACTTGAATGATTAATAGTCTCTCCTCCAAACAAGCACCTGATCTAATAGTTTAAAGCCGAGAGCGTTAATAGTATTGAAAGGTGGATCATATTCTCTATCACTTTCTATAATTTATGAATGCGAACTCTGAAGCATTCTGGCGCCATTGAGTTCATGCTTGTTTAACCAGTAGAACGTAACATCATTTTGTCATTATCGTTCTCTGTTTAGTGGATCACTTCGGGGAATGGTTAAAATATGGTGTAATATTTTCAGTACATTCATTTTTTGCCCTTGTGTTGTGTTCTTTTCAAAGTTTCATTTGTTAACTGAATGTAAGAGAGAGCACAGCTTTGTTGGCATTTAATAATTTCTTGTATTCATGTTAGCTGTAAATGCGCGCCAGTTTGTAAGCCGTTCGAGTAACAAATAAATTTCGTTAGTGAAATACAAATACCATTTTCACAATTTTACCTTGAACCAAAAACAATTTCATAATTCACAACTGGTTGTAAAATTAAATATGCAACTTTGTTTATTAATTAATTTCCTAACCAGTAGTACGGGAAGAAATTTATTAATTCAGATGAATAAATAGCAAGATAAATACCCTACACAAACACGTTTTACTACAAACTTTCGACGTAAGGAAGTAACATAAGAATCTAAGAGATGGATTCATGTCAATGTTTCAGGAACCGGTTCTGTTCAGAGAGAACTGCCTACACCGCTGCGAAATGTTACAGGCGTGTCGAGAAGTTAATAACAGGCAGACAGCTGCCACAGAAGAAAATAATCTGATGAGAGCGCTTGCCACCACGGTACCGTACAACGGAAGAAAGTGCTTTACTGAAGCTATCTATTATAGCTCTACGAACACAAAATTGATATCGCTTATGCCAGAACCAATTATTGTCACAACACAGCATTTTAGGTCCCAGAATTTCCAGTGGAAATGCTGCCATTGTTCTCAGCAGTAAAATTATATGAAAATCTCTAAGTTTTAAGTTTACAGGCCAATGATTTTATAAGTAACTTCGCAGTTAAATTTCAATTTTAGGAATGTTAAATCATTTTTGCAGGAAATAATGCTACCGTGGGTTAGTCTATAAGCTAATAAGGTCTAAGTAATAAAACCCATTTAAATGTTCTGATCGAGGCCACGCTAACAGACGCCTATTACACCAAGATATTGCTACAAGTTTGCGGTGGTGCGATACTCCGGTTGCCTTCGTCTGACTTACATCATCCATCGTAAGACCTGGCCACACTGCAACAATAAGAAAAAAAAATTTATACTATTCGTACATGTTTTAAATATTGTAAGAACGGAGACTTTCCCGGCGTATACATGAAATGAAGTCTTCACAGGTGAACCGCGGGATAGTGTTTTGAAAACACGATAGTTCGACGACTAACTCCCAGATTAAAACATGAAACATTTTATGGCAGGGACGTGACTCAATCGGTTTCACTTTTGATATATTTGTCAAATAACTACATACTGCAGGTAACACGTTCCATTATATGATAATACTATCAAACATTTTCTATCTAGTTAATTTACAATGACCAAAGGGATATTCAATTTCACAATGTCTATTTATACTACGCTCGTAATCTGACCCAATGTGTTGATTCAAACTAAATTGATCTTTTTTAATAATGAAGTTTCACAAAATTGTTCTTCTGTTTATTAATCAAACACTAATATGGAACACATCATTCTTAAAATATACATAAATTATTAATTAATTTTTCTAGAATTCTGTTGCAAATCAAACTTGATATTTTGCAACTTTGTAATTTCAGAAGATAAATATGTTTATCTCAGAGAAATCTGAGAAAAGAGAGTCGAAGAAGCTATCGCTTGCTCAGTTGGCTTATTTAGGACATGTCGATACCACTTCTTCCCGTTCGGCGTCTCTGCTCCCACGCGTTGATACTCTTCTCTTTTCTGAACAGCAGTCACTTTATTCAGCCGTTAACCCCTTCACCTTCCGAGTGCTCTGGAATTTACAATGGATGAACAGAAGTCAGTAACAAAAAAGAATGCAGAAAATTGAAAAAAAAACGCGTATTGCATGTCAGTTCAATAGATTTCTTTTTAGTTATAAACTTAAACAAATGGTTAATGTGTTCTCTACGTGTACCTTATCCACCTATTAATATTTAGACTTGTAACCGGTCTGCGTCTGTCTGTCTCTCTATCCAGGCAACTCGCAAAAACTACAGAACCATTTTTTATGGAGTTTCGACAGATTGAAACTTAATAGTCCAGCTTAAAATAAGTGGTTAATCTTACGCCAAGGGGAGACGGAGCAAGAAATGATAATTCGCTCGTAATGGGAATAGATAGGAGCCGCGAATCACACTGCATTCCAAATAAACACTCCTTTACGAGATTCATCCCAAAGATCACGCTATCATGCAGATAAACAAATCGCCCTTTTAACATTTTCTTTCTTTTCTACAAGCTTAACGAAATTATTGTGAAATTTATTTTGCGATAAACTTTCGAATATATTACATTGCAAACATTTCTGCTTTTCTATTAGAAAAAACACAATAGCAAACGATTTACTACGCGCTTCAAGGTCAGCGTGGGCGAAGCAGCGAGAAAATGCTGGTTTAAATAAATAGATGGAAATACTGAGTCCAAACGAACTGTTGTCAAATTTTCTGGTGCCACGAATTCCTCCTCGTGGCTGCACCTTTTGCTTTACATTAAAAAAATAAACCACAGAATCATGAACGAAGGCAAGCATTTCTAAACATAATGTGAAGTCAAGTTAAGTTCCCATATAAATTCTTGGATGGACTGGGAATCGAACCAAGGATACAGAATATTTAATATAGGTGTCAGTTACATAACTGCTGATACAATACAATTAAGTATATGTTGCTGCCTAGATGCAAGACTTACACCAAATTAAGTTTGTTGGATATGGACTAATGCAAAAACCTAAAAAAAATCGTTCCTGATTTTCCAGTCATATGGTGTGATAGCTCGTGTCTCCCATTCGTCGCATTTTAGAATACTCATTAAAATATCACACTCGAATGGAGCACGCGAATGTTTTCATCATAGTACTCTAGGAGGAAAAATATTTACCTTATGAATATTTTGCTACGAATCTGCTTTGTCTATCTACAGAACACAATTGTCCCACGAAATTTCATCTTAATTGACGAGATGTCTGCAGAATTAGTAGGCTGTGACATATGAACGAATTGTCGGACGGGTGTGGCGAGATTATAAGGATTTGGTGTTTACAATTTTGCTTACTGAAAATTAAAAAGAATAAAGAGATCTGCTCCCATAACTGTCACAAGGTCTTCAAGCACCTGTACTAAAACAGCAGAGAAAGGTTATTGCGTCATGTTAATTTTATTAAACAATAATAAATATTAAATATGAGTCGAATTCAAGTTCCTTTAAAAACTATGACTGTAAAAAAGAATTAACCATTTATTTTTACATTAAATTCAAAACATTTAAGTTATGTCAACAATGACTAAACGTTATTAATTGTTTAGTTAGCGCGCTGAAACTTTCCACCTCTAGGAGTTAACACGGTGTTTGCGACGAGGTTAAGCACACATAATCTGGGCGGTCGCTGCGCCACTATACCGTCGCTTGCTTTTATGTTGTCGAATCAGCTGACTGCTTCATTGTATCCCTCGTTCCCTGGGCGTAAGGGTTAAAAGCATTGTTGAAGGAACTGTCTGCTCAGTTAGAGACCACCCGAATTTATAGATGAGATAGAAGAGCGTGTGAGAATGGTAAATGCGCTGGAATCCCGTTTGGATTTGTGTTCCTAGGTGAGCATCTTAGGTAACCCTAGGGAGCACAATTTTCGAAACCGTAATCGATCTGTCGCAATGTTGTAAAGAAATTTGTGGAAAGTTTAATGGAAGTACAGAAAGTTGTGAACTCCTGTCCTCAAGAATTTTTGCTTTGACTGCACTCACCAAATCATCGTTGACCAGAGAAGGCAGCTGTGCTGTTTGTCATGCAGAAAGTCGCGGCCTTCTCATCTCTTGATCATTCCATCACTCATTGAATTTAACGATGAATGTCAGTCGGTTTGACGTTTTCTCGCATTCAAGAAACTGATAACAGAGCATATTTCATATTCGGCAAGACGGTCAATTACCTTGAACATTCCAATCACTCACCACGAATCATATTTAAGACTAGAAATTTTAAACGGTGTATACCAGTTACTGTAAAGGCTTGAGAGAGACTATACTAGCCTTTTAAAAATATACCAAAACCTCTCCTTCACGTGGTGCACCCTGATTGCACGGACGAGGCTCTGGTGACTGAAAGATACCCGGTATAAGGAGTCACCCACTGTTTGCCAAAGGTCTCCTATAGGAGGGTGGAAGAGAGGGGAGCGGTCCCAGCAATCTTCTTGCCCTTGGGATTGAAACGGCCCCTAAAAGGGGATGAATCACAAATGATCAACGACATGGGGTGCAGAGAGCAACGGGAAACCACTGCATTAAAAACCCAAAGGGTATCCCAAGGACATGTAATCCTCTCAAATTACATATATCATGATCACTTCTTCCTGGGTAAAATTGCAGAGGTAAAATAGTCCCCCAATCTGGTCTCTGTGTGGGGAATACTGAGGACGGAGTCATCAGAATGTATAGAAACATTCTACGAGTCGGAGCGTGGAATTTTAGAAGTCTGAATACGGCAGGTAGGTTAGAAATCTTAATAAAATAATTGTTATAAAAAATAAAAACTGCGTTAAAAAACACACTAAAATTTTAAAATAACTTTATACCTGGCTTAGAAGATAATAAATCTAAATGGATAATATTTTACATAACTATTATGGAAATTTTTACATTACTCATTTATTTTTTGAGTCGGTGCCAGCGGTCACATCGCGAAGAACGAATTTCTGAACTTTATTTGCTGTTCGAGGCGACAAGGGGAGTACGAACAATGTTCCATATATTTTACACCATGTAGTGAGGCAGATATTGTTATTGCGGGAGACAGTTTAGGGGAACAAATTATACACTATTTTAATTATTGACTCGACCTCGTCGAGACATATCCCTGGAACATTGTCAGTTTGATAGTTATCTCTTTTATTACTCTTTCTTGCTGTTCTGTCCTGTCGCGTTCGCCGTGATAAGTATCTCGTATTGTAAATTTTTTTATTTTTTTTATTTATTTATGTTGGCTTTCGGCCTGGTCGGCCATACTGCCAGGTTCTTTACATTTAAATTTTACAATGGTTTATGTTTAATGTTTAGTTAAATTACAATTTCTTACTTTTTATTTTACAATGAGTCAAATGAGAGATGGGTTACAATTTCTTTATAAAATATATCACATTGTTACCTTTACAATTGCACAGTGTGAGTCGTCGCCAACAGCACAGGGCAGCTTTTTGTATATTTCCACCACAATTGAAAGTTCGTGAAATAGTTCCTGTGGTTGCCTGATCTATTTGGATCCTTTGGTGAGAGTAATGTTGCGTACTTATATTAGAATCTATTGTCATTGGGTGTTGCTTTAGTGTGTATGTTCTAGATAATGTGGAGTATTTGTGAAAGGTTAGTGTATCTACTTAGTTTATGGCTGTTGGTCTAGGATTGGCTTATCAGATTTGTCTTATATTTGAATATTTCCTTCTTTAAAAAAGGACATTATGGTTCTGTATATTGAGTGGTCGTTGGAAGAGAGCAGGATGGCTGAATTAGTTGGGAAGGGGATCTTGCACCTTGTGAGTTCCTTCAACATTTTGTTTTGGATGTTGGTGTATTTTTTACATGAGAATGGCAGGTGGTTGATGTCCCCTATTGCTCGGTCGGCACAGTCAAATCTGGGGGTATCTCTTAGTCTTATCCGGTTCAAGTGGCTGGGAAAGTTACCGTGGTGGAATCTGCTTCTGATTATATTAATTATGTGGCGTCTGTTGATTTTCCATCTGTAGAACCAGGGTTTGGACGGAATATGTGGTTGAATGTGTCCGTAAAAGGATCCTTATGGTGCATCGTATTATTCCAATCTGCTTGCCATCTATTTCTTGCTCGCTGTTTAATATCTTGTACATATGCTGATGGGGGTAGTAGTAGTTCTTTTCTTTGTCCGTATGCGATAGCTTCCTTGGCTAGTCTGTCCACGGTTTCATTGAACTTAATCCCGTTATGCGATGGGAACCCATACTAAGTTTGTTGTGATGCCTATGTTGTTGCTTATGTGTATTTCATTTAGTATTTCTATTAGTAGTGGTGCCATCCTATAATTCCACTTTGGTTCTGCTATGCTCCTGATGACGCTCAAGGAGTCGGCTATTATGACCACCTTCTTAGGTCTTCTGGTCCGGCCGTATCTTACAGCTTCTAGTATCGCGTCCGCTTCTGCCAAATATATTGTAGTTTGCGGTGGTAAGGAGTATAGAGCTTTGTACTGCGTTTGGGGCAATATAGTGCGCTGCCGACTCGTTCTCCTGAATTATTTTTTGATCCATCTGTGTATATATGGTTGAATTTGGGTATTGGCTGGCGAGCAGGGCGTTCAGGGCGTAGTTGACGTTGGTTCCCGGCTTGTGTTCCAAATACATTACTTGTGTGTCCCAGACATCGGAGCTGGTAGGGAGCTTGGAATATCGGGGTGTGTGGAAAACTTTACTATGTTAACGCTCCTTTCTTCCCACGTTTTATACATGTTAAGTAGCAGACTGTTGCTTAGCGCGCCAGTCTGTTTATTTCCTTTTTTCCGCTTACAGTGTTTGAGGTTGTCTAACCTTTCCTTTAGTGGGTGGGTGGTGCTGCTCAGTTTTTCGATTATAAACTTCTCTGTAAGTAGTTGTCTTCTTATGTTGAGTGGCATTTCGCCTGCTTCCACTAATAAGGCGTTGGTTGGTGTAGATTTGAATGCTCCTAAACATGTTCTGAGGCAGCGATGCTGCAGGGAATCTAATTTCCGCAATGCGTCTTTTGTGGCGTTGGCGTAAAAGACGCTGCCATAGTCTATGATAGATCTAATCATTGATTTATATAGGAGCAGAAGTGCGTTGGGGTGGGATCCCATCTCGCTCCGGCCACTGCTCTTAGGATATTAAGTCGTTGGTCTGATTTGGCTATTATATGCTGAATATGGTCTCTCCAAGTTAGTCGGGAATCCAATATTATTCCTAGGAATCGGCTCTGTTTATGTACTGGGAATGAAAAGGGACCTAGTTGTATCCTGGCCGTATTGGGAATGTTTGCGTTTTGAGAATATGACTACTGATGATTTCTCAGTAGATATGTCTAGTCCGTTACGGTGGGCCCACTTGATGAATGTCTGTATCGCTTCATACAACTGTTCGAAGACGTCTTCTATTAATGAGCTCATGGTGTATATAACGATGTCGTCCGCAAATTGGAGGATTAGAATACTTGGGGAAAAGATTTTTTCTAAGTCGTGGGTGTATATCAGATAAAGGAGAGGACTTAATATCGCTCCTTGTGGGAGTCCATTGTAGACCCAACGGGGGCCCTACCAGCTCCCCTGAGTTTGAGATGTATATAACTCTTTCTGATATGAGCGAGTATATCCCTGCTACAAACTCATGTGGGATTCCCAAGTTGGAGAGCTTTTGCATCAGAATGTTGATAACAACGTTGTCATAAGCTGCAGTGATATCTAAGAATATTGCCCCTAAGTAAAATTTCCGTGCGAATGCAATATTGATATCTGTAGTAATTAATGCTATGTTATCTAGTGTACTTTTTCCTTTCCTGAATCCAAATTGTGATGTTGCTAGTAAGTTGTTTTTTTTTCATCCAATATTCTAATCTGTTTTTTACGATGCGTTCTAATGTTTTGGATACACACGACATCAGGAGATAGGTCTATACGATCCTGGTTGCTTGGGATCTTTGTGGGTTTTAGTATGGTATAATTATCTGAGTTCTCCACTCTATGGGACTCGGTTGCTTCATCCAGATTTCGTTAAAGATTTTAGTTAGGAGCTGTAGGGCATTGGCGGGAAGATTATACAACATCGAGTAATGTATTCTATCTTTGCCTGGTGTCGTGTCAGGGGACTGTTTAATATTTCGTTCCACTTCTTTAACTGTGAATGGAGAGCACAGTTCGTGTTCCGATTGTTGTTCAGCGTTCGGAGAGAATCTAAAGTTTTTATGGTTAACACTATCGGGGGCAATTCTTTCCGCTATGGCTTCTATACATGAGCTGTCTAACTTACTGCTTGAAGTGAACGTTTTTCCTGTTCTTCAAGTTTCTTATTTGTTGCCAGATAGTGCTAGTGTTTGTATCTTTCCCCAGGTTCTCACAGTATTGCATCCAACTGAGTCGTTTCTGAGTTCGCAGTATTCGTTTGGTGTATGCACATGTTCTTTTGTAGGTTAAGAATCTTTCTACTGTCGGTTCCTTGCGATAATTCTGAGTGCTAATCTCCTTTTGGCCACTGCTTTAGAGCACTCCATATTCCACCAAATTGCTGGAGGATTACTTGTGTGTTTACGTCGTTTTTTAAGTGTATTGATTTGTCTGCAGCCGTTGTGATGGCTTGCATCAACTGTTGGTATGCCTCCCAGGCCGAGATATCCGTGGGGATGTTCCTAACTTCCTCCTCTAAGTATTGTTTATATAGTGCCCAATTTGCTTGGCTGGTGTTCCAGTGTTTTGTGGGGTGTCCCTTCCACTCGAAGTTGGTGTTGCAACCTATCGTGATTTGATAGGTAGGTGGTCCGATCCTAAACTGTCGGTTAAAGTTTGCCACGTAGTTACAGATGCAATAGATGGGGAGCAAAGTGTTAAGTCCACAGCTGATGGGTTCCGTCCTACTCTTGGGATTAGCGTAGGGGATCCATTGTTCATTATGACGAGATTTTGGTCTTCTATTCTTTGTAATATGGCCAAGCCAAAGGGGTCGTCCTGTTGGCAGCCCCAGCTTCTGCTGTGTGCGTTGAAAGTGCCCGCTATAATGTATGGGGGGTGTATTTGTTTAAAGAGATGGTCCCAGTCATTTCGACTTATTCTAGTCCGCGGGGGGCAGTATAAAGATATAATTGTGCATTCGAGGTTTTTAAGGCGTAATCGAATAGAAATAGCTTGGAATGGGCAGTTGGTGGGAGCTAACTTTACCGGTTCGTGTGGTATGTGGTGTCTAATCAAGATTGCGACTCCTCCTTTTCCGTCTGGGCGGTCGTTTCGATATGTCTGGTAATGCTTAAAGTTGATTTCTTTCTGTGGTTGAAACCAAGTTTCAGATAATAGTGCAATATCGATTTTACTATTACGTAGCTCGATGGACAAACTTTCCCTGTTTGAGTACACGGACCTTCCGTTCCATTGAAGAAGGTTAAGTTGAGTTGTGTACGGGGGGAGATTGTGGTGCCTTGAATTGGCTGTAGGGTTCATGGAGTGGAGGAGTTAATAATTTGCTGGAGTGAGTTGATTACTTGTACAGGGTCCACCGTGCCGTTGGTTCTGATTAGCTCAGTGATGGTCATTATGAAAGTCATCAGTTTTTCTATCAGTGGGATTTCAGTATTTGGGAGTTGGTGTCCCCCTGTTTGGTGATAGTTGTATGGTGCTTCTGAGGTACTATGTGGGAGAGGTGGGTACGGGTTGTGGATTATAGGTTGGTATGGTCCGTTACTTCTCCAAAACAATGTTTGGGGAATTCTCACTTCGTTTCCCTTAGTGCTTAAATTTGCTGTGTTGGCATATGGCTGCGATTCTTTTGTTCGATTGAACAATGTTTTTTCCGTTTGTTGTGCGGGTTGTTGTGCATTAGGTTGTAGCGCTAGATAGGTTCCTTCCCGGTAACTGGTGCTAGAGTTCTGTATAATTGGGGCGTGAGAGATAGTTGGTAAGGGCGGGAATTCAGTATTGCTCTTGAATCTAGGACTGGGGTTTGCTGCTGTCTGGGCGTAAGCTCTATTTTCCAGTGCAGCTGATGCTTCTCTAAAACTGACGTTGTTGTATATCATGTGTTGTTTAATTATTTTAGCTTTCTGGTAGTTGGGGCATACCGATCGGTTGCTAGGTGTTGCCCTGTGCAGTTGGCACAACATGGTGGAGCGGTCTTAGGGCATGCATCAAGTGTTATGGTCCGCTGAGCAAAAGCTGCATCGGACCTGACTACGGCACTGATTACTGCCGTGTCCAAACGTAAACATTTGTAGCATTGGATGACAGCAGGGTATGTAAGGTTCTACCCTACATCTAACGCGTGAATGTAAACAAATTGGGGAAGGACTTGCGCTCTAAATGTTAAAACGCATACCGGTAGTGGTATCGTTTCTTGTTTCCCTAGTTTATCGATTTTTTTCGTGAACCGCCTGATATTCAATACTTGGAATTCACTTTCTATTACCGAAAGGATTTCTGCTTCACTAAGCAAGGTATCTACATTTCTCACAACTCCTTGTTTTTGTATTATTGATCTTGGGATGTAGGCCTCCAAGTTATGTCTAGCGAATATTTCTGAGGTTACCAGGTTATTTGCAGAATCTCTGCTGTTGGTTTCTATTTTAATTCTATTGCGCCCGACACTGGAAATGTTTACTAAGTTGTGAGAAATCATGATACCTTGCTCCCTCATTAGTTTTCCTATTGCCATTGGGTGAATACGCCCAATATTTTTGTCCTTTCCTTCTACTATTACTATGTATGGACCACAATCACGTGCCTCTGTACCTGTTGGCCATTGAGTTCTGCTGTTGGTTCTGCAAATTGATGTCGTTTGTTGGTGTCGGCTCCGTGGTGTAGGAGGCTGATGGACGATGTGGTGTTGCGACGTCTGTTGATAGTCTTGCAAGTTTCTCTGCTTGCTGCGTGGATCTCCTTCCGTCCTCTTCTTCTGGTATCTGCCGTTTCGTTGACTTGAGGTTCGAAAGCTGGAAGACTCCCATGGGATCGTCCGACTGCAGACCAAGTAGGGTAGGTGTAATGCTACTTGGGTTATCCTCTTCTGTTAATGGGCTGGTGGTTGTATTCAGTGTAGTTGGTAATACCATACTTGTTGAGCTGTGTCTGAAATTCGTGTCACTAGTAGATGCTTCTTCTATGCTGTGAGTTCCTCCCTCGCCATATAGGCCCCCAAACATGGTCGATGTTGGTCACGCTCGAGGCGGCGTTAAGCGGAGGTTACGATGATTCTTCTACTCTTTATTTGTAGATAATGACTTGAATTTCGCCTGTCACTAAGTATTGTAACTTCACTGTACACTTGACTCGATATGTATGTTTTCCTGGTCCGTCCACACAACAACAACTGTACGTAGTCGTTCCGCGAGCACAAGGAAGTTCGCTCTCCGAAGGTTGCGACTAGACTGCTCGTATTGTAAATGAAATAACGAGTCCAAGAAGATTCACATTCACATTTTATTTTGACATTGAACTCCAAAGATACTAGGTGCAAACGTAAACACATGCTCCAGTGATTATACACCTTTCAACAGGAAAACTCAAATAACTTTCAAACAAGTTAAACTCGTCTCTGCCGATCGCACATACAGGTTTCAGAGAAAATTCCAGAATATTTCAAAGATTTTCGACCGACGGTTTTTGAATTCTAACAATACTTAAACAATTAAAATCAAATTAATACAAAATCATTCACAATTATTATGAAATCCACATAAAATTAAAGATATCCACATGAATTAAAGATATCCACATAAAATTAAAGATATCCACATAAAATTAAAGAAATTTACACAAAAAATTATCCACATACATCAATCCAAATTGTCCTCTAAACATCGTAGCTCACCTCAATACCAACTTTTAACCAATGTTTCATACATGGAACTGTCCTTGAACATATTAAATAGTATTTCCTTAAAACAAAACTTTGGTCAGACCATTGCTCGAATATGGTAGTGTAGTATGGGATCCTCATTTTACATATCAAATACAGGAGGTGGAGAGGGTGCAAAGAAGGGCTGCTAGATTTGTTTCTGGAAATTATCGCAGAATGCAGTCACTGACGGATATGATAAAGGAGCTGGAATGGGATTCATTGCAAGACAGGAGGAGGATGAGGAGGGTCATGGGAGTGTACAGGGCATATACTGGCGATGAGGCATGGAAATACAGTATATTGCAATAGGTATGAAAAGTAGTGCATGGAAGGGAAAAGATGACCATGACCACACTCGATTTCAGGCACAAGGGTGTGGAGAGATTCTCTTTTTTAGGTAAGGGTGTCACGGATTGGAATGAGTTACCAATGATGAATAATTTACTGAAAACGTTGAAAGAATTTAAACATAAAATTTGTAGAGGACAAATGTAAGTGGCTGCAGGATAAGGGGGGAAGATGGGGGTATAGGGAAATTGCCACCGGAGCGTGTGCTCCATTGCAATAAAAAAAGCCCATTTACACAAATTCACTATCAATTTCGAGAAAAAGAATAGTTTAAAAAACATAAAAACCGCCTTCAAAAAATGGTACTAAAAATTTTAAAATAACTTTATACAATGCTTAGAAGAAAGTAAATCTAAATGGGACAATATTTTACATTACTGTTATTGAAATTATGACATTCATTAGTTATTTTTGGAGTCGGTGCCAGCTGTCAGATCGCGCAGATCGAATTACTGAACTTTATTTGGTGTTCGAGGCGAACCGAGAGTACGAACAAAAATTCCAAATATTTTACAGCATGTCGTGAGGAAGATAGTTTTATTGCGGGAGACAGCTTAGGGAAACAAATTAATGGCATGTTATCTGTGGCTCGGCCTCATTAGTCATCCAGGCATATCTCTGGCGCTATAGTGTCAGTTGGTAGGCTGCATCATGCAGTAAATACTTTATAGTTAGTATAATATCGGTGTATCATCTAAATGTTTCAGTTTTGTTGAAAAATGTTTCTAGAATTAATTGTAGGTAAGTAGTAACATGATTTTTTATGTATAATTGTTATTTATTATTGTTTTTATCTTTTTATTTTTCTTGTTTTGGCTGGCACCGACTCCAAAAATAACTAATTAATGTAAAAATTTCAATAACAGTAATGTAAAATATTGCCCATTTAGATTTACTTTCTTCTAAGCATTGTATAAAGTTATTTGAAAATTTTTAGAACCATTTTTTGAAGACGGTTTTTATGTTTTTTAAATTATTAGTTTATTTCTAAATTTTTAGTGGTATTATAGTTAATTTGTATTTAAATATGCCGCAGCAGTTCTCATTTTGTGAACTTCCTGGTAGCACAGTGGTTAAAGCAAAAGCTTTTTAAAAAAATCTGTCTTTACAACAACTTTCAGAATGGGGAGAATTGGAGCTGTGTTAAGGAATGTTAGTTTACATTTTGATCCAGGCTGTGTTTCGTTCTAATCATAACATCTGCTAAAGCTGCTACTCGATAATCGAAACATATAACATATGGACATTAATACATACTACATACACAACTCTGTCTCTGGAATATATCTGTTCGTTCCAGCATCACACAGAAAATATAGATATTTAAATGGTTTTCACAACGTAAAAGCTTGGGGTCCAAGTTGAAATCTGAAGTACATGTTGAGACATTAGGACACATACATTTTATAAATATTCTGCAATGACTTAAAAATAGCTTAATTGATTTTGATGGTACTTAAAACTGTGGATTTTGTAAAGAACATTGGAAATTATAAACGATGGGGGTAAAGGAGAAGAGGGATTGGGCTTTTGTATACCAAATGTAGACTGTCTTTTCTGATTGATTTAAAGTATACATTTGTAAATTTCTATTGATATCACATAAAAGTTTTAGGTGTGTATAAAAAAATAATTAGGGGGTGTGGAGGTGAAGAGTAGTTTGATTTTTGTTAAGGTAGTGTGGACAGCATTTTTCTCTTTGTTTTAAAGTATACATGTGCAAAGTTCCATCGAAACCAGATAAAAACTGTAGCTTTGTCTAAAGAACATTTATAAAAATTAAATGGTGTAAGGGAGTGAGCGGTTGGGTTTTGTAAACAGAATGTTTCTCTTTGTTCTTAAGTATACATTTGCAGTGTTCCATCGAAATCTGATAAAAACGGTAGGTATCTATAAAGAACATTGGAAATTAGGAGGGGTGGCGGTAGAAGGGAAGAGGGGTTGGGCTTCTTCAACCTTATTTAAACACAATTGTTATGTATTTTTTAAAGTATACGTGTGCAAATTTTCTTCAGAATCAGATAGAAACTGTGCTTTGTGTAGATTAAAGGGGTGGAAAGGGGGAGAGAGGTTTGGCTTCTCTAAACCAAATGCAGACAGTATTTTTCTGTTTGTTTTGAAGTATACATGTGCATACTTCCTTCAAAATCAGGTAGAAATGGTAGCTTTATATAGTGAACATTAACAGTAATTAAAGGGGTAGAAAGGGGAATAGGGTTTGTTATAGTAATGTGAGTAGTATGTTTCTTTTTCTATTTGCTTTAAAGTATACACATGCTAAGTTCCACCGAAATCGGATTAAAATATGGGTTTGTACAAACATTAAGGGATGTAAACGGGGAGCTAGGGTAGTTTATTTCATTTTGGGTCAGAAATCTTCTCCATTAAAAATACATATATGTGCCAACTTTCATAAAGATCGGTCAAATGGTGTCAACTATAGCTTATCAAAAAGAAAATTGACAAAAGTGAAGGGGCGGAAATGGGGGAAGGGGTTCAGTTTTTGCAAACCAAAAGCTGAAATTATGTTTCTCTTTGTTAAGAGTAAAAGTTTGCTAAGTTCTATCTAAACTGGATAAAAACTGTGGGTTTGTATAAAAATTAAACGGTTTAATGAGGATTGGGGGGTGGTTTTTATATTTTTTGGTCAGAAACCTTCCTCGCGAAAAAATACATATAAGCGCCAACTTTCATGATAATAGGTCAAATGGTGGCGACTATAACTTTTTATATATATAAGAAAAAACATTGACAAAAATTAAAGGGTTGGTAGGAAAGAGAGGGGTTGAGCTTTGGCAGACCAAATGTTGACAAGATTTTTCTGTTTGTTTGAAAGTATACATTGACAAAGTTAAATCAAAATCAGATATGAAATATAGGTTTCTATAAAATTAAGGGGTGTAAAGGGGGACATGGGGTGGCTTTTATTTATTTTTTGGTCAGAAATCTTCTCCATGAAATATTACATGTACATGCCAACTTTAATGGAGATCAGTTAAATGGTGTCGACTTTAGCTTTGTATAAAGAACATTGGCAAAAATTAAGGGGTGGATAGGGAGAGAGGGGTTCGGTTTTTTTTAAACCAAAAGTTGATAGTATTTTTCTGTTTGTTTTTTAATATACATTTCCATAGTTCCATTAAAATCGGATAAAAAGTGTGGGTTTGTATAAAAGTTTAGTGGTGTAAAGGGGTAGAAGGGGTGGTTTCTCATTGAAATTCATATGGGACCACTTTGGAGGTATACTCTATCCACTATAAAAATTTCATTTAAATCGGTTCAAAATTGGTGAAGATATCGCTGAACATACATCAAAAAAAAAAAAAAAAAAAAAAAAAAAAAAAAAATCAGAAGAATTGAGAACCTCCTCCTTTTTTGAAGTCGGTTAAAAATATACAAAGCCGTATTTATTCAACTCACAGGTTGCTACAAATAATTTATTATATAAAATTTTATTTAAGGTCTGAGTCTGAGGGCGCTTATAAGTTGGTAGACTGTATCATGCGGGGTAAAAGCTTTAAAGTTAGTATAATATCAGCGTGTTGTTTGTTGTCTGTTGTCTGCATGTTTCAATTTTGTTCAAACAAACTTCTAGCATTAATCATACGTAAGCAGTAACATGATTTTTTGTATTGCTGATGTTCCTTATCGCGTTTATCTTTTGGTTTTCCTTGATTTGGCTTGCACCGGCGCCAAAAATAACTGATTAATGTAAAAATTTCAGTAACAGCAATGTAAAATATTGTTTAATTAGATTTTCTTCTAAGTTATTTTAAAATTTTTAGTGTGGTTTTTTAAAGCCGGTTTTATTTTTTAAACTATTATTTTATTATTAAATTTTTAGTGTTATGTATTTAAATACGCCGCAGCAGTTATCATTTTACGTACTTCCTGGTAGCTCGGCTTGCTTTCAAAAAAAATTGGCTTGAGATACCCCAACAACTTCCAGAACGGGGTGAATTGGACGCTGTGATAAGGAATGTCAGTTAACATTTTGGTCCAGGCTGTATTTCAATCATAACATCGTTTAAGTTGCTACTCGATAATCACAACATGTTACATCTGGGCATTAATACATACCACATACACAAATCTGTCTCTTGAATATATCTATTTGTTCCGCCATCACGCAGAAAATATATTTTTTTAAATGGTTTTCACAACGTAAAAGCTTGGTGTCCAAGTTAAAATCTGAGGTATATGGTGAGATATTACGACACATTTATTTTATTAACGTTTTGACGTAACTTAAAAATAACTGTAGGTTTTTATAAAGAATATTGAAAATTAAAAGGGTTGGGAGTAAGGATTGCAATCCCGCAGTGTTTTCAATCCCGCGGGATCCGTGCGGGATTGGTACAAACACTTTTTTAACGAATATATTTGAAACAAAGTTGCTTAAAACGTTAATAAATTAAATAATAATTAAATTAATAAATAATTTTTAATGTTAAATGATAAAAATCAACATTTAACAATATTTTGATTGGCAAAATGACATTAAAACTTTTTAGCGTATATTAAGTATATTTCGAGGTTTTACATTTTTGTTTTTTAATCTAAACCAATTTTTATATAAATAATAAAAATGGAAAATAGTGAGTCTTAGGTCATATTATGTGCCTTACAATACATCACATAACTTTAAAAAATATAGTATGCTTAATGGCCAAGTTACCAGATTTTTTTTTTTTTTTTTAATTCTAAATAAACGTTCTATAACGCCGAGAAAAGCATTCCATTTCACAAAGTGAAGTGAATATACTCTGTAATAAAGTGTAGACTTGGCTCAGAACAAGATCTCATAACTTTTTGTCACTGCACAAGCACGAGACTTGGCCTTTTTTTTGCGTGATACATTATTATATCTCCTGATTCCTTGATTGATATTACAGTTGATTCAATGTTATTAAAAGAAACTACTCACCAACACGTAAACTGTCAAGTATTTCAGATTTACATTGTGGCGTAACGACGTTTTTAAAGTGGAAATTATTATTTTTTTAGTAAGAAAGGAGACTTTCTCGTCGAGTGATTACAGTGTAGTTCTCATAGGTTGTATCTCCCGATTTCATTGCAAACACACGAAATTACACACGTGAGGAAGACGGCGGAGGCAGCCGTCGAAGTATGGTGTTCCTACAACACAATTCGTCGATACACCCGTGAAAATTTTATTATAACTTTTTTTACCTTTAGTCGAAATAATAACAAGGAGAAGAGGGATTAATCGAAAGCCTGAGCGCCACATGTAAGCAGGTGGCTTTTTTTTAAAGAAACGCATTGAGGCAGCGGCCAAAACAACAATAAGTGAAAGGATGTAGAATTTGCTTTTGATAGCTGTTAAATAAATAGGTACGCGATCGTTAAAATTGCGATAACATTAGTTTCATATCACCGAATAATCAAATTTTCAGCCGCATTTTAGGAAATTGTCACAATTACTTTATCTGCAAATACAGAAAATGGGAATAATGAAACCGTGAATAAAAACCTTTAACCATGTAGTTCAGATAACGTGTGCGACACTTAAAAAATAATTATAGTTAGAAAATCGTACTAAATACGCAACATAACTCAAATTACAGAAATGTGTACTCGAAACAAACTTAAGTTTTGATGAATACGTAAAAGTGTATTTATTTACTTACGAATGACGAAGGTTGACAAAAACAAACGCTTGTTCACATGAGTCAAATGCCAACTGGAAGGGTACAGGCAAACAGTGCAAAATATCCGACAGATACCGAGTGGGGCAGCGAGTCACGCAGACTGACACGCGTTTCCGCCGGATTTTGCGGATTGCGGATCCGCTTAATTTTGTGCGGGATCCGCCAGACTGTCTAATGATGCTGGATCGCGCGGAATTGCGGGATCCCACTTTGCTGGATTGCAATCCCCAGTTGGGAGTAAAGGGCAAGAGGTATTACGCTTTTGTATACCTAATGTAGACTTTTTTGCTTGATTTAAAGTATACGTGTGTAATTTCCATTGTTATCGGATAAAAACTGTAGGTATGTATAAAAAACTATTAAGGGGTATAGAGGCGAACAGTAATTTGGTTTTTGTAAAACTAGTATTTTACTCTTTGTTTTAAAGTATACTTGTGCAAAGTTCCATCGATACCAGGTAAAAGCTGTAACTTTGTGCAAAGAACATTTGCAAAACCTAAACTAGGTAACGGAGTGAGTGGTTGGGTTTTGTAAACAGAGTATAGATAATATGTCTCTCTTTGTTTTTAAGTATACATCGAAATCTGATAAAAACTGTGGGTATCTATAAAGAACATTGGAAATCAAGAGGGGTGGGGGTAAAAGCGAAGAGGGGTTTGGCTTCTGCAGCAAATTTAAAAAGAATTGCTTTGTATGTTTTAAAGAATATTAGTGCAAATTTCCTTCAGAATCTGATAGAAACTGTAGCTTTATATAAAGAACATTAAAAAGAATTAAGGGGATGGAAAGGGGGAGAGAGGTTAGGCTACTCTAAACTAAATATAGACAGTATTTGTTTATGTGTTTTGAAGTAAACATGGGCATACTTCCTTCAAAATCGGATAGAAACTGTATATTTGTATAAATAACATTAACAGTAATTAAAGGAGTAGAAAGAGGGGACAGGGTTTGGGTTTTTGTAAAAGTAACGAGGACAGTATTTTTCTCTTTTGTTTTAAAGTTTACGAATCAGATTAAAATGAAGGTTTGTACAAAAATGAAAGGATGTAAAGGGAAAGAGATTTTTTTTTTTTTGGTCAGAAATCTTACCCATGAAAAAATACATATCTACCAACTTTTATAGTGATTGATCAAATGGTGTCGACTATAACTTCTTAGAAACAACATTAACAACAAAAATAGGGTGGAAAGGGAAAGAGTGGTTGGGTTTTATGAAACAAATGTTGACAGTAATTTTCTCTTTATTTTAAAATATAAGTTTTCAAGCTGCCATCTTAATCGGATATAAACTATGGCTTTGTATAAAAATTAAGAGGTGTAAGGGGGCAGCTAGGGTAGTTTTTGAATTTTTTGTCATAAATCTTCTCCATTAAAAATTACATATATTTGACAACTTTCATTAAGATCGGTCAAATGGCGTCAACTGTAGCTTTTTAAAAATATTGACAAAAATCAAAGGGGTGGAACAGGGAGAGGGGTTCAGTTTTTGGAAAGCAAAAGTTGACATTATTTTCTCTTTGTTTTATAGTAAAAGCGTGTTAAGTTCTATCCAAACCGTATAAACACTATGGGATGTATTAAAATTAAGGAGGAGAGGTGGTGGTTTTTGGAAATTTTGGTCAGATACCGTCTTCGTGAAAAAATACATGTAAGTGCCAACTTTCAATCGGTCAAAAGGTGTCGACTGTAGCTTTTTATAAAGTGAAAAAAAAGGGGGTAGAAGGACGGAGAGGGGTTGGGCTTTGGTAGACCAAATGTTGATAGGAGTTTTCTCTATAGTTTAAAGTATACATGTGCAAACTTCTATTAAAAAGATTAAAAATGTGGGCTTGCATAAAATTAAAGGGGAGAGGGTGTGGTTTTTTTATGTTTTGGTCAAAAACCTTCTTCATGAAAAATACATGTATATGCCAACTTTAATGGAGATCAGTTAAATGGTGTCGACGGTAGCTTTGTATAAAATACATTGGCAAAAATTAAGGGTGGTAGATAGGGGAGAGTGGTTCAGTTTTTTCAAATAAAAAATTGGCATTATTTTTCTCTTTGTTTTAAAGTTAAAGTATGCAAGGTTCCATCGAAATCGGATAAAAATGTTGGTTTGTATAAAAATTAAATGGTTTAAAGGGGAAGTGTGTGTGTATTTTTTTTAGCTTAGAAACCTTCTACATGTATGTATATATACACGTATATGCCAAGTTTTATGGAGATTGGTTGAATGGTGTCTACTGTAACTTTTTATAAGGAACATTGACATAAATTAAGGGTGTGAAAGAGGGAGAGGGGTTGGGTTTCAGCAAGAGAAATGTTGACAGCATTTTCCCTTAATTTTAAATTATACCTGTGCAAAGTTCCATCGAAATCGGATAAAAAATGTTGGGGTGTATAGAAATTAAGGGGTGTAAAGGGTAGAGGGGGTTGTTTCTCAATTGAATTTTTATGGGACCACTTTGAAGGAATACCTTTTCCACTATAAAATTTCATCACAGTTGGCGAGGATATCACAGAACGTAAATAAAAATAAGACAGACGAATTGATAACCTCTTCTTTTCTTGAAATCTGTTAAAAAAGGGAGATGGAACGACTTCAATTAGATGTCGTTGGTATTAATGAGATTAGGTAGAAGGCTGCACAGGGTTTCTGTTCTGGGCAACACTAAATGATTAATACGAAAGCTGTCAGTGGAGTTAATGGTGTAGGTTTTTGTAATGAATTAGATAGTAGGGAGAAGAGTAAGTTATTATGAACAGCTAAGTGACAGGATTATTTTGATGAGGTTAGACGACGTTAGTACAAGTGTATATGCCAATCTCACAGGAATATGGCGACTAATACAGGAAATATACTCCGTAATTGAAGAATTATTCCAAAATGTGAAGGGGGAGGAAAATCCTATAATCATGGGTGATTGGAATGCGATAATGGGAGAAGGAAAATAGGGGAATACTGTAGGAAGTTTTTGTCTAGGAGAAAGAAATGAGCGAAGAAGCAGATTGCTAGAATTTTGTGACAGATATAAGCTAGTCGTGCCAAACACACTGTTTAAGAACCATGAAAGAAGGCAGCTAGATTAAAGTGTTTTACAAAGTCGTAATATAGAGGATTTAAATAAATATACACTCAGTTAATATATTTCATAACAGATTTATTGTTAAATTTGTGAATCTAGTTACAAGCAGAGTGCATGTTCATATGTTACAGTAAATTGTACTCAATAAATATACTGTACAAGGAAAATGGGTTTAATTCTTTAACCAGTCTACAATTCCATTTTTTACAATAAAACTTTTCAATCCTTTCGTCCCAAACATGTCCTTTAAAATAATCCACATTACTACACACAATAACTGGAGTTTTTGGAAATATAATCACTTTCAAATTTGGCAGATATGTTAGTTGAATTGCCTGAAAAAATTGTTTTCAGTTGTTCCAAACTGCCAGGATCAATGTTTGGATCGTCCATTACAATCAGTCTTCTCCTTGCACATTCTTGTAGTCCAAACGATACATACTTGTTGTTTTAGTTACACCAGCCTGTGTTGATCATGGCAGCAGATATCATAGACACAAATGTACTCTTGAAACTGTTAGGTTCACCAATTAAATTAATACAATTTTTGTTTCCATTACTTCTATTCAAAACATTATATAGACTTACACAAGTTAGAAAATACTTAATATCATCATAATCATCATTGAAATGATATTCTAACAAGTCAAATATAATTTGTTCGGAATAGTAGTAAACTATCAAAATCTGAACAGTAACTTTGAAAATATACTTTTTTAGCACTATGAATATATTTATATAAAGATTTTAAACACATTTTAGAAATTTTCAATTCCATAGTCTTAATACAATTTTTATAAACATTTTGATTGAAATTTACAAGTTTAATATTACTTAACCATTAATCAGTGTGTGTTATTGAACTTATGGGAACAGTATATTAGAAATTAATTGTGGTATCTCCTCGGTTGAATACTTGATTTTTTTATGTCCTTCCCAGTTTTCTGTAATTTTCCTAGATAATTTTGAGAATTCAAGATCACATTCCGAATCGATTGATTCATTATAGTTTCCGGTTTGTCTGGATCGCAAAACATTTTTATTTCCCTCTTTTTGAGTTTTCACCAGTGTTGTCTGTCTATTGACCGAATCGTTTTTGTCAGATAGAATTGCATTACCATGAAAAAAGGTTGTTCCTCGTCTTTCCACGAAAATGTAGTTTCCTGATTGTCTTTTGGTCTTGAAATAACAGAGGTGAATTTTGATTTTCCCTTTCTATTAAAGACGTGTTTTCGGAAGAGGCATTTACACCGTCCGCTGTATCTGTTGCAAGTGCGTATGACATGGCAGTGTTCCCTTTCTGTTTCGAATTTTTCAAAGATGATGAAGATGAATCTATCTTTTCTTCTCTTGATATATAATCTAAGAAGTTTTGTAAACACTTTAAGATTACTTTTGTTCTGGTGTTGTGAGAAGACAGAATGTGTCCAATCGCAGTTTGTGAATTCACTATTCCAGGATTTGTTGTGTTCGTTCTGTTCCCATATGTTCTTTATATGTGATAATATTTTGATTAGAATCAACTTTGGAGATTTTCGTAAAGTGTTTATAAAGCCAAGAAGTGAAACCAGACATTCCTCAGAATTTTTGAATTGTGAAACAATTTTAAAAATCAAATCAATAACGCTCACTAAATCAGTAATACAAGAATCAGTTTCGTCTGAACTTACTTGGTTTAATTTCTTCTTCCGACTCACTTATGTCTTCTTGGTCACTTAGAAGTTTACTTTCATCGAAATCTGACTCCACACTTTTGTCAATGTCTTCTTGTGATTGTGTATAGTAAGAAATCACTTTAGAACCATTAATGATATTTTAAATTCTGAAACATTATAATTCCTAAGGATAATTTCTAGTCACATTTCTCTCAGATACATACAGAACATGGTTAGTCGGTTCAGTTGTAATTCTAAAACGAAATGTGCTCTCTAAGCAGATACTACAAAACCACAGATCACTATTCATAAATGTCTGATAAAAATTTGTTTTCGTTTTTCCGGCACAAATATCGAGATTATTAAAATCATAGTGATCTTGTGATTGTGACATTACATTAGGTAAGTAATTGGCATTGTTAGGTATGTGACTTCTCGTCATTAGTTCTATAGAATTGTTATCAAATTTACGCAGACCACTTTATACAAAATCAGTTGCTTAATAAATTTACAGTGCCTGTTACAATACCAAAGCGGCTGATTTATTTGAACCAATCTATAATTCGCTACCATTAGGTTAATATTTATTGCTAAATGATTAGCTATATAAGTATTAATCATTGACATTGGAATTAATATGCCTCATCGCCAGTATACGCCTTGTACACTCCCACGATCCTCTTCATCCGCCTCCTGTCTTGCAATGAATCCCATTCCAGCTCCTTTATCATACCTGCTACTGATTGCATTCTGCGATAATTTACAGAAACAAATCTCAAACTGATTTCAAAAAGTTATGAAACAGAAGAAATTCCTACTGATTTTAATATAAATATCATCTTCACACTTCCGAAGGAAGCACAAGCCGACAATTGTGAGAATTATTGAACCATTAGTCTAACAACACATTCTTCAAAATATACGAGAATAGAAAGCGTAGTAGAAGAGTTAGTAGGTGAAGATCAGCTTGGGTTCAGGAAAAACCTCGGTACAAGGGAAGCAATTCTGGCTTTAAGATTATTACTTGAAGGACAGATCAAGAAACACAATGATACTTTTATGGCGTTTGTTGATTTAGAAAGAACCTTTGATAATGTTAGGTGGCACAAGATGTTCAAAAGTTGAAAGTCAGGTTTAGATGGAAAAATACTTTATATACTATATAAGAATCAAGTAGCCATAATAAAAGTAGAGAATCATGAGAGACAGTTAAAAAGGGTGTGAGACAAGATTGTAGTCTACCACCGTTAGTTTTCAACTTGTATGTAGAGGAAGCAATAAAGAAAGTAAAAAAAAAAAATTAAAAAATAAAAAACACCTCGTGTGGCATAGGTGTTCAAGGAGAAAAAAATCAGTATTCTGCGATTTGCTGATGACATTGTCTTGTTAGCAGAACAGACTTAGTATATTGAAAAATTACTGAATGGCATGAACAAAATACTGAAGGAAGATTTTGGACTGAATATAAATAAAATCAAGACAAAAGTGATGAAATGTATCATAAATGATACCAATCACAGTAGATTAAATATAATAATAGGATCGAATGAAATAGGAGAAATAAATGAATTCTGCTGCTGGGGAACCAAAATTACAACCGATGGCCGAAGCAGGAATGATTTTAAAAGCAGAATAGCACTAGCAAGTAGAGCCTTCATGAAAAATACATATCTTATAATTTCAAATAATAATATAGATCTTAGGAAGAACTTTCTACAACTAAAAAAAATAAAAAAAAATATCTAATATCATCCAACGAAACCTGACCAAGCAATTATTAAAACAGTAAAATCACCATTAGTTATCATCTCACAATTGTTATAAACTTTGTGAACAATGATAAATTAACTTCCCAGAAAAATTTGGAAAAAAGGAAGTTAAGGAAGTTTCACTCAATAATTTTCAAATAACCTTTTGAAATATTACAATATAAATAAATATCTCACATGGAAAATCAAAAAAAAAAAAAAAAAAAAAAAAACTTAAAATGGGCATGAAGCAAGTGGAAATGTAATTGTTTGAGAAATTGTTGAAATTTAAAGAGAAAGTGTTTCTGACTGTAAGAATCCTCTACATCGTATTGTAACAGGTAGTAAAACGTGTGTGTGTTATCAAAGAATATATCCAATTATCTCACTTGAAAATTGTTGAAGAGCGAAACCTATTTAAATAAAATAGTTTTAATTTCAATATTTTTATTACAATTTTATTTTTACTATGAGAATCTCTATCGCCATTGCCGGATTGTAGGAACAGCAGGGTAAATTCCCAGCACACTTGGCGCTATTTTCGTGAAGAAATCTGACTAAAATTTCTACCAATGTGAAGAATGTATCGTATAAGTTGCACTTTGACTATGCAACAGTTAACACGTTTCTACTTGCTTTCTTATATAAACAATATTACAGTCACATCTCGCCCATTGGTTTATGTTCGCTTCTTCTTTCTTTCAACAAAGAAGCTGACAACTATTCCTTTTACGTGAGGCTACTTGGATATGATGTAAGTTGTGTTAAAAGTAAAAAAAAATGAATATGGTTTGTAGGTTATTTTACGAACTTTTGGAGAGATGCTACGCTGATCCAGCTTCATAAGACGTGCAAAAGGAAGCTGCTACCTGGAAGCTAACCTAGCATTTGAAAGATATCAGGGAGGATTACCATCACCTTCTTATCAACTTTTAGAATCCCGGAATATACTGTGTTACTTTCAAAGGGAACAGAAAATAGGCTGCTCCACGTATTGTGTATTGGTCTGGTCTGCAGTGAATCCATATGAATTTTGTGTATCCATGGTTCACAAGCTGGTATAGTGGATAGAAACGAATATACTTCAAAATATGTCGGTATAAACCTAAATCATATATACAGAGAGATGATAAAAGGAAAGGGAACTGTTGTGTAGACCTCTAGACTCACTATTTGTGGAAGCTGGTTCTTGGAAGACCAACGAATGTCATTAATCAATGTGGAACAAAAAAGTGCTTCTTGCAGTTTCAACGAAGAACTACAATGAAAACAGCGCGACGAGTTATTAAACAAAGCGAGAGATCATAGCAGCATTTAGTTATCACTATTAACCATTTCAATTCATAATCTTAAGTTTGTAATTTCTTTGGAAGAATATCTGGAAGAATTAGCCGCATTCAACTTTCAAGGTTGTAAATGAAGGTAACACCATTTCGGATACATGTAATATTTTATAATTTATGGCAGAGAGAGATCTTCTCGGCTATCACGTAAATGGCGAGACAGTCATCGAATTGTCTAGATAGAATACTGTTTTTTACTAAAGCTAACTGCATCTAGCCATGTGCACTGCACGGGAGGGCAGTTTTATTGAAATAGCATGCAACTACCTAACGTCTTCATACATTAATAGAACAAATCCTTCAATTCTAAGAACAGCCACAAGTTTTTTACTTTTTTTTATATTGAAGACAGCGTATTCATTTATTTCTTTTATATGAGCACTACGCTTAAATCCTGATTAAATCAGCGCATATATGAACAATGAAGATGAATAGGCTGTTAGACGTAAGTTATAAGTACAGCAGCAAATGGAGCACAACAGTACGTTAAATTTGTTTACCTCGCTTCAACGATCGAGAGTGCAAAATGGTAAAAAATCAAGAATTTCTGTGATTCGGTAAGGTTAATGTGTGCAAAAGTTATGTACGTATCCATTGAACCGGAGTATTAGAACGCTTCAGTTAATAGTGGCTTGATTATTGAAATTCTTTGGATATAATAAGGGTATTTTTTTTCTGACACGCTGCAAATTATGTATAAAATTCATTATTGAGATGAAATTGTAAACGAGTAATTACAATAAATGTTTTTTATAGGAAAAATGGCGTTGTTGTATTAAACATTCAGGATATCTGCAATGCGCTCTATCCTCTTGAATCCTGTGAGAAGCAGGCTTTATTGTGCCGAGGGTGTTGGTTGGTTTCTGCATACTCTCACCAATATATACAACATAAGAAAAAAAATCTTCTGCGTGATATAATCTAAGTGAAAACTACCCCGTTACTGGACTAGTTGGGGTCTTAGTCGTTTACGATTCATGGTAAATTAGGCAGCAGAGTTCAACGCGAAGTTGGGCAGCTCCTAGTACTGGACGAACTTTTCAGCTGTTCGGAAAACCGACTTTGATTCATTGATGAAGAGGGTCAGTAGCGCTTTGGAAGTCTCTGGAAGTCGAGTAGAATAAGCTTTGGTGGTCAAGCCGACATAGCAGACAGGCAGCGGGTCCTTTTAGCAGTGGGAAGGGATTAACTCTATCCTTGCCTTTGAGAAGGTTTCGTCTCTATTATGCATGGGTATCGTCTTTTGCAGAGGAGTACCTTTGGCGGGATACATAGCATTCTCAGTTCTTTTGTAACGTCTTCTGCGCTGAGGTAAAATTTTGCCTTAGCTGCTGATCTGTGCATTAACTTCCAAACAAGAAGCAGCAGCAACAAAGGAAGCTTGATTAACGTAATCTTACTGGAGGCTCGACACAGTAGTCATTCCTTCACAGTCGGCGTCTAGTAGACGTATCTTGCCATCTAGAAAAAAAAGACAGTATTTGACATTAATATAATTCAGTGATACTTTGAACATCTGTTTTTTTATTATCTTATTCAGGACAGCGTTTTTGTTTCATTAGTTGCAATTGTCGTCGTGGATAAAATTAAGAACTTACATAATTGATGGTGAAAGGTCCCAATTTTTGCGAAGAGGAACCGAAATTTCTTGTTTTAACTAGAACCAAAAGCTACACATATTTTGAAACAATTTGACTGTATTAATCATAATTACTACAACTGCCTACATCTTATCGGTATGCATAATGAGTAAATATTTTAATTGCGATCAGAGTTATTACGTGAACTACGTAAGTTACCACTTGCATAGAAGTATAAATTTTATACTATCCCAACCCAGATTTAAAGACTTCGGATTTGCAGTTAAATTCGTAGCAATTTGCAACTTGTTTCGTAAGAGTCGCTGAAGAATTACGGTAGGTGAATGTCTTGATATCAGTTCTAAGGCAACAAGCAGTTTATTGTAGACGGTGTTTTATGAATTTGTTATATAATATTTTTTTTAAAAAAAACACCAAGCTCACACGCAAATTTATTCCATTGACTGAAGTATGAAACGGCATTATGCGTGGACGGAAAAACAAATAAGAATGAAACCAGTTGAGTTGACTCGTTTTCCAACATTAGATACAAAATTGATTTAACCAGTCCAAATCTTTGAGAAATATTATCTCATCTGCCATGCCGTTTTTATTTCTGCTTTTGTTTCTACGAGTTTATATAATTGCTCATATGCAGTTGACAGAACATTACTTCGAGAAATTCAAAATACTGCTTTACTTTATCACAGGTCATACGCAGTACATGGTGACCAATCAAGCCAACTTTCATAAAAACGACAACACCTGAAAGAAATATTAGGCTAGACATCTGGAAAGCTCTTCCTCATACAAGGTAACACCTTATATCTGGTGGGTATTTAAATTGTATGTGAATAATTATTGTGAAAACTGTTTTTTTTCTTTGAGTAGGGAAGCTGTTTTGTCTTCAGGTAACTAATAACATTAATAATCGCTGGATGTTAAGTCAAAGATGGTATGAGATTTTTGAACTGATTGAAATTAAATGGACTGCGTGTTACAAGATTAGTATTATTCATGATAAACGTTAAGGAAGGACTGTTAATTGATGAAGTGAATGATAAATTGTTGAAACAACGGAGAATGTGGATTGTGATAAATAAATATTGTAATACAAGAAGCAGAAGAATTTTAATATTTGTAGAAAGGGAAGTAAAAATTTAAATATTATTAAATTCAATATGTGTAAACGGTTAAATAAGAGATCATTTTGCAAGATTTTATTTTAGATTTTTAGAAATAATATAATATTATATGGTCTGTTTCAGTTTGTAGAACATATTACATCCAAATAAAACAGCCTAAAAAATAATTATGATAAGGGAATAGTAACACCATACTCATCAAGGTGTAAATAAGAAAGGCCGTCCTATCTACTTCCACGAAACGATGATAAAAACGAAGAGAGAGAGAAAGAAAATTTTTTTCCAGGAATGTGACCCCAACTTTATTCATGTTATGGAGTCAACACTTACTTGACTTAATGTGTCACCACTCTATGCAGTGCGTAGATGGGCCTGTTAACTACATCTCACTTGAAGGAAGTACATATAAAGTGTTACAGGCGGTTATGAGGAGCATGAATCAACAGGTAAGTTTTCTAGCTCAGCATGCGTCTTCTACGGACGTGTCCATTCATTTTTTTTCAACAAAATTACGATTATTTTCGATTAGGAAATACTTCGACCAAAATAGCATCCATATTTTGTCTTCTGATAAAAGTAATAGAGGTCATAAAATTTGTAAGAGATAGCCAGATTCTGCAGCAGTGTCATTTAATTCCACGTAATTGCTCGCGCAATTGGCTACAGAAAAACCATTCACTACGACTTAATGTTGGTAAAATGCCTTTTTCTTATCTCTTACAAAACCCAAGCGGTGAATATGGTATCAGTGGATACGATTTCTAACAGATTTCTCACATAGCATAGTTTGCATAAGAAGATGTTTGTTTGTAATTTAAAATACAAACAAACATCTTCTTCACGCTTGGCCGGACGCTGTTGTAGTCATCGCGCAGCAACCACAGGGACGAGACGCAACCCGCTGCGCACAGCTTAGATAGCAACAGCGTCGGAGATTAACAATAGCCGATACTATACAATTTCTACATAAAGAATATTTTTGTTTCGAAAACAACTAACAAAAATGGAAGAGAATTACAATCAAATATTGTATTCAAAGAGGTATTTTAATTCTAAATACGTTAAAAGGTTGTAATTATCTGGTGACATGGTTTTTATGTGCTGTGCATTCCCCCCCTATCTTAGTCGCCTTAACAGAACCTAATAATCCTGTCGGGTAGAGGGTACCTAGTGTTTAACGCAGAACCCGTACCACGGAAGTTTTCTGGCGTACTTCACATTACACACCTAGCTGTACCAGATGTGAAGGTCGGGTTAAATCCTTTTGAAAATACCCGCTGACACAAGGATTCGAATCGAGGACCTTTCGACGCCTTAACCACTGAGCCACCAGAGCGCTCTTCTTACATTAACATTAATAAAACCGATCGTGGTGGGTGAGCGGTTACCGCTCTAGTCTTCCATTCGGGAGGGCGGTGGTTCGAATCCCCGTCCGGGCATCCAGATTTAGGTTTTCCATGATTTCCCCAGATCATTCCAGACGAATGCCGGGATGCTACCTTTAAAAAGGCCATGACCGAATTCCTTCCCGTTTCCAGTCCTATCCAGCCTCCCTCGAAGTCGATGAGGCGTAAAGCCATAAGTAAAAAAAAAAAAAAAAGACAAACAAAAAATAGTTTTTGAAAGTGTGAGGTTGGATGGGTAGGTGTAACTTGCTAAAGTTTCCCAGCATTTTACTGGTATGGAATTAAATGCAAATTATTCTTCCAGGATTAGAAATATTAATGCAAGTAGTACAGCAATTTTTGGAGTTTCCTTTTGTCTGAGCATGGGTCACAAACAGTCATATGTCGGATTTATATTAAAATTCTTCTAAATATGCACTCAAACCAATCCGCACGTTATCAGTAATCACGTTATCACAAATCAGTAGCATCTGAGCAAATATTTGTTTAGAGTTTTATTGTTCTGTTGTGTACGCAACACGAAGCGCATTTTTTTAAATTTATAAACATATGTATAAAAAACAATGTATAGCAAGCAATATGTAACACTGCATTCAAGTAAAATAACTTGCTACATTAAACCAATAATAGACTGTTACTAAATCCAAGGAAATACTGTAAAAATCCGCTTATAGAGTTAAGTATGCTTAAAAAATGCATGACACAAACTGTGTATTGTTTTATCCGACAATCTAAAAATAACAAAAATCGATAATACTTGAGAGGAACTAGTGTGATCTCCTAAAAAAATGTCAGATTATTGCGTATTATAATAAGGGAATTAAATTATTTTATTATTAATGCATTCTCCATTAAATTGAAAACAAAATTAAATCAGACTTTCCACCCACGTTCCATTTCAGCCTGATGTTTCTGAATAATTAATTTTTATTACAATAAGGAATTTTTATATTAAACTTTTGGAACAATAAAGGAACGGATAAGTACTGTTAGGGCCCAGAGATATAAATAAATTGTTGCAATCGCTGACATATCATTTGCACCTTTGTAAATTAAACATATAATGTAGAAAGAAATGCTTCTGGTTATCTTCATTATCCATAGTTTCACGCTGCTGACCGGGTCTGCTTCACACACAAGTCTCTCCATTTTACTCTCTCCTTCATAGAAATCGCCATCGTAATTTTCCTCTTTCCTGTACACTCTTTCACTCCCCTCTCATGTCTTCTTTGAACTATTGGCCTTTAATCTTAATTCAATGAGTCTTTTTTCGTATTCCATGCTCCATAATTTTCTAAACATATTCATACCATTTGAATCTTGGCTTCTGTATCGTCTCTTATAAGGGTCCTTCTTTTACAGTATTCCTAAACTTCTCATTGCTTATTCTGTCCATACGTAAGCTGATTTAGCATATCGATAGATTTCTCATTTTCTTCCCTTGAATTACTTGCTATTATTATTTTTGTCAATCTATATATATAAAGATGGATGTATGTATGTATGTTTGTTTGTTTGTTTGTTTGTTCCTCGTTTGTTCCTCTTACAAATCCACAGTTTTCACCAGATTTCGATGAAAGTTTGCACACTTATCCTTTGAAACAAGGAGAAAAGTACTATCTATATTTGGTTGAAAAATTTTCTATATAAATAATACATGTTGTCTTATAATTTCGAAAAATTACTGAACGGTGATAGACAGACGCGTAGGATGTGTACGTCTCTGTACTGTCTTTCCATATAGCGGTCTGGTAGCTCAGAGCTTAAAGCGCTTGCTTACTGCTGTTTTGATCGTGGTCTCCGGTTCAAATCTCCGTGCCGGCAAAGATTTTTTTTAAAAATGTTTTTGACCGTAAGAGTCACGCCTGGACCGTCGGTTATTCGGATTCAATGTTAAACTGTAGATATCACAAATTGAGGGGTTCAATGCGAGGAAAATCGTAGGTAGTCTTGCAATGCTGTAGGTGTACTTTTTTTTACTTTATAATCATCCCTCGGAGGTTGTTCGCAGTCAGTGTGTGTGTGTGTGTGTGATCTGCAATAATAATATTATAAATGAGGAAGTAAGTCTCTGTCTTGACGACTAAATGGGTATATCGATATTGATGGAATTTAATAAGAAAATATGTAGGAAGGGCACAGGACAGTTTTTCCGGTATGATTAACAATTGTAGTCACGAAATTTTGAGAACGTATGGAATGGCGACAGAAATATGTTGGAAATTGATTATCTTCAAGAGACAGGTTCGACGGTAGAATGATATTGTGATAGCTTTCCTGCCATATGATGCTGACTCGGTGTTGTTTGGTACCAATCCTTCTTTACCAACAACTTTCTATATTCAATTCTTAATCCACGCGTACGAAGTCACGGGTATCAGCTAGTAATAAAATATGACAGATGCGTTTGTGAGTGGAAAAGCATATATTTATTGTTAATACTATATGTATTGAATTTATATCATTTAAGACAGTTGTTACATCAGTGAATAATCAGCATGGGGTGATATTCAAACTTTTTCTGGAGTTTACAGTATTAATGTTAATATTAATTGAATATTTATAATGATAAAAATTAACTGACAACAATGAACTGGATGGATATAAATTTTATCCTGAAATGAAATAAAACTAATCACATTAATAGAAGATTCCAAGTTATTTACTAATATCTTTCAAAATATGAGAAGAAACTGTATTACTTGTTCAACCGATGTCTAAATGTAGAAATAATATAACCCTCAGTAGATAATTTACATGAATTTGTTAGATAATTTAACCGATTAGCATCAATTTGCTAGAGCACGAAGCTGATGTTTATTTACGTGAGTCAAGCAGTATGTTACTGGGCTTTAGCCGTAGACATCGTAATTCCTCGAGGTGTTGCCTGCCTCGGTAGCGTAGAGGCTAGAGCACTAGCTCCGCGTGCCGAAGGTCGCCGGTTCGAATCCGGCCGCAGGCATGGATGTTTAAGTGTTGTGTGTCCGTGTGAATGTTCTTTCCGTCCTGTGGTGTCTACACTTAGGAATCACAAACGTACTGGAGAACTAATTCACTTGAAGAGATGTCATAAATACAATGAGCTGGCTGAATGGCTTAGTTGCCGAAAGCAATAAAACAAAACAAAAAAAAAAAATTCCTCGAGGTATTACCTGGCGAACGATGCATAGTTACAGTCAGAGGCACTTCAGAAAACTGCGTCTTGACCGCGGCGTCGGTCAGGTACGCACTGGAACACCATACGTCGCTCATCTGCAGGTCTTAAGCACAGTTCTTCGGACTGTGAGTCGCAATGTACGAAGAGTTCACGTCTCGCTACATTACTAAGTAAAACTAAAGGCTTAGCATTGGTGGTAGTCAGGCACAACTCGACTCCACAGAGAAGTCGAAAGTCCCTGCGTTTTGCCAGCCCAGAGCGAACTTTCTGCCACTTCCGCCTATCAAAAGAGCTCTGGAACTTATTTCCATTTCTTGCTTCAGTTCGAGCCAATCGGTTTGTATTTTTTTTATTTTTTTTTTATTCTGGTTTTACGCCTCATCAACGTCGAGGTCATTACAGGCGGGAAAGGACTGGAGACAAGAAACGGGAAGGAATTCGACCGTGGCATTTTGAAGATACCATTTCGGCATTTGGCTGCAGTGATTTGGCGAAAACATTGAAAAACCAAATTTGGATTACCGTATGGGGATTCAAACCCACATCCTCCAGAGTGCGATGCCAGAACGCTAACCGTTCACCCACCACGCTCGGTAATCGGTTCGTATTTCATTGGCATATTAAAACCAAATAGGGAAATATTATTTTAAATGATCAAAGTTACAACTTAGGCGTAGGGTAAAGAACTCCACTCTCTTTCTTCACGTAATAACCCAAAAGTTTTGGATTGATTGGACCTTCCGCGAGACTTTTTGATTTCTTTGAACACAGGAGATATCTCTAAAATTATAGTTCACAGTTTGTCACTGACGTGAATACTCCCAACCCCGGAGACGTTTCACATAAAGTGATTTTGTCACCTTGTGTTCTGAATCTCTAGCGTTGATCGTTTAACACGGACACAATTCTGGAAATGATATTGTCTACGAATGATGGGTGGATGACAACAGCTCAAAGCCGACATGAGTCGTTCCTCTTCAAAGAAAAGAGTAGGTAGTGGGCACGTGTCGATTGATCTTGAGTGGTTTAAGTTGACATTGGACACTAAAGATGTAGTAGACTAACGAGAAAATCATTGCATTAATAGAGCTATATCGCAAGCAATATGTTTTGTGGGATTGCAGCTTAAAAGACTACAAAGTTCGTGATAAGGACATTAGGTGTTCATTTAAGTAGTAATTAGTTTCCGTGATGATAAGGAAGAAATTAGTAGAGAAATAAATATTCTATTTTTACTTTTTTCACGAGAAATTATGAAACGAAGAGACGATGCTAATTCCGGTGCAAGAAGTGATTCAGTTTACAAAAGTCAGTAGTGCTGGAGTGGCGGCAACATGTGAATCCTCATCGATAACTGAATGCGGTCTCCTATGTGGACGCATTGAAGTTAGTATAGTGTGCAGTTCTGCAGTTGTGCATTCGGCCTACACTATTTACACTCTGGCTGCTGATCTTTCGCTAATTCAAGCTTCCTTTCTTGGAGTCTATTGTCGGCAACCAGGTAACTGTTGCACAGAACTACTTTACTCACTTGCCTTCAGAAAAATATTACCCAATTCTTGTTCACCACGGTTACGACATATATTATCTTTACAAAATCATTTTAAAACTCGTATGAAGTATTATCACTCGCAATGTCATACTCCAACTTAAATATATACGGGAAGATGGCAGATGAACACATTTTGGTGATTACAGAAAGTCCGCAGAACCAGATTGAACTACTTTATGTGTCGACGTGTGAGCTACAGTTTATTTGACCCTCACGGGTACGATATATTTATGATGTAACAATTTACTTGATGCTTTTTCCATTCCATTTTTCAGTTGCTTATCGTTTGACGCGTCGCACCGTTCAGCTGTAGCTGACGTGGTTACTGATCGGAAGCAACAGCCTGCGCCTGTGTATCGTATTTTTCCAGCCGGCTCCCTAGCGTATTTTTCTAAGAGAAGACGGTCGTATATTTGTGGCGCAGCGATGCGTAACCTCCCTCGGCTGCCGCTCCCCACACCTCTGTCTTTGGAGGCGGTGGCAGGCAGCTAGCACGCTGGGGTTTGTCTCCGCGTCTTAAATCTCACTCGGCTCTGTTCGGCGAGACAATGGACTACTCCCGTGATGGGCGCCCGCCACCCAAATAGGCCAATGGGCTTGGCAGGACGGAGCACCTCTGCAGTAGCCTGTATGCGTAACAGGCCCAGCAGGCATACCGTAAGGCTCCTCAACTTTCGATAGGTACGTACATTACGTTCACGCAGAAAGATGGTGTGTATAAATTTTACCGATAGTCAACCAACTAATGCAAGTCAAGTTCTCCCCTGTGATAAAAAATTATGACATTTGCTCTAGGTATAAAAATCGAAGGCAGTAAAATTAAACCCAAATCTTGAAAAAAAAAGTACCTTGGTATATCTCTGGCATTCGTCATTTACTATTTTGTGCAAAAGTAAATTAAGTACTGGATCCGTTCAAGTATCCAGATTCACCGACTGTGATGGATTAAACTCAGTAGGTACTCCTTTTGGATACGTTAGATAGATAAGTTACCTTTTTCCACCTATAATGCACAAAGCTCACAAACAATAAGACCTAAACACATTAAAAAAAGAAAAGAAAAAAAGTCCTTCAGCGTTTGTGGAGATAGCATCATTCACTTTTATGTAGATTTCAATCTAAACTGTCGATATTAGGCTAGTTTTGGTATTTATTCCACTATTTGTACTAGCAAAGAAACAGTGAAACAACTTACTTTTTCCGTTTCACCATTTTATGGAACTATTCGCATCTACTGTGTAGATGATAAGTTTGCTGTAAATTGCACAGTTTTTAATGTAGGTTTAAAACTTTTTTTTTTTTATTTGAGTCATATGTATATTTCTCGATATATTCAGAAAATTGTTTGGAATTGTTTCAACGGAAAACGAAATCTTAATGATTCTTTCAAAAATCTGTATTTGAAAACTTCAAAGAACTTGGTAAAGGTGGTGGCACGTATATATTGAGACTAGATGTTCACGGAAAATAAATTATTTATCGTGCATAAAGTGTATACTTTTTCATGAATTAATAATAACGGGAATCAGAATGTGTTCCGTTATCCAAATGGATATTCTCGAATCAGTGAATGATAAATGCGAGTGCGGCAACCTGTCCTGTCAATGAAGTATGGAAGCGGTTGGAAACTACTTATTTGGGTAAAGAAGAGTCAGTAGTTGAAGCATTGACCTCGTGGAGAGTCAGGTTAAACTCAGACATTCACATGTAAACAACAGGTGGGTGTTGCTAAAACGCGGAGAAGACGTGTCACGTCGGATGCAAAATATTCAGGTCAGTAGACACCAGCGATTACCTCGAACAGATTTCAGGTGTTAGAAATAAGAACTTTCCATGGAGCATTAATAAAGTACAGCAACAGTACGTTGTGAAAAAGCCATCTAAACAAAAAAATAAGAAAAGTTCTTACAAAATCAAACTCGAAAGTGCTAATACTATTAGACAGCCATGGTGGAGGATTTGCCGAAAATATTCGAAACAGAGATATCCGAGGAGAAATTATGCCAGGATCCCCAGTGGCCTTAGTAATGGAAAACACTGATGATATTACGAAGCTAATGGAAAAAGACCATCTAGTTTTATGGGCAGGAGCGAATGACGTTGTTAAAAATGGAGTAGACATTGCAATTAGAACAATAAAAATCTCTCTGCTGTCTATTAGGCAAACAAATGTACTGATAGTAGGTATACCATACAGGTAAGACCTAACGGAATGGTTCTGTATGAATAAAGAAATAGTGAAAACAAACAGAAAGCTAGGAGTTGAGAAATATTTCCAAAACACTCAGTTTATCAGCACACCAAGTGATGGGGGATACTACACAAATCACGGACAGCATCTTAATGCAAAAGGGAAAGCTGAAACTACAATAATATTATTAGAAGTCATATCAAAGGAATTAGAGAGACAAGAAATTTTACATCTTGAATGAAAAGTACCTCAAAAAACAAACGTAGATTCGAGCGTGGCGGTGTAACGGTTAGCGTTCTGGCCTCGCATTCGGGAGGATGGCGGTTCGAATCCCCGTCCGGGCATCCAGATTTGGGTTTTCCATGGTTTACCAAATCACTCCAGGCAAATGCCATGCTTCCTTCAAAAGGCCATGGCCGAATTCCTTCCCATTCCTTGCCCCCATCCTTTCCCGTCTCTAAAGACCTCACTGTTAAGAGACGTTAAGCAGCTACAAAAAAAAAAAAAAAAAAAAAAAAATCGGTTATCATAGGAGCAGAGACAACAGAAGCTGAAACATCAACAACCTCAGCAGCAGAAGCAGAAAACTTCCCAAGACTAGTGACAATGTCATCAAACCGCACAAAGAAGCAACCAACTAGAGATGCTGATTTCTTATGGGCTCGCCTTGCAGACAAACTGACACACAGATAAATACCAATATGCAAGTGGTGGTCCCCTTAGCTCTACCTACAGTGACACTATGATACAGTGAAAAAAGTGTCGAGACAAGTAAAGCCTGTATGGCAGAGGGCACCAATAAGGAGATAAGTGGTCGAGCCAATGTACGAACTGAATAAGCAAGTTCAAACTTTATAATTTGTCGTCATAATGTGCAATCTTTTAAAAATAAGAAAATTGAATTACTTCTCACAACACTTCTTAAAGATGTAGCAGTTGTATGTTTTACAGAACACTGGCTCAATACTAACCAACTAAATGTAACAAACATCCCAAACTTTACCTTACCAACACATTTCTGCAGAAGTGAATCCAAACAGGACGAAACTGTATGTTTATTAAAAATGATAATGATTTTAAGGAAATAAATTCACTCAAAAAATATTCTAGAGAAAAGCACTTTGAAATATTAGGTATGTCTATCCCTAAAAACAAAATCATACTAATTTGTGTATATAAGTCTCCAGGAGGTGTCAATAGTATATTTCTTAAATTGTTTGAGAAAACACTAAAAAGTTTATCATTAGTAAATAAAACTATAATTGTATGTGATGATTTTAATATGGATTTTTACGAGGACACAAAGCTGAGAAGTGATACTTTAAGGGTTAAATCCTCTATCAATCTTAAAGGTTTGATAGAAGCAACTATACGTGTTACAAAAAATACGTCAACAATTACCCAGATTTTTGTAAGTAGCAGTAATTATTGTCATGATGCAGTGAATTTTGATACAGGCTATTCAGACCACTTAGCACAAATGTTAACATTAAAGTTAGAATTTAAATCTAATACACAGGCAACAGTAAAATCACGTGGTATTAAGGATTAGTTCTGTTTTGAGGGTTGTGCCTGTGAACACCATTGGTAGGTGGAGCTTCACTAGGCATGGCCTACACCTCAATAGGAGGGGCAAGGGGGTACTTTCTGAGTTGTTAGCTAAAGCAGTAATGGTCAGGGCTGTGCCTTTTTTAGGTTAGAAGCTGCTCGTGATGGGATGGAGATAGATGATCAAAGTGATACTAACTCTAGATCCACAATGGGTAAAATTACAGATGTTAAAGAAACAGATGAAGTTAATGAAACAATAATAAACTGGGTTAGAACTGGGAAGGAGAAGGTAAATGCTAAAAATATACAGCCAGTAATAAGGGTATTATTGGTGAACTGTAGAAGTGTAGTGAACAAAGTAATCAAATTTGCAAACTTAATTGAAATACACGAGCCACAAGTAATAATAGCGGTAGGGAGTTGGTTAAAAGAAGAAGTACTAGACAGTGAGGTTTTTCCCGATAGTTACACAGTGTATCGCATAGATAGGGGAGCAATTGGTGGAGGAGTTTTCATACTAGTTATCAAAACCTACCAAAGTTCACTGGTGTTTATACATCATGACCGTGAGTTACTTGGGGTAGATTTCTGGCGTAATAAAAAAGAAAAAATCAGGGAGTTGTCTGCTTACCGCAGTGGAAGAATGGCAGATGAAGATGAGGCTCATACGGGGAAATTAAATTCATACTCCGATTTCAGAGGTGAGAATAGAACGGTCATTATTGGCGAAGATTTAAATTTACCAGGTGTAAATTGTGTAGGAAATAAGATTAATGACACAAGGGAACAGTGATACGCAATTACGGGAACGAGGATTTACACAAGTGATAGACCAGAACACTAGGGGACAAAATATTTTGGATATTTGATATTTGAGAGAACGTTTCAGCAAATGGAAAGAAGGCATAAGTACAGTAAACTCAGTATGGGAAGAGTTCAAGGAGATAATAAGACAGGGGGAAGACAAATTTATTCTAAAACAGAAAATAAAAAGAAGTAGAGAACCTGTGTACTATAACAGGGAGGTGAGGTGGTTAAAGAGGTTGGTAAGAAGAGAACAGAGTTAAGAGACAGCAGGGTAGTCGGGAATATTTAAAACAATTAAACAAGTACCTAATAATAGCTAAGAAGGTGGCTAAAGATGGATTTATGAAGAGTATAGTCAGTACAAGGGGACCATTGACTAATTCATCTAGAAATTTCTATAACTATGTTAGAAAATGAGAGGAAGGGAGGGTGTTGGACACTTTAAGATAAGGATGGACAAGTTACGGAGGATTTGAAAAATGCTGAGATTTTAAGTAACTGGTTTAGTGAGAGCACTAGGGACAATGAATCAGAAACAGGTGGTTATTAATCGGGTAACGAACTTAACAAAACAATTAGAAATGAGCAGACCATAAAATTTTAAATTTATCCTGAGGATATCATGGAGGAACTAAGAAAGGTGAAAAAGCATAAAGGGGCTGGTGTAGATAATATTACTACAGATGTCTTAAAAATAGCAGGATGTGACATTGTACCTTATCTTGAAATATTATTTAAATTGAGTCTTGATACTTGCTGCATACCAGAGGAATGGAAAAGTGCGATAGTAGTGCCGGTTAATAAAGGAGGGGTGAGGAATAGAGTCGAAAATTATAGGCCAATTAGCTTGACGTCAGTGGTAGGTAAATTAATGGAGATATTGATATGCAACCACATCAGAAATATTTGTGAAGAGCTTAAGTGGTTTTCAAGTAGGCAACATGGCTTTAGGGAAGGATATTCATGTGAATCTCAGTTGGTGGGATATATGCAAGTTTTTTCGGATTAAATGGACAAGGGAGGTCAAATTGATAATGCAGCTCTAGATCTTTCAAAGGCCGTTGACAGAGTGAGCCATAAAATGGTAGTAAATCAGGTAAAATCTATTGGAATGGATCAGAAAGTGATTTGCTGGGTAGAAGAATTTTTGAAAGGTAAAAAACAGAAAGTTGGGGTAGGAAATGCAGTATCAAAAGAAGTGGAAGTAAAAATGGGAGTGCCACAGGGTAGCGTATTGGGACCACTGATATTTATTATTCTAATGAATAATTTTGTTGATTGTATTCTATCAGAAATTAGATTGTTTGCAGATGACATAATGATATATGAAAGGATCAAAACGGTTGAGGATTGTAAACAGTTACATGGTGATCTGGACAGGATATCTAGTTGGGTTGGTAAACATGGGATGAAGATAAATGCAAAGAAGAGTCAGCTTATTAGATACACAAATAAAAAACTAAAGGTTTGTTATGATTATAAGGTGGCGAAAGAATTGCTTATTGAAGACTTGAAATGTAAATATCATGGTATTACATTTGATAGCAAGCTTAAGTGGGCAGATCACATTGGACAGGTAGTAGGAAAAGGTTTCAAAATCCTGCATTTGTTGGAGAGGGTGATGAGGGGATGTACGAGAGAAGTAAAGGAATTGGGTTACAAAACTCTGGTCAGACCATTGCTTGAATATGGTAGTGTATTATGTGACCCACATTTTGAGTATCAAATACAGGAGTTGGAGAAGGTGCAAAGAAGGACTGCTAGATTTGTTTCTGGAAATTTTCACAGAACGCAATCAGTAACAGATATGATAAAAGAGCTGGAATGGGACTCATTTGAAGACTGAAGGAGGGTGAAGAGGGTCATGGGAAAGTATAAGTCGTATATTGGTGATGAGGCATGGAAAGACATTGTTGTAAGAATTAAAAGTAATGCCTGGAAGGGAAAAGATGACCATGACCACAAGTTGGCACTCGATTTTAGGCACAAGGGTGTAGGAAAATTCTCTTTTTTATACAAGGGTGTCACGGATTGGAATAATTTACCAAGAGAAATGATGAATAATTTGCCAAAAACGTTGAAAGAATTTTAAGTTAAAATTTGTGAAGGGTCAAAAGGGAGAAAAGAGAGAGGATGAGTGTTTAGGGAAATTGCCACCGGAGCATGCGCTTCATTGCAATTTAATTTATTTTAATAATCTCTTAAGAAATGAAAGTTGCTGAGCAATGTATAGTTTCCCAAATATAAATGAGATATATGACTCATGCATTAATATATTCTTGTATTATTTTGAAATATGTTTCCCACTTAGGACAAAAAAGCAAAATGTAATAAATAATACAAAAGGTTGGATTATTGCTGGTATCGCAATATCTACAAAAAAGAAACAACTATTACATACAATTTCAAAAACACAGGAAACAACACCAAATTAGATAAATATTAAAAAAAAATTCTTAACAGGATAAAAAGATATTCAAAAAAATTAGAAAATTATAGATATATTTCTTCAGCTACCAATAAAAAGAAAGCCATATGGAAAGTAATTAAGAAAGAAATAGAAGTGAGACAGATATATACCCATAACATTCTGCTGCAAGAGAATAAAAAAAATAATATCTGATCTTTTAGAGATATCTAATACCTTTAAAACATACTTCTCAAAAATTGCTGAAGACCTGATTAAGAAAAATTTTGGTAAGTTCAACATCAACACTCAAGCTATTGTCAGCCAAAATTAGAGGAAAACCTGTTTTATACAACCCACAAATGAAGAAGTAGTATTAAAAATTATTGGTGAGTTAAAACCTAAATTTTCATCCGGAATTGATGATGTCTCAGATTTTATTTAAAAAAATGTGTTAAATTAATAGCTTGACCTCTGTCTCATATATACAGTAGCTCATTTTCTTATGGAGTATTCCCAGATAGATTCACAGCAAAAGTTAAACCCCTATTCAAAAAAGTGGAAAAATAAAACGTGTCAAACAATCGTCTAATCTCAAACCTCTCATGTTTCTCCTAAATCTTAGAAAAGTTATTTCACAAAAGACTCGTGAACTTTATAGAAAATAATAAACTACTATCAAAGACTCAACAAGGGTTTAAGAAGAAGAAATCAACTGAAACTGCACTTTTTTCGTTTTATAACGAAATCTTACAGACATTTGATGAGAAAGGACATGTGTCAGGAATATGTTTGGATCTCTCAAATGCATTTGATGTAACTGTCCATAATATCTTGCTCACAAAATTAGAAGATTTAGGAGCTAAAGGAGTAGTTAAAAATTGGATAAAGTCATACCTGTATGATCGGAAACAAATTGTTGTATGTAGTTTTAATACTAACAACAGGGTAAACTATGTGCGCTCAGATTGCAAACACATGAAATATGGTGTACCGCAAGGATCAATTCTTGGTCCTTTCTCAGTAGATATAAATGATCTAGAAACAACAAATACCTGCCAAAAGTATATTAAATATGCAGATGACACCAGTATATTAATGAAAGGATGTAATAAGGAACAATTATCTAAAAATATTGAACACTGTTCTAAAAACATTGCGAACTGGATTTCTCAAAACAAACTCACAATAAACAGAGAAAAAAGATATGTCATACACTTCAGGACAAAAACTAATTTAGATACACCAGTACCTACAGTAAAACTCTGTGATGAACTATGGACAGATGTGGGAAACACAAAATGTCTGGGGATATGGATATAAGAGAATTTAAAATGGAACACACACATTGATCACCTTTATAAAAATCTAAATACTATCTGCTGCATGATGAGAATATTAGTTGACTGCATATCAGATAAAACAATTAAGAATATTTATTTTACATATGTGCACTCATTATTAAGTTATGGTATTATAGTTTGGGAAAACTCCCCGCCAAGTATCAAATGTTTCAAAATACAAAAAAAAACTTTATTATGATTATGAATGGAGTAAAAAGTAAAACCTCAAGTAGATTTTTATTCAGAAAGATGCAATTTCTGCCAGTGCCGCGTATATATATGCTGGAAACCATAACATTCATAAAAAAATTCACGCCGTTAGGTATACATTAGATACAAACAATGATGTGCACACTTATAATACTAGACAGACACTAGATTTACATATACCACAAACAAATACTACCCTCTGTCAGAAATGAACATTTATATGGGAATTAGATTGTTTAATTATCTACCACATAGGATCAAATCTGTAAAAGAAAATACAAAATTCACTTCAAGACTGAAAGAGTATTTGCCTAACAACTGCTTCTACAGTATTAATGAGTATTTGCAAACCAAATGATAGACTTAAATAGTGAAAAATCATATAAATCATGTATTATTTCTAATTGTAAATGTTGTGTTTTTATCAAACTTGTACACATATCTTACGAGTAATCACAGGATTGATAAAATTTTCGTGTGTGTGTATGTGTGTGTGTATGTGTGTGTGTATGTGCGTGTGTGGGGGTGTGTGTGTGTGTGTGTGTGTGTGTGTGTGTGTGTGTGTGTGTGTGTGTGTATGTGTGTGTGTGTGTGTGTGTGAGAGAGAGAGAGAGAGAAGTCGTACATGCATTTCTGTCTGCATATAAAATAATTTTGACGTATCCCATATAATTTTTACTTTATACTATATATGATGTTAAGGGACCAATATATATAAATAAAAAATCACTACAATATTGGTTACAGAAAAAAATAATTTAAGGCAGTAACTAGATTTGATTAATGATAAACAATCCTTAACAGCTGGGATTAAAATCATGGTATACAAATGCAATACTTAATTAAATTAAATTAAAGAATTTTATCTTGTAACTAAATTAACACGCTAACTTAATTTATAAAAAGTCAAAAAACTTCCCTAATTTTACTCGATTGGTTCAGGGTGTAGCATTACGAGAGAGTTATTTGTCATATAATGAGGGGTTTTAACTTATCAGATAATTGTGTTACACTACAGCTGTTGTATCTAATTTTTGCATGTCATCGTCTGTTACAACTACCATTGTCAGAGACAACCACCACCTTTAGTGGCCAAAATCTGTAATCAGCAATTAGACTGTAGAAGGTTGCAAACTGGTTGACGCCAACACACGAAAATTTTACCGATGATTTAGTTTGAGGTGTTACATGTGATCGAGACAGTTAGAGTGGCTCGCGAATAATTCATAAGAAATATCTGCATATTATTCACACGCGCAGGAACGACAAGCCAGAACACTGACCACAAGTGTGGCCGAGCTACCTGGGAGGTAGGCGGATAACAATACCCAGACGTCCATAGGGGGATTAAGACCTGCTCTGAGCTGTGAGGGCCCAGGAGGTTTTGAACGATAGGCAAGATAAATAGAGACATTTTATCGACATTTGCTGCAAAATGTACGGTATGTTACAGGTGACGTAGGATGGAATATGGTGGGGATGGCGACAAGGAATGAATGGATGTAATTTCTGTACGTGGAGAAGTAAAAATGGCACAACGAATAAGATGACAGTGTTGCTGGAAAATACGCTAAAAGTCTCTGTATCGGCCTCCGAGTTTTGCCACAGGAAAAACGATTGTACAGCCCCGATCGAGAAGAAGGCAATCCAAGGTTTCCAGCATAGAAGCTCTCGCCGGGAGAGGGATTCAATCTTTAGGTGTTCGACTGACATATGCTGGCCAGTGTTTGCAGCCCGCCAACGCCTAATTGCGGCCGTTCAACCAACTTCCCATCACACCTGCGCGTACAGTGGTAGGGGGAACGCTGTACGCTGAGAACAACACTTACGGTGCCGGGCGGAAGCAGTTCGACGCCTGACACTTCACCTGTCACAGACAATAGTGCCGCGGATCCGAGATCTCACAATGGAAAGCTGCCGTTGTGTCATCCTACTGCCGACCGTCGCCACCATCCACACATGTTGTACTCCAAGAGTTTTCACCAAAACTCAGTTTTTCTAGCACATGAGATGTTACATTTCCTCTACTAAGCCAGACCAAACATGAATTGCTAAGACCTTTTATTTTAATTCATATATTAATTTTAGCCACGAGTGTCATTTGTTTTATTTGAATGAATAAAGTTAATTTTGCTTCAATTTGTTAAAAAGAAATAAAAGATTCAATATTTGTTTTTGTAAATTCGTAAGTTTTTCAATCTCTAGAATAATAAAATTAAATATTCTTTACTTGTCAAAATTATAACATAATTAATATATAGGTAAATAGAACTCTTATTTCGGCGTTTATTAATATGTGCCTCTTATCAAATTATAGTTTGTTACTAGTCTTTTAAACCTACCTATTAATCCATTTTTGTAGTTAAAATTTTATTGAAAAGCCATAAAGACAAATTACTAATTACATATATTATTTCTAAAATGTTTATTTTTTGTCTCAAACCATTATCTCCTTCATACCTAACCGAAATCGATGAATGAGGTATCATTTTAATGATTAAGGAATCAGCTTTGCTCACATCATATTTCAAGAAATTAATTTTGCCAAATTCGACCCTTAAAGGGGGAAAAAAGTCAATATTTTTAAAATGTGATTTTTTGTGTCATGATACATTTATCTCTCTGTACACCTAATCGAAATAGATAAATGAAGAATAGTTTTAAAGATTAAGGTCTCCACTTTGGTGAAAACATATATTAAGAATAGAATTTTTCGAAATACGAGAGTAACAATATTTCTACTACGCATTTTTGTGTCACAAGCCATTTATCTCCCTTAATATCTAACCGAAATCCAGAAATTGTTTTAGAGATTCAGGCCTCCGCTTTGGTCGCATCATATTTTAAGCAAGAAATTTTTCTAAAAACCACCATTAAAGGGCAAAAGTATCATTATTGCTACAACGTAATTTTGTTTTATCGCGAGCCATATATCTTCATTGATACCTAATCGAAATCGATAAATGAGGTATTAAAGTCTCCAATTTGGTCTCATTAACAATGCACATCCCAACGCCAGAAGAGGTAAGCTGGTAACTGTTTTAATTATTCTTACCACAAAATTCTAATTTCTGATAGATGCTCTTTAAAAATAATTATATCAAATGGGGTGGTCATAGTTGACACATTTTGTATTGTTTCCTGACATGTCTTTCATCCCTTTAAAAGGTGCCATACCGACACCGTAGCATCTTAAGTTCAGTGTAATTGAATGTCAACGAATGTTGCCATTACTCGCCATGTTGTCATTCTAAAAAGTGTTTTTGTTGTATCTAGTTTGTCGTTCATATATCAAGCACTACTTTTATGTTCCTAATATACAGCTTGATTCTCATAGCTACCTCAGCACTAAGTGATAACGTAGTTCAGACTAATTAAATTATTATCCCGCCTGCCACACACCACATACTTCACACGGTGACCACAGCAGATGTGCCACCACTGTCCACCGGAAATGCCGGTCACTGTTTGTGTGCTATGGAGCGCACAGTCACGCCGTGTAAACTGAACCAACTGGCATTCCGCAGCGTCAAACCACACTGCCCAGAGGCGGGCTCACCGCGACCCCGACTGCCAGAGTTACAAAGCTGCAACTCTAGCTGCTTAACGACCAGGATTCTGACCTTAGCTTTTGATATTACTTGTATTGGTCAGTAGATGTTCTGTTTGATGATATACCGAAAATATTTCGGTCAGAGTAAAGAGGATTGATTGAAAATCTATATCACGTAAATACAAAGAAATTACTGAACAATGCTATACAAAACAACGGAAATGCATTACTCGGCAAGAAACAACTATTTTTTCTTTTTGAGTTGGTTACATGGAACTTAGAATTTGAAAAATCAAACTGTTATAAGATTAAAATAATAAAATGAATAGAATGTGAAAAATAACTAATTCACCCAATAGCGAAATGGTAATGGAAACTTTAAAATTCTTAGATAACATCATTGGTGGACACTTAAATTTAGGAAAAATGAGAAAGAAATTCAAAGATAATCATCGGTTGTTCTGCAATAAAGAACTTCCACTTATCAAATTTTCTCTCCCACTTTTCTATACTTGTTTCTACTTAAATAAATTTATAGATTTTTTTGCTTGACGTCGAGGTCATTAGAGTTGGAAAAGTATGGGCGGACAAAGAACGCAAATGAATTCGGCTTGGCCTTTTGAAGGCAGCATATCGGCATTCGCTTGGAGTGATTCGGGGAACTCATGGAATACACAAATCTAAATGCTCGGCCGGAGATTCTAACCCACGACCACCCGAATTCGAGGCCAGAGCGTTATCGCTCACCCACCTGGCTTGGAAATTTTTTCTAGAAATCATCAGGGTTTAGGCTGAAATTATTGCACTCGGAATGGCGTTCGTGTAGTAGTAAATTTAGGTTGCTTTAAAATGGACACAAGATGTTTGGAGTAACTGAAAATATTGTAAAAATGTTCAAATGCTTACTAAGTATTCCACTCACATTTATTATTGAAATAAACTTCTTGAATTGACCACCCACCAACACATATTTTTGTCAAAGTCAGTTAATATTCTGAAACTTGGAAACTGCTGTGGAGCATAAGTTACAACTCCATCTCACACGCCATTTATTAATGGTTCACAATTCTTGACTCGCGCTGTCATTGTTATCTTTTTAGTTAATGTTTCTTTATTTCCCAAGCTGCTTGTAACTATTCTGATGTATGCGGTGTTCCCAGATTTTTACTCTTTGCATACGGTATGGCACGAATTGATTTCTAGATAAACATATGTTTGAAAAAAATTAAAATCCTCGCTTATAGAACTAAAGCCAGGGAAACACCAAAAGAACGTGACGCACGCATGGAACACTACTGCGTACGAAATTCTCAATGGCAGACACGGCTTAGAGCCGATTCAGCAACACTCAACAAAGCTATTAACACGTTCAGTGATCAGGTTTGATAACAATTTTTTCTCCAAAGCAAACGATGACTAGACAAGTATCAGCACTACTTCCAGTCAAATTATGTAGCAGTTACAGCATCCTATAGAGCTAGGATGTTATCGATACCAGAATCTTCTTGAGCGAAGGCATGAACCAACATCGAATGCCTCAGCAGCCCGTTTCAATGGGCTGAGTATGGTGGAGGGTTTGTCTTGTGACTTTTTCTCCTGGTAAAAGTGGTGAATACTACTTCTCTGTTGGTCTGCCATACGTTCGCTATAATGATATAAACTATTAACTGTATAAAATAATAGTAGCCTCGTAGGAATCTAGTTCATTAGCCGTAGAAAGCTCACCGCGCTAATATCAGTGGGGACATAATTCAGTTTTAAGGAAGTGAGCCCAATTTGGTACTATCCATTATACGATTCAGTACATTACTGTTGCTGGCAGATGCTACTCGACTCCCCTAATTAAAGCAAGCCTAGTATTAACACTGTTCAGAAACATCAAAGTCCATGTTGTGCTGTTGTAATATGGTAAAATGTTTATTTTTTTATTTTTTATTTTTAATATAGCTTATACAGATCTTGGTTAGCATTCAAAACACACTATTTACAAGAACCATAGCTTTACAGTGAAATGTGGGAGGATGTTGATTAATTTTTCAAATGTTAAAATCTGTCTATTTAATTACTGTAGTTACTATTCAGCTTCTTAAGATAATGACGATGAAGAAACGAATATTTTTAAATTTTTTCAACTGTGGACAGTAAAATGATTTGGCGTATGATGTAATGGATTTTACAGCTAAAATATTTCTAGAAGGTTATTTATAACAATATAAGGACTTGTGAGAATAGGCACCAGACTATTTTAAAGATTGACTACTATAGGGAGAACTAGGTGGTTTTAAGGGACCGTGCACAAACTACGTGATTCGGTCCAGGGGGGGAGGGGTTGGCTGAAAGGCTACGCTGGGCTACGTGGAGGGAGGGGCGGGTCGTTTTGAGCCAGACCACGTAGCTTTACTTTCATAAAATTTTTCACAGTTAAAATGAGGAACATAACTCACAACAGCATGTGAATATTTATTTCCCTCAGTTAATTAACTCGGTATGTAATTTACAATAGTCTGACAAGAGAAAACAGTATAAAATATCTTCTGGAATCAAAAGGGCAAAAAGCTACGTGCTACGTGAGGGGCGGGGGGGGGGGGGTTAGGCAAAAGCCACGTATTGCTACGTGGCGGGTAAGGGGGGGTGGTTGTGTGTTCACAGGAGGCTAAAATAGAGCTACGTGGTTTGTGCATGCTCCCTAAGTGATTTTACCGTAGCCTCGCCTCAATATCTTTCTATTCAATTTCTATACAATTATTTTAAATTAATTTGACTAGCATATTTTCTTTATCCACTTGAGCATTTCATGCGCCATATATAGTGCGATTGTGACGCCGAATGTAGGCTTCTCCATATAGTTTATATATTTTATTCTTTTCCGCCCATAATAGATATACTTATTCTTCGTATTGCTTATTTAAATCCACTTTTATTCGTGACAGTATTCTATCAGTCACTCTCAAACACATTTTTAGTAATAATGCTGATACACTAACTAAATCTTAATGCAAGTTTTATAAAATAAAATATATTTAATCCAATAGGGCACAGCCGTACATATCCAACCACAAAAAAAACATGATTCATCTTGTAATTCTGCCATTTTTCATCTTGCTTAGGACTTACTTCATAAAGAACAGAATATAGTAAAACCGCTTAAAACCAACTCGTTATCCATCAAAAGGTAAAAAATAGGGCGTGTTGCCAATGGACGTATTGGTAATATATATATATTCCTGGATGCGTAGCGAATCCGGTCTTACTTGATTCTAGTGGGTAATGAAAATCAATGGCACTTGAATTTTACAAGAGTCAAGTTCTAAGTTGCCCGGAATATCACATCAGTCAGATTCTAGACTCAATGTTTGCATATGCCACCACACCAGTTGTAATGATGCTGCCGAATGAGGTGCATCCACCGATATGACGACGTGGATTATTTCCACCTATAATTCATCACTGTCGGAATAATAAAACACTGTAGACTCCTTCGTCTTCAAGTGTCAATGGACATCATCGTCCTAAAACTCTTCCCCAAACTAATAAAAGTTTTGACCCCTTTGATCCCGATCCTAGGTAGGACTATCAGCAGAAATTCATTCCCACTTCATCCAAACATCTTTTCAAGATTTGTTCGTCAGTGACCGCATTCAAATGTTACTAATTACTTTTTTTCAGACAATGGGATAAACGCATTTATTTAAACAAATGTTTTTATCTGGATGATCTGAAACATCTGTTGAACTTATTTGACGGTATGTCTGTGGCCAATTTAAAAGTGGCGTTGCGTGAGCACTCGAAAACACGGCAAGGCTTCGGAGAATTGTCAATTACCTCTTTGGAACTGACATTTCTCTCTCGGAACGCTTGAAGGCTATGCCTTCCCCTAGCATTCTTCATGGTCTCGGCGCGCGATATTGCGTTCAACCCAATTTTGACGTCTCACCGTCCATCTACGTCCCTCTCTCTCTCACAGTGGTAGTTATTTTTGTACGTGGACCAGGATTGCTTTGGGAATATGTTCTGCGGAATCTTGCCCACGTGAACGTCTTTCAGATTTAACTTCGTCCAAACTATGTGCTCTTGTGATTGATAGTGTCCAGTTTTATCCAAGTCCCGTGAAGGCCCCAGAAATAGCTTTAACGTCGTGATGACTGCGATAAATAAATAAAATTTTAAATTAGCAAATAAGAAATCTTTCCGCTTGCACCGAATTTATATTATGGATGGTCAAAGTGCGCCGTGTGCTCGGGGATGAATACACTTGCGTGCATCTCAGGATGCCAATGTGTTTGTGAGTTTGCCTCAATGCAGTTTTGCCTCATCTCTACTAGATATTTGCTGTAAGCAGTTTTAAAAACCAGCTGTTTTGCTCTCAGATTTACGACACTGAAACGGTTAGATACCGTCTCTAATATTCCTTCAGGGACCCCGTTCGTTTCGGTCATTCTTGTAGCAATCTGCATTTTCCGCAACCTCACATCTAAGAAACACCAGCTTCGATAAAAAGATTTTATCCACACTTTCTTTAAGAATTTTTTTTGCTGGCCCTCCAGTTTTTTTTTATATTAAATTTAGTTTCTGTTAGAACCGAATTTCGCGTCCAGCTGTTTACTGGACGAATCAAATTTTTTTCCGTATGGGTCTGTGCCATTAATGTGAACGAGCTGTCTGTGTTATTTACGGCCTCAGCGGTAGGAGGAAGTGCCGCCGTGTTGCTCATGACGTCAGAATCGGCCTTTGTGGCCAGGCCACTTCCTGGAATCCTGCTTCCCCAGCGTCACTAGATCCCTCTCACGCTTTCAGCCGCTTTGGATTATGCAATGTTTCGGTTACTGGCGTTGTTTCTTTGTGAATTAACAATATTATTTAACAGAGTATTTTCTTCTCCTCCTGAAAATTGGTTTACTGTCTACCCTAAAAAAAATTTGGATCGAAGAATGGAAATTTTTAATACTTTTTTTATTATTATTTATTGGCTTTCGGCAGCTGAGGCCATGCAGCTAGGTCAATGTGATTATTATAGCTACCAGAGAGTCAGTCGTCATCCAGTGTTTATATTTTGTATCTTCTACGTATGGACACCACAGGACGGACAGGACATTCACACAGGCACACAACACTTAACATCCATGCCCGTGGCCGGATTCGAACCGGTGACCTTTAGCACGCGGAGCTAGCTAGCACTCTAGCCTCCTACGCTACCGAGGCCGGCTTTTTACTACTTGCTTGAAGCGAATGAGGAACTGTAATAAAGGCCACCGTAGTTACACAGACCAATTACTCCTCTCAGATAATTTCACTGTCCGCTAAGATTACTAGGCTACGCGTACCCGTTGAAGTAACCTCACGTACACATGGGGTTGGTGTATCAATAATGTGGAGCCAATGGTTTAAAGTAATCAAATAAACACGAACGTAGGAATTGCAATTTGTAATAAATGGCAATTGACTTTTTGTTCACTTTTAATTACTGAAATCTTTTGACTTCGTTATCTAAAGCATCTGAAACGTTTTTTTCTGTTGAAATGAATGTGTAATTATTTGTATGTTCGCTGGAGGAGATTTTTTTAGCACCGCTTATTATCTTCAGATGCGGTCCAATGGCGAAAAGGCTGGAAATAATTTTGGAGGAATCATCATAATGAGATATCTAGATGATCGGGTTCTTAACATTATTGATTATAGAATCATATAAAAAAATAAAAAATCTTGCATTTTAGATGGTTATGTCTCTCTGTGCAAATACGTCAGAGAACAGGATTAGCCACATTTACTAATAATAAAATCCATTTAATATAACATTTAAGTCAGAACTAAATAAATCCTGAGATGTAGGGCATAAGTTAGTGATGTTCATTTCAAATGCATTATCACGTCAACTAATGTATTAAATTTTTATTCGATACAATCATCCAAAGTCTCATCAAGTTCACATAAGGCCATCAAAATCCAACTGCAGTATACGGGTATATAAAAGACACATAAAAGAGACAGAAACTGGTAAAAATATTTATGAACTTAACAAAACTGGAATATTACCAGAAATTGATAAATTTCTTACAGTAAAGTACGTACATTGAGAACTAGAAAGTGTAGTAGATGGATTAATGCGAATTGTCTGTCGTATATGTATGCCTTCAGAGGCATGTTCCTTTTGGAACTTTTGGTTCTGCACAGGCGATCCCATGGAACGTGAGAAAGAAACCTCAATCCAGTTTCTTATTACACGACGTCCTTAGCTAATACTTACTATATTCTGAACTGAACTCTGTTTTCATTTAGTTGTCTTGTGAGTACCTGTTATAAAGGAAACACCTGCATAATTCTGGTGACAAAATATTCACTTCATTGAGGATAAAAGCAAATTCTTAAAAAAATAAATACTGTATTTGAAAACTAAATTAAATATTGAAATGGTTATCACTTTAAGAATCTCATGTTAATCATTTATAACTTGTGTTTTTCCCAAGTTTGGCCTTCTCCATTCCGTCTATTAGGTTAGTGGAACACATCGATTCGTGAGCTGTAATTTCCCGATTGTTGCTGAGTTATGAATTATTTGATAATCTTGTTAAAGTCTACGGTTTTAGGCTATTGATGTCAATCTTATGTATATATATATGAATAGAAGTGTGTTTCCCCATATTTCACCCCGTAGCCACCATTTCCTAGCGCAGATCACTGGTGTTTGTGTTTGGTAGTTGCATGGAAAGTTCTCATCGCGCACAACCTTGTCCAAATGCTGATAGCTGTGGGGGGTGTGGCAGATATAGTGGTTGAAACTGGTCAACCTGGAGCACTTTCATATTTCCACCAAAGACGTGCGTGTTCCAATATTTCACTTTTCAGCCAAAACTACACTTGTGTTTGTGTATGGTAGTAGCATGGAGTCACCCACCGTGCAAAACGTTGGTCGAATGTCGGTAGCTGTGGGGTGTGGGGGTATGGTGGTTGAATTTGGTTGATCACGGACATTTTTGTATTTCGACCAAAGACATGTGTGTCCGTATATTCCACTTTGCTGCGACAACTACATAGCGCAGACCATTGGTGTTTGTATTTGGTCATTAGGTGTCGGTAGCATTGGTGATGTGAGACATATGGTTATTGAAAGTGGTCGAACTGAGGAACTTTCATTTTTCGACCAAAGACGTGTGTCCCTATATTTCAACTTACAGCCAGAACTACCAAGCGGAAACCACTGACGTTTGTGGGTAGTAGTAGCCTTGAGTCTCCAATCGTGCACTATAGCGATTTCATGTCTGTAGCTGTGGGGGTGTGGTAGTTATGATTGCTGAAAGTGGTTGACCTGATATAAAAATAGACATGTGTGTCCCTATATTTCACTCTGCAGCCAAAACTCCCTAGCTCAGTCCTCTGGTGTTTGAGTGTGGTAGTAGCACGGGTTTTCCCAACGTGCACCATGGTGGTTACGTGTCGGTAGCTGTGGGAGATATGGTGGTTGAAATTGGTCTACAGAGGTAATTTTCGTACTTCGATGAAAGAAATGTGTGTCCCTATATTTCACTTTCCAGCCACAACCGCGTATCGCAGACCGCTGGTGTTTGTACGTGGTAGTAGCCAAACGTCTCCTAATGTACGCTATATTGTTGGTAGCTACGGGAGTGTAGGAGATTTGTAGGTTGAAAGTAGTCGGCCGAGGGCATTTTAATATTTCGACAAAAGACATGTGTGTCTCTATATTTCACTTTGCAGCCATAAATACCCTGCGCAGATAAGTTGTGTTTTTGTGTGGTTTTAGCCCTGAGACTTCCATCGTGCATTATAGTGGTTGCATTTCGGTAGCTATCGACCAATATTCTTTACAAATACGAGCTATGTCATGGGCACCAGCTAGTATCTCATAATTTTTAAAGGAATAACACCAACTTTTGTGAAATGATCTTCTAACCCTAGATATTAATCAATGAGAAACAGTTTTTGCAGACAGGAGAGTTATAAAAAGAAAAGAAAAAATTACGTTGTTATCTCTGACGAAACAGAGAGTTTAAATGGTAGCACATTAGCCGGATTATAAACCATACAAGTTGTAATGCAGCTATTACTGGAAATTCTCAATATTGAGCACTAACACTCAAAATTTATCTTCGGTTCGAAATAGATTTTGATTTCGATCGATTAAACTTAACAGGTTAAGACTTGTGGGCAACAAGAAATGTTCAGAAGAGACACAAATACTTTTATGGTCTAACTAACTAATTTATTGCTAAATACTGCCTTAAGTTTAAAACGGATTAAACATGTTTGCGTGATACAACAAAAGTAAAAGTTTTTGCCGTTGTTGGCAGTTAGAACCGGAAGGTATGTTCTGGTGCAGAGGACGCACTGTTTTGCGTCAAATACAAATTGCTGAGCAATGTTGAATAATTCCAACGAATTAAAAAGGCTTTGCCACAATTGATGGTAAAAGCCTGAAGGACCGTAATAATTTCATGAATGACGGATATTCAAATCTTGAACTTGTAGATTCATTGCTAGGAACCTTATACACTGAGCCACCAGACAGTGGTACCTTACAGAAAACAGTTAAACTTGTCACTCCATAGCGAAAATTATTTTAAATATGGGCTTCTATAAATTTATTTATGATTACAACATAAAATAAACAGCATTTCCATCTGTCACCCAGCCAGAGAATTTACCTGACAAACTTCTTTTACATTCGGATCTCAGAATACACGTTATCAGCTTATCGCGTGTAAAACTTAATTAAAACAGCTCAACATGAACTCGCACGGTATTCAGTTAATACCGCAATTATTAAGATCGCAAAAATAGTCATTTATTGCAGTCGATAAGAGAATCAAACATTGGCATCTACTCAATTTGTGTCTTTTTGAAAAACATAATTTCAAAGTTTGGAATTACTCCTCTAATTTATATTGAATTTCAAAAAATTACCAAAGTACGTATTAATGGAATAAAGAAAGCGGAGCACCATCACCATCGTCAAAAGTGTTCTGCCCTAAGGCAGGATTTCACATGACTGCTTTCCATGCTCTCCTGTCTTCTGTCCCTCTCTTCATGCCCATGTAATTCCGCGTTTTTATGTTATCTGTGATCTTATACCTGCTTCTTCTTCTCACTCTTCTTCCACAAACTAGTCCTTCCAAGGCATCTTATATTTAGCATTCTCCTCTCAGCATGTTTCCAATACAGTTCTTGTATCTATTATGAATTGGTGTAGTTTTCTCCTTTGTGCAGCTCTTTCCAGCACTTCAACATTACTAATTTTTTCCCTACAGCTTATCCTCTCCATTCTCCTCCACATACACGTCACAAACACTTCTAACCGTTTTTCGTCTCAGAGTTCACTCACATTTTCCAGTGTTTATCCTCACTTCTTTTTCTACTTTCCTATTAAACGCTTCCTTCACTACAGCAATACTAGTTTTTTTACCTCGTTTAGAACATAAATTTAGTCAAATCTGTTACAAAATTTCATACGCATTCAGTCATTGTTACTTTCGGTAGTACCTACCTCTGTCCCATACAGTAACATTCCATGTCAAAATTACTCAACAGTACGCCTAGACGTGGATATCAGACAAAGTTACAAATTCCTCGTTTCGCTTATATTCGTTGTTTTGTCTTTGATACTGGCTATGATGCTGGAATTATAACGGATGGTTTTATGGACACCGCATCGATGTACAAAGAGCCCAGGTTGGGTGCTTAGACAGGCGCCCGGTCTGACGTGTCCGGCACTAAGCCCCATTGTTCGAGGATCTGACGCCTACAATGGCCATTCTATTAAGTGCCAGACGCCATACAGCCTACTGAAGTGCTGCTTCTGCTGTCACTAGTATCATGCAAGCATTGCATATCAGCATCCACACTACATTGTTAAGAGGAAAAGCAATAAACACTTCGATTGTGACAAATCTGCGATACATACGGCGGAACGGAGGCATGGCGAACGAAGGTTGTCTTATAAACAGGTAATGGCTACAAACGGCGGCATATGATTTTACTCTTCACAGTCTCTCCCCGCCCAGTCATCATCTTGCTAACCAGCAACGAGCCCCGCCGCGGATTTTGGATCGGAAGAATTATCTCTCATTCGGGCGGGGACGTACTCTTAAATGAGAAGCGCTTTTGGACATCATAACGGTGTTGCCCACGGGGAACCACGTGGAAGTAGCACCGCCAAGCACCGAGTCGAAGACCCAAAGTGCTCAGTCATATATCAGTCCATATTAAGAGGCGCAAGCACGCTTATCAGAATTGCATCTACTATAAAAACAAAAAGGATGAATTTAATTTATTGAAAGCCATTAGCAGATTCCTTGTTCTCTTCGGAACGTCATCCATTGAAATTAATCGGCGGGATGGGCATCTGAATTCGAAAGAAGAAACACGGCTTCAGACCAAATGAAACCCACTGTAGCTAATAAAAGACTTCGTCGATCACTACGTGATGGCCAGAGTTATTCCAGTAATTTCCTACTTCTATCTCATGCTCACTACCAAGAAAAACTTATTAATATTAATTCTCTTCGTCCTCTTATTTATACGTCGAAACAAATAATAACTTTTGCAAGTGGTAATAGCCGATTATTTCAATAAATGAAAGTAAATTCCCATCTCTTTTACGGTTATTAAGTTGAATGGAAACTTCTGATAAATTAATTTGTTTATTGCAGTTGTCATTCATGTTCCTCCGGTTTTCTGCAATAGGCTCTGCAAATATGTTAGATATAAAAGTATCAGTGTAGTGACACTACAACATTAAGGGCCGTTCAGGTTCAGGTCAGCTCAGATCAGATCAAGCTCAAAGATCAAAGACCCGATGGGAACATTTTCACTGCTCTGTCTGGTCTGGTCAGTGCAAGGCAAGTCAACATTAAGGTCACGCCGCAACCCATCAACAACGGTCAAGACCTGGGCTTAGCCAAGCTGACCGCTAGTGTGAACGAGCAAGTCAGACCAGGTCAGAGTAAAATGGACGACGAACTTCTCATAGCTTGTTCGGAGCTTCAATACTGTATGATTGTATACTCATAGAAATATTGCGACTGATCTCACAAAACTACACTATGGACAGAGATAATTTTAAAAAAAAAACGCCTACTATGGAGCAAATAAAAATTATAAAATTTCTCAGTATTGCGCAACAAGAAGAATTATCGCATAAAGTTGACTATTTTGTATTATTATTATTATACATATATAATTTGTATTATCTTTGTTCTCGGGTGGAGTCGCGTCGATTTGTTAAAACCTAACATTTCAGCTAGCGTGCAATGGCCTTCAAAAAAGGACAAGTGTTGTTCTGTTTCGTTTGTTAAGAATCAATTATTTTGCTAAACTGCCGGTAAAAACTATAATGTTTAAATAGTAACGGGTCAATAATATGGCCTGATCTGACCTGACCTGAACGGCAGTGTGAATGTTATCGGCGAAATCCTCGATTTAGAGCTGATCTGAGCTGACCTGACTTGATCGCTAAGCGTGAAATTGGCCTTATGTCAGTTCAACCTTGGCTACGATCATTCTCAAACTATCATTTCGCATTACGTATTAAAGTACTTGTCTTCTAAAGTTGTTCTGTTGACACACACACCCACACACACACACACACACACACACATATATATATATAATATATATATATATGTTACACTATGTTGAATTGTCAGAAGAAATGAAGAAGAACCCACACTAGATGACACTCCCTTAATCGCTTCGTGTGGCTGGAAAATGTAGATATATAGAAGCTGTAAGTTCCGAGAGTATCAGTTCTGATTAGATGTTGAGGAAATGTCTTTTTTTTAAGTGACGTTTCTATTTTTGATATGTGTGTAACGGAAATTTTCCTATCATACATCAATTAAACTGTTTGATTAAGCTAAATGACCTCTCTTCCCCCTCTCTAATCAACACTTCGTGAAATTTTGAATACATGGTTGCTGGTTCCTGGGTCCTTTATCTCCTCATTCCCAGCAAAAGTGATATGCATATCAGAGTGACATGAAGTACTGCCTGTTTACTACAAAATACCCCTATGGAATGTACAACCGGTCAGAGTTTGATGCTATAGGACAGTCTGCTTAACTTCGTATTCCTATGGAGACGGAGTGAGATCATAACAGCCATGCCACAGGATGTTTACCTTATATTCAGTATATAACTATTGCCGCATTTACACGTTTATCCTTTTTTGTGTTAGTCTCACTTAATATAGAGATTAAAAAAGAATATATATTGAGCAAGCTTTAATCGGCATCTTTCGATTTCTGTTCAATATCTAAGATTTTGAGTGAGGCTTGAGTAAAGTTAAACGTTTTTCTTGAAGGCTTACTAGGCATTTTGAACGGTGCAATTCCTTGCTCTGTCTAAAGAGAAGCTTAACAAATATCGGTAGTACCTGAAACTTCTACGAGATGAGTTAAAAACCGTTTGCGAGACACGAGACACGAAATACAAGAGTTCCTCTCTATTTTGGTAAAATCGCGTTACAAACTAGAAAATACGAAATTTCATCCAAATCGCTAGAGAAGTTTCCAAGATCGCCCTATTTACCGTCTCGTAAATTGCTTTTAAAGAAAAATCCAATTATTTCGTTATATAGAAATTTTAATCCCTATTCAGGGATGGTGCAAGGTTAGTGGTAATTCATTTAGACGAGTACATCATCAGTGATAAAATCCATCCACTTCGATAAAATTATCTTTATACCTCGCATTAACTTCACATCTTCTGATCCAACCATGCCTTTCCAAACGATAAGAAAACAATTCCCAATAAAAATAACCTTCGCGATGGTCATTAATAAAGCACTAGTACGAACGCTTCAAAGCGCAGGATTGTATTCACCAGAACCTATTGTTTTGTATTGATACCTACTTTTCCACGCGTTCGTAGATTCAGTTAATATTTATATCTGTGTTAAAGACATACACGGTCAAAAAGTAAACGATGACTTTATAACTGCTAATATTGTTTTCAAGGAAGTTATGTAAAGTAAAGAATCACATCTGTAAAGCCATTTTTTTAAAATATCTACTTTTTAAATGTTTTAAAATTGAACATGATAACGACTTTTTACAATAAGACTGATATTTATTACTACTCTTCCAAATAAATTTCCTTTCATAAATAAATATACTTGCATTTACTTATATCCACATTATACTGTGCGAAATATTCGCATGGGTTAGCTAATATACGAGAAATGTTCGTTTAAAGATATAAGAGTTCCTTGTTGTAACCTAAGAGATACTAACTATCAGTAGGCTTTCTGGTACGTGAATCGTCTATAAGATGGCATCGGAGCCGTTTCAGAGATACCAAATACAAAAATTGTTTTTAATGTTTTATGTTGTAATATCGCGTTTTGGCAGGGAAGACACCTATTTAGATAAACTTAAAAAGCAAAAAGTTGTCTAAACAAGAAATTTCATCCAAATCGTTAGAGCCGTTTCAGAGATACCAAATGTATACAAAAATTGCTTGTTTAAAGATAACAGTTTAGTCACTTGCGAAGGCAGTAGAAAAGCGTAATGTATCGAAATTAGCACGTCATTTTCTACAGATGATGGCACTCCATGAATATTTATTTCATAAAGAATTTAAATGCTAAATCTGTCTTAAAATAAATAAAACCAGGCCCATTAATATACATGACATCAACAAAACAATTTTCTACTATGTAATAATGTTCTTAGAATCCAGCTATGAATCGTAGCTTGGTTCTTCCTCGTATGACAATCGTCGGTGATCATGACGGTGACCTACCGAGAGGTCCCATTCATCCAATGTTTTGGATAATCACAGCAGTGTTATTCCTGTCGTCATGGTGTCGGGGGCCATCAGATATGATTTCAGGTCACGATTGGTAGTGCTTGAGTGAACTCTGACGGCACAGTAGTACAGTCACAGTAGTACGTCACAGACATCCTGCGTCCTCGTGTGTTACCTTTCATGAGAGAATATCGTGGTACCATTTTTCAACAGGACAATGTTAGTTCACATACGGCACGTGTCTTCATGAACTGTCCGTATGATGTCGAGGAACTCCCGTTGCCAACTGGATCCCCAGATTCGTTCCAGGCAGAGCATGTGTCAACTCGATCTCAGTATTACTATCCAGGATATCAAGAACTAACTTGTATCAGGAGTGTATACAGGGTTTTAGGACAACCTTCTTAGGTGAATAAATCCGCACTACAAGAGTGAAACGTCATACTGAAAAGTGGTTTCATACTGCCAAGATCTTCGTAAATTTAACTCGATTTTACAATCACTGACAAAATCCCCTACCATCTCAACCTGTGATGTTTCAGTTCGTTTCCTCCTCACCTTCTCTTTGTTTTTATATATGTACATATTTTACTTTTTTTATCAGGCAGTATACTTCCAATAGTTGTTATTATGTGCCGCTCATAACCGAATGACTGAAACTATCACTTAAATTAAACATAACAATTTGATTAGTGTATCTTGTGGGTACAATTTCTTGAATTACAAGTAATAAATTTGAAATATGCAACAAATGATTTCTGCCAATGTAACAGAATTTTAAGTGTCTTATCTATCGAACGTCTTTCATTTCATTCTCAGAAGCATCTTCAACAGATCTTGAATGTGTGTATACCTTACTACTTGGGTTTCATACTACAATTTACTCAACGAATTTAAGGTATAAATAATTTTCACAGTAATGAACTCTACCGTCAAGAGACTTTAGAAAACACAAAAATAGCCATTACAGCTAGTAAAAAATTTGTCGCGCCTTCGGACAAAATATATTGATTTATTGGATAACTAGCTGGTACCCATGACTTCGTTCGTGTTTGTAAAGAATTTGTATTGACAGGTACCGACATCTAACAACCATAGTGCACGATGGGAGACGCGATGCTATTACCACATACAAATGCCAGTCATCTGCGCTATGTAGTTCAGGCAGCAAAGTAAAATTTACGGACACACATGTCTTTTGATGAAATACGAAAATATCCTTGATCTACCACTTTCAACAACCATATCTCCCACAATCCCACAGTTACCGAAATTCGGCCATGGTTGTGATCGATGGGTGACTCTGTGTTACTACCACACACAAACGCCGTTGATCTGCGATAGATAGTTTTCGCTGAAAAGTGATACACCATAACTCATGCGTCTTTGCCTGAAATATGAAATTGCCGCAGGTTGACCACTTTCAACCCCCATATCTCCCACACCCCTATAGATACCGACATCTGACAATCATAGTGCACGACAGGAGACACGATTCTATTACCACACACAAACACCAATGGTCTATGCTATGTCGTTGTGGAAGGAAAATTACATTTGCGGATACACATGACTTTGGTCTAAATACAAAAAAATATCCTTGATCGGCTATTTTCAACCACCATATCTCCACAGTTACTGAAATTCGGCCAACGTTGTGATCGAAAGGTGACTCTGTGTTACTACCACACACAAATGTCAGTGATCTGCGATAGATAGTTTTCGCTGAAAAGTGATGAAGTGGTGAAGAGATTACGCCGGAGCACGTGGTATGGGAATGTGAAATCACAGCCAGTTTGAGAGAACACTAACAAGCTCGGCTGCAAGGTAGGAGAATATTTGACATACTGCGCAACGAAAGTTTGTGACATTTGCTGGACGAGGCAGCTAATCTAGCCTCAAAATTTTGGAAGGAAATGCCGAGCGAAATCAAAGGCCACAGACAGCAGAAGAGGAGAACACAATTACAAATCGTGGAATAGAGGGAGCTAATTCCAGAAACAACTGCAGAGGGAATAATGATGCTGGAAGTCTGGCTTTGACAACACCGGATTGACGGAAGATATCCTACGACAATGAGCAACATAAATCGTCGGAGGAACTTCAGTGTGCTCCAGAGAGGCCGTCTTCTGAGCGACAGCTGGGGCCGTCTTGGTATTCCAGGAGGTCAACTCATGATGGCCTGGGTGGCTGACTTTGTTGCCGGTTCTAGGGGACTCTACCTTTGGAGCGCACTCAACACCAAGAAAAACGAACATTAGTGGACCGAAGTGCGGCTGTGACGATTGGTGGTGGTAATAGTAGGATTAGTAGTAGTAGTAATGGTATTAGTAGTAGTAGTAGTAATGTTAGCAGTAATATTAGGGACAATAGCAGTAGTAGTGGTGTGGTACCCATGTGCCCTTTATACAGATTTTCTTGTCAAATTCCATCAACATCGAAATAGCCATTTGGACGTCAAAACGTAACAAAAAGACAGAGACTTACTTCCGTATTTATAGTATTATTACTGCGGTTCACACTCTCTCTCTCTCTCTGACTGCGAACCACCCCTGAGGGATCAATATATCTTAAAAAGTTTACACCTACAGCATTACAAGTTACCTACGATTTGCCTCGCATTGCACCCCTAACTTTGTGACATCTACAGTTTAACATTCAATTCGAATAACCTACGGCCCAGGTGTGACTCTTACGATGAAAAACAATTTTTAACAATCTTAGCCTCCACGGAGATTTGAACCGGAGACCACGACCAACACATTTGCAAGCAAGCGCTTTAACCACTGAGCTGTCTGACCGATACACGGAAACGCAGTATACAGACGTCCAAATCAAACGCGTCTGTCTATCGCCATTCAGTAGCATTTCGAAATTATGTGACAACATGTATTATTTATACCGATAATTTTTCAACCAAATGTAGACAGTATTTTTCTCCTTGTTTGAAAGGATAAGTGTGCAAAGTTTTATCGAGATAGGATGAAAACTGTGGATTTGTATGAAGAACAAACGAACTAACTAACAAACATACATACATCTTTATACATGTAGATTAAGAATATTAATTGCATTGTTGTTTGTCAAAAATTAATATTTGGTCAGAAATTTATTCGACCCACAATTCAACACTTCATGACATTTGAATTAGTCGTAATATTTGTTGTGTTTTTAGAAGGGGGTTGCAACATCTTTTTTCGCATTTCAGCAAGTGTGGAAATATTTGCAGTTTTGGGGGGAATTTTAGTTGTTGTGTTTGTAAAATGGAGCACTACACAGATTTTATAAATAATATTTTAATTTATACATGTTATAAAAAGCAAACGAGGAATTTTATATTACCAGCGTCTGTTTACAAGCTTGTGACCTAATTGACCTCGGTTAAACCATGTTTTTGCAGTCTTCCATTTATTTTGAATTTCGACATTGATAATTGCTTAATATACGTTAGGTCTTCAAAATATATGTAATATCGGCTGTATACATTGTATTAATACCAATTTAAAACAATCTCCTAATAATAGTCTTTTAATTACATATCAAAAAATCATGTATCAAATAAATTGTGTTTCTAAGGCTACATACATAATGTAACGAAAACGGTTACAGTATTTAAAATATAATCTGTGATATCATTTTGGTGTGGGCAAACATTTCATGTAGAGTGAAATGAGTCCTCGCATGCTAGTATTAGTGTATTTTGGTGAAATTCTTTCGCAGCTATTATTTCTCTGCAGCCCAGAGTATTTCTTTTTATGGAAGCTGGAGCCTAAGTTTCAGTCGATTACCAGTTGCCACCTTTCATAATAGTGCTTCAGTGTTCTTTCACCGGCCTCGAAAATTAATTTCATTTTTCACTCATCAAGTTGTACACAGCAACTTTTTTTTTCTCTAGAGAGAAACTAATTGATTTTACCACGTCATTTTCTAAGCTGAAATACTGCATACGGTAAACAATTCCTTCTACATAAAGTTCCTACCAGCAGTATGTAAACAGTCCTTGCAATTAAAATTAATTTTCGGGTTATTGGCTTCCACTGGAAATTAAAACAGAGAAGCTTCCGTTCTTGATTACACTGCTGCTTCCTTTTCCTAGGTAATTCGTGCAGGATACATGTGAAGAGCTCGACTAGAGGATGGCTAAGATACACTTTTAAATTTTATTACCTGGAAAATTAATTTGTAAATGACCAGCTAAGCCGTCAGTTTAGTAAAATTTTTGTTACCAAGCGTTAATATACAGCAGGTTGTAATCTCGGAGCTAAACAAAATAAAGCTTTTATTTTATTGTTATTTTGAGATATATTAACTTTTATTTGATAATACGTAATGCATTGCATCTTAAATCGATTGGACAGCACTATCCTCTTAAATAAAATGCATTCTCTGGAGACTACATGCTCTCCTCGATAGCTATTTGCTAGAGAACGGTGACGTCACGTGCCAGCCGTCGTTCACAAATTAAGAGCGACCATAAAGTTACAATCGTACATCGTTTAAATTTACATGTTGCTTTTTGTGTATTTACGACAACTAGATGCAGAAATTCATTTAAGGAGAAGGGTATTCGATGTTTATACTATTTTATCTGTATCAGTTATAAGAACTAAGTTAAAGCATAACCTAAGATTTTTTTTTTTTATTTTTTTTTTTTTTTGCAGAAGATTTTATTAACTATGAAGTTTATCAAAAACTCAGAGAAAGTTTACACGAAATGTACGTAATCGCGAAATATGTCAATCAAATAAATAAAAGTTATCCGTTTTCGAAATACACTCCTTTATTTAAAGTAAAATGCATTGATTTAGAAAATACCCTGATAATCTACCCAGAGTAAGGTACTCATATCACGAAAAATATAATTAAAAATGATTCTTATTTGGTTTTCCTTACAAGCTTTTCCAGGATACATTCCTAGTACCATAATAGACGATACCCGTATTTTTTGTCTATACACGTTTTAGCTATTAAATGAGTTTTAAATTTACCTTTTTATGCAGATTTCAATCATCAAGGATATGACTCTGTATAAGCGATGTAAAACTCAATTTACTAATCGTAATTAAACAACGTAATTCTTGGCGCAAAATAATAGCGACCAGAACCAGTGACATCAGAAATTAAAGAATATGTGCACAGTTTCGTACATACGCAACTGCTAGGAAATTAACTGCTATAATTCAGTCATAAAGTTTTCTTTTCGTAGTATTTTATTCTTAAAAATTTAGAAAAACATTTCGGCTGAAAATCGTGAAACTGCGACTACTTTTCAGTAACATGTCGCTAAGAGAAGTAATATTTAAGAAACTTAAATTTCTCATGGTCTCTGCTGTAACCACGAATACCAAATATTGTTCCGGCCTAGGCTAAATTTCAATTTAATTAAAACTTTCGCTAATGTTGCGTCTTGATCAAAGTTTATTTATTACGGTTTATTTGCTTTTTATATATTTTACTAACAACTTTCGTTAATGGTCTTTGTTCACGCTTTACGTGAGTTATTAAAATCCGATATCAGACCAGAAATGTTACCGAATCGAATATTCTGACAATCATTTATTCGAAATTGTTCAGCTATTTAATAATTTGAAATCTGTATAATTTCTCCGGCCATTACATAAGCTGTGACCAAGATTACATTATGAATGTTTTACCAGCTTCAATAAAAAACATCGTGATGCTTTAGGTTAATAATAAATAACAACAACATTAAAACGCGTGGAGGAGATGCGTTGTTCATTTTCTTGCTGCGAATCTGAGTCAAAGTATATTTTCTTTACCATGGCATTACAAATTGGGAAAAAGCAGCGAAAAAGCGAGGTGTAAAGCGTGATTTTTCCATGTAGAAAGGTACTTTTTATCACAACTAATGAATGTGTTAACTGTGTGTATTTGTCTCTAAACACGAACACTGCTCGTGTAATGGACTTTACTCCAGTATATAATAATCTGATATCGAATGACGTTCTAGCGATGCGCGTGGCATTTGTAAGGTGTTCTGAGCGCAGTTCGATACGTAACGTGGACCAAGCTATTATCGTCTGAGCTACCTCATCCATATCTATGAAGTTAATTAGACTGCGAAACATTAACTGCCCGATGCTCGACTTGCACTAAGCGGTTTTGTTATCTAGGTGAAACGTGTTTAAGATTTTGGGCAATGTAGGATTGTGACTTCATACTTTTTCATGACTAAGGAGAATTCTCTTAAATATTTGATTAGAAGAGCGAGTCCGTTACAGGAGAGATCTGAGATCAGTTCAGCCTTAAAGCAGTTGCACCTACTACCTGAATCCAACATCTAGAGCGTAGATTCCTAAATTTTTTTGGCCTTACCCCTCCCTTACCGATAAAAATTAATCAACGCCCCCTTAAAATAACACGTATTAAAAATATTGGTTTATTCTTCGTAGTTTGGTCAATAAATATACATTATTAAAAAAAATAGTTATATGGTTGAACTTGGTACAATGAGAGTAATTTTTTGATATTTAATGCCTTATTTGCCACCAAGAATCTAAAATCACTCCATTTCGCTATAAACAGTCTGCTTCATTTCTTTTGTTGTAATTTGCGAACTACGATGAAGTTAACTTGAACCAGAAACACTCCCCGTGATCTCGTCATCGCTTGCCAGTGGGCGGTATAGCCCCCTTTGGGAACCAGTGTTCTAGGGAATATTCCTGTAGCCGAGAGGTATAACATTTTACATCCCTGCTATATACTCCAGTACATGCAAATGGTAAAAGTAAGTACTCACAGAGAATTCTGTCACATCGCTGTAGTGAGATAGAAGTTGAATTAGTTTAGGTTTTTAATGTGTCGTGTATTTGACTGAATGAAATTTTATAATAAATTTACTCGATCTTCTGTTCTCAATTTCTATGATTACAGATCTTCATTAATTTCATTTATCATGCCCAGGATTCAGAACGCTGTCATTGATTATAGTTTAATTGTTTTCAGTTAACGCAAACTCGCGTAGCCATCAGAAGTCATAACGGTGTTGCTGGAAGTGTAAGACCAAGAAGTAAATGATCTCCTTCATTCAGAATAATTTCCCTTAGCTGTAGGTCGAAGGGTATTAATTTATGCCTCGTGCTGACTTGGGGAAGGAGTGATTTTAATAAGCTGTTTCGTTCCTCTTCTCTAGTGGAGGCTGTAGCTATATTTTGTTTTTTAAACGTTTATTACGTTTGTTTCATCGGGATTCGTATATCTTATTATCTGTCTACGTTTGTGAGTCAGGTTGGTAGTAAGCTTTCTACTTTGGTTTGCGATAAAACTGGGGATTTTTTATGACAGTTTATGTACATACTACTGAGTTCACACAGCATCATTATCAACCAGACACATACGCAGAATAAGGCTAGATAAATTTTCTGTACGTAGTTATCACTTTTGATCGAAAACATTGAGATTTAAACAGGAACATTTTTAAATACCCTAACAAAAATATTGATACCGAAACTTATTCACGATTTATGAACTAATTCTGATCTCAAATGGAAGTACGCATTCTCGTTGCCTGTATAAAATCAGATTAGTTGAGGAATGAATGTTCACTGAAGTTTATAAATTACAATTAAAACTTTTAGTGCATGTTATAATTTAGTTTAAATTTTGCCACATTAGGTTACCAACAGCTGAAGAAATTTCTAACCAGAGAAACAACTTACATATTTACGCTTGTACTTGAGGTCGATCAGCATTTTTACCTTATTGCAAGAATTAAATATAAAAAAATTAAAATTTTTGAAGAAGATGCATCATACAATACGAAGAAAATGATGATGTTTCAACAAAGCACCAAAGCCCTTAATTGAATCATAGATTCAACGTTCAAAAGACTTATCTTCTTCACGTACTCCAATGTACCACATTATTGTTAAATGTTATTTCCAAATACCTCATGGTTTCGTTGTGAGATAATATCGAATATAACAGCAAACTTCTAAAATAGATATGCAATGGTGTGAAGCGATTACATGAAATTATCTTCCGGCACAGTTTCCAAGAAATGTATTTGTTGAGGAACATGTAAAACTCCCGTAGCACTGTGTTGTAATTAAGGTGTTTGAAAGGAGGTTGGAAGAGCTCTGTTTCGAATCACAGTTTTAACAAAAATTTAGAAGTACTTGAAAATGAAAGCACTGTTTTGCTCATGTGATACTACGGTAGTACCTGTCGTGATACGTATTATCTGTAAAACTATAGATCCACAAATTGATTTGTTGCTTATGTGGCCGAACTAATCGTCGAGGAATACGTAGTGATAGTTTGAGGGGTAAAAGTGTGTGAGGAAACCTGAATGTGACATTTTGATCCGACGTAATTAATTGGTAAAATTTGAATTAATTCTTAAACCCTACTAATATTCATAATTTATAATCAATTCATGTGACATACTGTGGAAAAAACTCGGATGAATCAAAGGGTGTACGATGGAGTATTTATTTATTACGAGTAAATCTTGATGTATGTAAAAATAAGAAATGGTTTTCTACATCTGAATTTTCAAACATTAAACTGAATAAATATATAAAGCAGTTTAGTATCCATAAAAACTGGAATTTGTTGTTGTTACTGTTGTTGTTGCTGCTGTTTTTGTTGGGATCTTAGGTCGTGGCTATTAGTGCCCATATTCTGTTCCAAAAGTCGTTGGAGCACATTGGCCTTTTTATCTTTATAGTTCAGTTACAGGACCCAGTCACGGATATGCTTCCCAGCGCTATTGAAAAGACTCCGCATGTGGTATTCCAGTGTGAGGATCTCTAGTTTGGGCAGGGCCGGCGTTAGGGGGGGGGGAAGTACCCCGGGCCCGGGCAACCAAAGGGGGGCCCAAGGGCCTGGGTGCCTACATAAATAGAAATCAAATATAAACTTTTTAATCTGCACCAATAATTTTGGACATTTTTGTATTAAAATTTTCTGAGAGGGTGCCTAAGATTCCTTACCCGGGTCCCGAGAATCCTAGCGCCAGTTGAAATCTTAATGAAATGTCGTCGAACAATAGAGAAGCGCTAATCAATCTGCTCCTCTTCTTCCGGGGAAATTTGATGCCAAAGCCGTGGTCTCGTACATCTCCAGAGGCTAAACCAAAAAAAGAGAACTCGTGCCATTTTTCTCCGTTGACATTGGTTCGAATAATCGTACAATAAATTAATCCGATTGGCTAAGATCTTTCGCCACCACTTGCGGACAAGCCAGCAGTTCAGTGTCGATATGCAGCCAAGATCGTGTTTCCCCAAAAGATTATCTTACAAGAATTATCATTGCATGTGTAGTAGTGCTTCTCCCAATACAAGATAAGACGAAAATACGAAGACAAAAAAATTAAACGGGAGAAAAGGAAAAGCCGATATGATGAGAAACAGAACGAAAAACAGTTGAGGACGAAACGACGAGAAACAAATATGAAACAAGCAGAAGACGAAAACTAAACGACGAAAAGTTGAAAATGCCGGAGATACAGAGAACAAAAAAATGAAACGACGAAAATAAGAAGACGAAAAGATAAAAAAACGGAGACGAATACGAAATCCAGAGACGAAAAGTGCGTACGAAAGGAATGACACTGTGATAAAAGGAAAAGACAACTATATGACGATTAGACGATGACGTAACGTCGGGATAAATAACATTTTTTATCATAAAATTTTGAAAACTAATTAAATGGCGCCGAACAGACGGATAGCGTGTGTAAGTCTATAACGTTGTATCTAGCCCACAGGCTGAATTTCTCTGGCAGGATTCTAGTGTACGATCTGTACATAAATTTTGTTTACAGACAAAACATATATTGCATAGATGTTGATTTTCGCGTCACCAGACTATTCTTCTGTGTTTATCTAAAAGTTTCTGGCATCAGTATATTTTGTATTTTTTTGGGCATTTCCCGAAGGTGTAAATCAGACCTAAGGCGTAGCTCCAGTAGAGCACGAGCAGCTAAATTTATTAGAAACCAATAATCTGATGCTCATGCTGAAGAAAGAAGACAAGACCAGGCCGAAAAAGAAGATGGCTCAATTAACCCTTCCTCCTTTAAACCTTAGTATTTGTTATTTTGAAACATGTTGCAAATTGATTCTCTTCATGAGACATGTTTGATAGTAGAATGGTATGATGATGGCTTCTCCGTCATATTATCCTGTCTCCGTATTTTTTGGGACACGTTTTACGCAACTTATATCTTTCTATATCCAATTTTAGTAATAAAATTCTAAGTCCAATCTTACTACGTCTAGGGTAACATTTTGTGGTGTGACAATATAATTAAATTGTTATTAATTTTATTCATAATTTTACTAATTATATTCAATTTTATTAATTATATTCAATCTTGTGACGTGTAAATACCGTAAATAATGGGGATTGTATGGATAAATTAAACATATATTAAACCAGGGCAGCCAGAGGTATAATTGTTGTAAATTTATTTTCTGTAAAACTCGTGGCTCAGTAAGGTAGTGAATATTGGAGGCTGAAAACTGCCATTTTCGGACGGTTGAGAGAGGGACAATAGATGAGGCGGCGACTCATCGGCGCCAGGGCCGCACGGCTGTAGTTCCGTTAAGATAAGGGCGCTGACCTCACCCCACTCCGCTGCTGCACTGAAGGCCAGGCAGAAAACGCGCGGAGGGATGCTGCGAATGCGAGGCGCGATATCAAACACGTGACGACGGACTTGTGTAGATAACCAATCATGAACGTTTATTGGGGTCCACAGTACTAATTCTAGGGAGTTTGTTACATGTGGAGAGACGACTTCCCGAGGAAGAAGGAAGAAGCCATCTTAAGAGACACTTGCTGCCGGGACGAGTTACTGAACAGACGAGTCAGCCGTCACGCTCTCGTCTGGTGATCATTGTCTGGTTCTGATCACTCTCTTGCTTTGGGAAGCGAGAGGTTATGTGGCATGCCTGCCATTATCTGGAAGTCGTTCTAATAACGCGGTCGTACCCGCTTATCTGGCTTCCACAGCTGCAGTGACATTGTGCGTGTCACGCTCCATCATGGCGATGCTTTTATGGTAATGTACCGGATACAGACGGTCACTATTCATTGGGTTTTAACGGACTTGTGAGCCCTTAAGCGGCACTGGGATAAGACTCTGCTCCCGCAACTAAATCACTGAGCTAGCTGATTTTATGTTTCACTGTAAATTTCAAGCATCTTGCTAATTGTAAATTCATTTAGATGCTTTTCTTTAACTTTATACGGCGCCCCTGGGATACTCCTTTGTTACAGTAAAATGTTAGCTTCAATTTGATGGCATGTGTTGCCATGTTGTTCATATGTTAACTTTGCTTTTGTTTTTATTTGTTGAAATATTTCATTCAGTTTTTGTTTGCTTTCATCGGCGGATTGTAAACGTCGGGTATTGCTTGTTTTTGTTGGTCTAAATATGTTTAACGTAAAGTTAATTATTACCCGGCCTTGTATAAGCCATAAGAATCAATAAATGGGATATTATTTTGTGTCTAATATTCATGGTTCTGGTTCCTTTTAGCTTACCTTTATTAAATTTTAATGCATTTCATTTTTCAGAATTAATAAGTAATAATTCCCCCCTCTCTTTTCCGCCACAATTGAATTTTATACAATATATTATTTTTATAAGTCACTGAGTTATTACAAAAAGTGATAAAAACGCTAACGGATTTAAGCAAACTCATATACATGTAAAATGTAACGCGGGATAAATCTGAAGTAGGTGATGGGTATTTAATTTGATATTGAAAAAATCGTAATGGCTGTCATAAAATGTATTGTAATCAACCACTTCCATTCCCCGGATTGTTATCAATTTTGCTGCTGTTGTTCATCTTTCTAAAAGATACGATTCTGAGAATTTTCAGGTATAAGGTGCTAAAGATGAAACTTTACGTTAAATGAATGTCTATATCAACGTTTCCATCTAACAACAGTTAAGTACTACCTTCCAGTAACAACACTATGTGTGCCATTACACTAATTATTAATAGGGCGGACGAAGCGAGCCGTTACACTAGGAGACGATTTGTACACTTTTTGAAAAAACTGTTGCACCTGTAAATATGAAACTGATTATACTAATTAAAATTCTAGATGTGACATCAGTCATTACTTTTGTAAAAAAAAAGAAAATAAAAAAAAAAAAAGAATTGCAATAACTTTTATTTGTTTTATTCCTTCATGCAGACTAGGAGAGGTCTTCAGTGTGGAAATCGTTATCGCAGAACTATCAAGTCTGGTAAATATTACGCCACCTCTGGTTTCTTGCCCTAAAACAATTCTGCCTGGTGGGTCTCCGCTTAAGAGAAATGGGGGATTAAAAATGTAAAAAATTGGGTTTGAATTACTTACCCCTGTACGGAAATGCGGTTGTTATTAAGATTCGTTTAGCTGTGTGTTTTGAGACGTTCTGTTCCTGAGCGGGGGTCCTGAGTTCGATACCACGACCCATCAATTTTTTTTCTGTTTGTATTTTTTTTTTAAATTGCTATCCGATCCTGTAGCATTGCAAATTTGTTTTGAAACAAATTATTTATTTTCCTTTTGCTGATGTAAATCATAAAAACATTTGATATAAAAATTACGTGCAAACCAGGAACATTTTATAAAGGATGTCCTTCTACAGCCACATACAGTATTTATTATTGATGTAGGAAAGTATATTTCGTTAATATTTGTAAATTCATAATTTCAATTCAAAATTTGTTACTAATACTGATCAATTTGGATGTGCCTACGAATGTGTTTATAATCGCACTCTGGAATTCAAAGACATGAAGACTGTGCTCGTGCTCATTCATACACGGCGCAGTATGGTTTGACGCTATCTGGAGCATTGCTATTACAGATATTCCTTTGTGCTCAGGAACCAGGCAACCAGTTTGGTCCAAGGTAACGTGAAGAAATTCGGCGCTTGGAGCTGGAGTATGGAATCGTTACTGTGACCTGTTCAAAATCGGATAAGCAGACGAGATAATTGTAGGCCTATACCTTTTTTTTTTTGTAGTTAGTCATCAAACCATACGTTATAAACGAATAATTTTTGTTGTTGGTTGAATCGTGGAGTGGTCACGTTTATACGGCGGTTTTGTGATCAAATCTTTCAAATGAAAATGGAAATGTTACTTGCACAGTAAAAGTGATACCACCTAAATTGTACGCATTAATATCATCCATGTGATGTGAAATTCTGTCGTCAGGTAAAAATACTAATAAAAAGGCTTTATAACGCGCCCGAACTGTCGCAAAATAATCTGAAATATCTTTTCGTATTGATGCTGTTAAGATGCAGTCAATTATTCACCACATTTTGCCTGTATTTTATGACATGGTAAAATATGCATCATCCAAAGGAAAATAAATTTGTAGAATTTATTTCAAAACAAATTTGTGATGCTACATGATCGAATAGTAATTTAAAAAATTCAAACAGAAAAAATAAAATATTGTGTGGGCTTTGGAATCGAATTTGGGATCCCCCGCTTAGGAACACACCGCCTTAACACGCACTGTTAAACCAATGTTATTAGCAAACGGTCTTTTGTACGGGTATAAGTCAAACACAACTTTTACCCTACCAGAGGTGACGTACTATTTACCAGACTTGTCCGTTCTACGACAGCGATTTACACACTGAAGACCTCCCCTAGTAAGTTCACTGATTAAAATATTGGCTAAGTCGCTAAAGTGACTTACCGAAAGATGTTTTCATCACCATATGTTCATAGAAATATACCGTCTTTTTTTAATTGTTCCCTCAACCGCTGCCAAATGAAAGACGCTCCCTAATGGGAACTTGCTCTCAAGGTATCAACCCTAGCATCTTAACATGAGAGCTTCAGAAATAGTATATGTGGCTTATGGGAGATTGTATAGACAAGTCAGCTATAACCCTTAAGTCTACCAGCTAGGTTCCCTGTTTTTCGCTGACCACAGTTAACTGAAGTCACAGACGCCTTGGTGCCAACTATCTGAGTCAACTGTCCCACCGCCAAGATATCTGCCTACTTACATCCTCTCTCTCATCTCCTCGATATTAAATATTCCTACCTTAAAATTACAAGTAAGTTATTACAGTAAAATTACCAGTGTACAATTTCAGATTATCAATATACAATTTACAATTATCAATATACAATTGTCACATGTAGCAGTATGTTTCACTAGGGTATTACGGTAACAGTCTAATCCTCGTAACCTGGAACTTCCAGTTTATTGCTTGGTCTTTGAAATATTCCTTGGCTTAATCTCATTTATAGCGTTTTAAGGTATGAGTACAGTATAAATTTTTTAATAATCAGCCTGAAAACCAAATATCCTGTCTTAGCGGTCCACTGGTTGTTTGCTTACCAAAGATTGAGAATCATTGTTCTAGTAAATTGTCTAAGTACCCTTGGGCGTTCCTAAAACTAGAAAGTCGGTAATACGCAAAAATCTCAAAGGTTATAAAACTGTAGAGATATAAAGCAAAGGAAGAGCCAACTAATAAAACGTGATAAATCCAATTTTCATACTTTACAGGAAACAGATTTGATTTCAGTACTGGCCATCTACTTCCCATGTGAAATTTTCAAGTAAAAATATCGCAAAGGCTAAACTAAACATGTTTTTGACATGAAAATTGGACAGCCAAAGTAAACTTTTTTTTTTTTTTTTTTTTTTTTTTTTTTGTAACAGTTTAACGTCCCTTTTTAACAACGCGGTCTTTAGAGACGGGAAAGGATGGGGGCAAGGAATGGGAAGGAATTCGGCCATGGCCTTTGAAGGAAGCATCCCGGCATTCACCTGGAGTGATTTGGGGAAACCATGGAAAACCAAAATCTGGATGCCCGGACGGGGATTCGAACCGCCGTCCTCCCGAATGCGAGGCCAGAACGCTATCCGTTACACCACCACGCTCGGTCAAAGTAATCCATAATTGTAATGGACTTAACTCCTGTGGCCCTTCAAGTGTATTTCGTTGTAACACAAGAGCGAATAATGGTGGAATCAGCGGTTTGTGTTTATTATTCTGGCACTGTTCCGCGCTCTTTGAAGTGCCCTTTATTCCCGTGTACGTTACACCTTTCCCTGCTGTTTGTTCGGCCCGTCGCTGCTGTATTTCCTAATTAAACACCGCCGGCGCTCCAATCTCTGTTCCTGTTCATTGTAAACTCCCAGCGTTCATTTGGCTGCCTTCAGACATCACAGCTGGGCACATGAAAAGGAGCACTGAGACAGACTGGTACGGGATGGCGACGGATGCATCTCGGAATTGAGAAAGCGAAATTCTCGGGAGCCCTTCGTAGCTCGAAATGAAATTACTTAAGTATACAAATAGCGAGTAATTGCCTCGTGAAGTGGGAGTTAGTGTTTACTTGAAGTTCTTTACCTTGTTTACCGATAGATAGTTGCGTATTGAATAAGTAGCTTTATCTTTATACGTGAAGTATTGCTTTGTTTTCGTCCAACAACAAAAGACTCAAAATCAATTTCCTGTTTGGATTTTAAACGATCACCTAAATCAAAGCAGCCAACAGGTTCCTGGGTGTAGACCATTAGTTATTTCTATTCGACCCTTCCTAACGGTCGTTAAGACATTTCACTCATAATCGCCAACCATAATGGTACGAATACCACCTAACTATAATGAGTACAGCCAGCCATATCCATTAAACAAAGTCTGCAAATAATCACTACTGGCCTTTCTTTTGCTAAAATGAAAAAATAATGCAAATTGTATAAGTTAGACAGTGGGTGTTAACATAACACAAATCACATATCCTTCTCTTGACGGTCAACTTAATGAGACTTTCTGTACAGTAACATAAGTTTTCAAATTACTTGCTTGTCGCAAATTTTGTATGAATTTTCAACAATCTGTTTGTTCTTATAATGATTTAAGAAATCGGTACCGTCCATGATAAAACTTAAGTCTGTAGGGGAAAGATTTTCAGACTACGGTGAGTGGAAAAGGAGAATCAATTTAAATTTCCCAGACAAAATGGGATAAACTGTAATGTTGCCATCGTATGTAGAGAAATGAGCGTCCTATCCCAATCACCGGCAGCAGGATTATAAGGTATCCACTGAAACTGTTATAATGATTTTGTTGAGGACTACTCAAAAATAAAATAACAGCATTACCAACAAATTCAGTAGTATTTTCTCCAACAGTTGTTGTGAATCACTTTTTCAAAATTTGCCAAAATAATACAACACTTAATTATAAGGATGCTTATGAAAGCTTGGAAATAAAGTGAAGAAAATTCAGTAATGTCGGTCAGCTTTTATTTTTTTTTATTTTCGAAGAGAAGAAAAGGATGAAATTTCTCACTGGGTGAACAAGCGTCCAGTGAACGATGACATCACTCATGTCGAACATGCTGCTCTATCTATTAAGCCACACCGAGAATTCCAGATTAAAAGATTAAATGAATATAATTTAATCAATAGCCATCTAAATTATGGAAACCATTAAAGAAATCTAAAAAAGAAACTAATCTGCTTTTTGCTAATTTGGGTGCACGGCAGTGCACCCGCCAAGTCGAGTCAACGGCGGCACTGCCTAGCGTTTTCTTGAAGCGATTCGGGCCATTTTTGAACCCCAATTTCTTCGATCGTATTCATACTACATGTCTCAAATTTCTGGTATGCATTGATATCAACAATCTTAGCAAACGTACTTAATTTTATTTTGTTACTGTTCTTAGTTCGGATGTTATTCTGATGCAAACTTCAACGATTTTGTCACTCAAAACTATAAGGCACTTACCGTAGCCGTAGAAAGCTGAAATTTGGTACACAGATAAAATTTTACCCACATATTATAAGAAAAGTCTGAAACCCGTAAATTTCCATATTTCTACCCCCTTACCTACCGCTAACATGAAATCGCTTTCTATACTATTAACTTTATATACCTCAGTTTTTCATTGTGGAGTGTGCTTACTATGTTTAACTAGTGTGTTAAATTTTACTTCTTTCCTTTTATTACTTTGGAAGTTATTGAAATTCTAAATATAATTTCAGCACGAAACCCCGACATCAAAATTCCACTGTATTTGCAGTAATCCTAGAAACAAGTAATATGGTACACATATATGGTTTCATCCCAAAATCAGAAGAAACATCTAATAATGGAGGTTATCCTTGTATTTATTCAATTACAGTACCAAACATGAAAAATTCTGGCACATATTTGCGGCTTAATTGCTTTTTTCCGGATGAAGCTATGGACCCGATATTTCTCTACTACGTAGAGATGAGCAAGTTGAACCAAAGTCTTAAATTTTACTTTGTTCCTATGCTCAGTTTGGAAGTTACTAGTAAGTTTGTTTATGGTGGTAGTGAAACTAATGGCAATTGCTCGGCTACGGCGCACACCCATTGTTTTCAGAGAGTGGGTCATTGTTGGTAACGTATATTGATGTCTTAAATTCTGAAATGTTCTTAATCACCGATTTCCAAATGGAATCATTACATTTGAGCGGCGATTCAGAATAAGCGATAAACTTAAAAAATGAAAAGAGATCCCACAAAACCAATTCTTGTAAAAATAGGCCAAGTCTCGTGTTCATGTAGTAACAAAAAGTTATGACATCTTCTTCTGAGACCAGTTGCACTTTACAGTGTGTATTCAGTTCACTTTGTGAAACAGAATGGTTTCTCTCGATGTCATAGATTGTTTATTTAGAATTTTAAAAAAATCTGATGAATTGGCCATTATGCACGCCATGTTTTAGTTAACCTAAAAAATACCTTAAATGTGTTTGATATAAATACGTAAAAGCCAAAATTTCCCTCGCTCTTTTCCGAATTTGACGTGCATAATGGTCATCAGATTATTTAAAATCCTAAATAAACGATCTACGAGACCTAGAGAAAGCATTCTGTTTCACAAAGTGACATGAATACACACTGTAAAGTGTAGATTTGGCTCAGAAGAAGATCTCATAAATTTTTTCACTACATGAACACGAGACTTGGCCTATTTTTACAAGAATTGTTTTCGTGGGATAATTATTTCACCGAACTAAAAAAAGATAGGTGATCGTAATGAAACACACCATATCTGCTAACCTCTGGCGTGGGATTATATATATAAAAACCGATGAAAAAATGTTTAAAAATTGTAATAAATGCTTGGTTGTTTTGTAGTCTAAAATTTAAAGCCTTTTGAATACTTTTTTCTCCTTCCATGACCACTAATGTAAATTTCAGTTTTTAACAGCATTTAACAAGACTGTATTATTGTTAACATTCTTTAATTTGACTGAAGGTTTTATCCATTAACTTAATTGAATCTTAATACACCGCATGTGTTTAAATTGCTCTTTGTTAATAATGCAAACACTTCTCCCCACGCTGTTTTAATTTTTTACTGCGGTTCTATTCGCGCTGATTATTGGACGTCTGATACAGACCTGAATACGCCAGTGATCCTCGAATCTAAGGAATTTACTTTATTAACTGCGCAACACGTTTCACTGCTCAACATATACCCGCCAACACCGTTCAGTCCATAATCATGACCAACCGTTACCTTGCGTTGCTTTTTCAAAAGTCAAGCAACCAATTTTGAAAAATAAAAGCTGTCTGTTATTAGCTATACTTTATTGATTATTGGTTTCATGGTATACAGTGTTTTGTGTTATTTATCCTCATTTCCCTGTAAAAGTCTTGAAATACACAGACGGAAAAAAAAATCCCAACACCAAGAAAAAATTATTGTAGAGTAATGAAATTTGGACAATGCATTTGTCAAGTTAACATGTTTAATTGATTAAATTTTCAAGATCACAGGTTAATTTAAGCTCAAGAAAATGCATTTCAAATGTGAAATACTGTTAAATTAATAGCCGGTGTAACCCCCAGAATTTTGAATGCAAGCCTGCAAACGTGAATGCATTGTGTCATACAGGTTTCGAATGTCACTTTGTGGTATGGAGTTCCATGCTTGTTGTACTTGTGCTGTCAATACTGGGACGGTCAGTGCTGGCTGTGGATGATGCTGGAGTTGTCGTCCAATGATATCCCATACGTGTTCAATTGGAGACAGATCTGGTGATCTCGCAGGCCAAGGTAACATGTCGACACTCTGTAGAGCACGTTGCGAGACAACAGCGGTATGAGGGCGAGCGTTATCCTGTTGAAAAACTCCCCCTTGAATGCTGTTCATGAATGGCAGCACTACAGGTTGAATTACCAGACTGACGTACAAATTTGCAGTCAGTGTGTTTGGTATAACCACAAGAGTGCTCCTGCTGTCATAGGAAATTGCTCCCCAGACCATGACTCCAGGTGTAGGTCCAGTGTGTCTAGGCCGCAGACAGTTTGGTTGCAGGCGTTCCCCTGGCCTCCTTCTGACCAACACTCGGCCATCACTGGCACCAAGGCAGAACCTGCTTTCATCAGAAAACACAACAGATCTCCACTCCGTCCTCCAATGAGCTCTGGCTTGACACCACTGGAGTCGCAAACGGCGATGGCTTGTAGTCAGTGGAATGCACGCTACAGGGCTGGAGTCATGGTCTGGGGAGCAATTTCCTATGACAGCAGGAGCACTCTTGTGGTTATACCAAACACACTGACTGCAAATTTGTACGTCAGTCTGGTAATTCAACCTGTAGTGCTGCCATTCATGAACAGCATTCAAGGGGGAGTTTTTCAACAGGATAACGCTCGCCCTCATACCGCTGTTGTCTCGCAACGTGCTCTACAGAGTGTCGACATGTTACCTTGGCCTGCGAGATCACCAGATCTGTCTCCAATTGAACACGTATGGGATATCATTGGACGACAACTCCAGCATCATCCACAGCCAGCACTGACCGTCCCAGTATTGACAGCACAAGTACAACAAGCATGGAACTCCATACCACAAAGTGACATTCGAAACCTGTATGACACAATGCATTCACGTTTGCAGGCTTGCATTCAAAATTCTGGAGGTTACACCGGCTATTAATTTAACAGTATTTCACATTTGAAATGCATTTTCTTGAGCTTAAATTAACCTGTGATCTTGAAAATTTAATCAATTAAACATGTTAACTTGACAAATGCATTGTCCAAATTTCATTACTCTACAATAATTTTTTCTTGGTGTTGGGATTTTTTTTTCCGTCTGTGTAAATAAAAATAATAAAAAAATTTAATATCACGCTGCATTAGCAAACTGTATTACAAAACACCATTCGTTCAGCTTGTCAGGCGGAAGGTTCGTTGGAGGTTAACACTTTCACCTGAACTTTGAACAATTAAGTTCATGACCATGTGTAGCCTTCTGGTACCTAAAATATTTAAAAAGTCGGCCACCGCGCATTCGTATTAAACCCCAAATGCGAAGGGTAATTGAAATAAGTTCACTTAACACAGTTTCAGAGTAACACAATACTTATATTCTTGCAAAAGTTCACTCTTATATTGTCGGTACCAGATACGTAGATAAAGCATCGAACAACAGTTTCAGTGAAGATTACAGGTTAAACGCATTCGTACGAGAAGACAAAAACTCACCAAGTCCCCCTAACATTAGTGAGTATACTACTACGGCATGTTGGAATTTGCCGAAACTGCTACCGCTCGGAGCAGTTCGCTCCGCTAACTAGCGTGAAGTTACGCGATCACTTTCCGGCGAAAGAATGGACTACATAATAGCACGAAGTTACTTCTTTGAAAATCACTAAGAGCCTGAGACAAATCATGGTGGCTGCATTGCATTTATGAGCTTGCCATAGCCTATGACGTCAGTAACCTTTTTCTTAAACTAATATCTTCAAAAGTATGAAATGATTTACTTGCCATTTTTACAAGGGCTTCCTATGATCATGTTCTATCTGTTTTAACTTAATTTTACATTCAAAAAAGTTTTTATAGGCTTTAAAAAGAAGTCATCACATGACCAACTTGGCGGACTTTCTCGAACTTCAACAATTAGTGACAATCTATCTTTAAAAACTTAATTATCTCACAAATGCCTAAACGTTTTACCAAAGCCATTATATATTCGTAATCGCCTTAAGGGATGCTTCTAGAGAAGCAAAGGCTACCTTACAAGCTCCAGAGCGAAGCGTTCGGTAGCAACTAGCTAAAAGCACGACTTTGTGGTGGCTTTTGTTATAAGATACATGAAAGAAATTAAATAATAATCATAAAAATTTTAATATTTATACTTCTGGAACTATAATCAAAATCCGTGTTTTTAGTTTGTTGAAAAAAAATTAGGCACATTTATAATAAGACGCAATCTTTAAATATTCAATTGATTTTGATTTGTTTTTATCAGATACGAGATTTCTGTTTCGAATTTCTTCCTGTTTTTTTTTTTTTTTTACATTTTAACAAACTTGAATTTTTAATATTACTGATTCTGTAATAAGAAAATCTTCTATTTAATGCAAGGCTTTCGAAATTTTTTACTCTCTATAACCCAACATATGTTAAACCAACAGAGGTTTCTGGCTGTGATTGATTGTAGAACCTTTCTAAATGGTGGTACTCTAACAGACCAGCCAACGTAGAAATAATTATCACTCAATACAAGGAATTCGATATGAGAGAAGGACGATGCAGAATAACACGGAATATTTTTATGAACATATGATGATGAAAACAGGTTTCATTGAGTCACTTTACCTACAGAAATTGGTTAATCAGTGACTTGGTGATCTTGGAGACGTAGCCATTATCTTTGAAATGCAGGCAGTGTTGTCGAGGTGGAGTCCGGGTGATTGCATTGTAAAGAATGATCTCTCGTTTTATCAAATATTTTATTGTTCTTGTGTTTGGCTTCATTAAACTACCGAGGCAGTTCTATCATTACCGTGGCGCCAAAATCTGATGTTGAATTCTTGCAGAACTTGACGAAATAAATCGAAAGTAAAGAATAAAATTTTTTGATATCTCGCTTGGTTTTCGAGATATAGCATGTTAAAAATCTTCCATAGGTATAGTTCCTTCTGCTTTTGATGTTTTTTCTTCTGGCCCAGGCCGTATTTCAACCTAACAACAATCACTAGGAAGAAAATAAAGCACCTATAGTGCATTTCCACCATGTAGATATGGTGGTTTTGGTGAAAAAGATGTTTTTGGTCCAGGCCGGATCTCACCCTAACCTCATTACTTTTGAGATACAATATCTCGAGAACTACGCGATATATCAAAAAACTTTATTCTTTATTTTCCATTTCTCTCATCGTGTTACGTAAGAATTCATCATCAAATTTGGCTATAGCGAAATTTTTCTTCTGGTCCAGGCCGTATTTCAACCTAACTACGTAAATTTTGAGATACGATATCTCGAGAACCAAGCGAGATATCAAAAAACTTTATTCTTTATTTTCGATTTGTTTTGTCGAGTTCTATAAGAATCAATCATCATATTGTGGCGCCACGGTAATGATAGAATCCCCACTACCGACCTGCATGCATTTTTGTTTTATTTCATTTACATGGATACATATTTTTCCAGTTAAAAAGTTCTCAAAATCTCCATGTATAGTGTGCTTTAATTTTTATTGTCATTAAGCTTTGCATAGTTTATTATTAAAATTATACAGTTATTTAAATAACTGATTAAGGGAGGCAGCGGGATTTCGTTGTGTAGTTACAAAATCACTGCATCTACATTACGCAAGTCACAGATTTATTTACAAAGTTCATTCAACAAGCATGTATAATCTTTAATACAAAAAAATCTCTCTTTCTGGAGAATAAATTCACAGGTAGACATCAAACTCATAAACTACTGCTTTGGTGAACAGTTTATTTGATTATCCCACCGTCATCGTTGCGGTGCTAAGTTGTTTCATTAGGATCTACTCTGATATTTGTTAAATATGCCCTTAATGGTGCCACATAATCGTCACACTATAATTCCATACAACGCCAACAGCGACCTCAAACTGCGTTCCGCTCCATGGACACACTTAGAAAAAAGGAGAGCAAAACCACATTAACACACCTCCATAATGCCGCGCTGCACTCTCAACAATAGCTTTCTCAAACCACGTGACGTGGTCACGTGACGAGGTCGCGTCTGGGTTCTCTCACAAGGAGAGGTCTTCAGTGTGGAAATCGCTATCGTGGAACGAATATCTCTGAGAAATAGTGCGTTACCTCTGGTTTCTTGCTCTAAAGCAGTTCTTCCTGGTGGGCATCCGTTTAAAAGAAATCAGGGATTAAATAGTATAAAAATTGTGTCTAAATGAGTTAGACCTCTACGGAAGACAATTAGTTAATAACGTCTGTTTAACCGTGTACCTTGGGGCGGTGTATTCTTGAGCGGAGGTTCCTAGGTTCCATCCCAGGAGCTGCGAAATACTTTTTTTTTTCCATTTGTATTTTTGTGTGTGTTGCTATTCGATCTTGTAACATTACCAATTTGTTTTGAAACAAATTCTACAAATTATTTATTTTCATATGAGAAATATGCAAATATCTGGATGATATAAAATATTTGAAACAAAAATTATGTGTACATGAAGAACATTTTATTCTGGATATCCTTCCACGGACACATGCAGTATTTATTATTGATGTAGGAAAGCGAATTTAGTTAACATTTGCAAATTCCGGTCTTTACTTCAATAATTTTGAACCATATCAGGCACATCATAAAATAAAGGCAAAATGTGGTGTATAATTGAATGTATCTTAACAGCATCTTCACGAAAAAGGCTACGATAGCAATTTCCACATTGAAGGCCTCTCCTAGTCAGCATGCACGAATAAAAATATTTATAATTTATTTGTTTTATGCAAAAAAAAAAAAAAAAAAAAATAATAATTGATGGCACATTTAGAGTTTACTTTGAATTAGTATGTTCAATTTCACGTCTTAGGAATTACAGTTTTTTTAAAAAAAAGTACCACAAAGTGTGCACAAATCGTCGCCTAGTGTACGGGCTCGCTTCGCTCGCCCTAATTAAGTATCGCTGAATATTACTTCTAGAAGGTATTTTTGCGACAATCCTTTTCTCGCCGTCCTTACGTAACCAAAATCGTTAAATGAGTTGCTATTTTAAAAATTACTAATTTCTAAGTGCACATTGCAGTTTTTTGTTTACTATTCGAGGTTTTGGTATAGTATTCGTCAAGCTACTGTTACTTCAGAGGGTCTCCTATAGACGACACACATCTTGATAAATCCAAGATAAGGTTAAATTTTATCACCCAGCCGTTAAAAACTAAACGTCGCGGTGATAAGTGTGTCACAGTGGAGCCTACACTTGACGATTTACACAGTTAGCGTTGATGATATTCTTGCGTTGCACACCCAACGACAACCAGCACTCACTCTGTTAAACAAATTCCGACATTGGGGATAAGCTAATGTGACACTCACCCGTCCACTAATTTGGCTTTCGTTATCTAGCCAAAACGAATGACACTCTTGTTCAAAGCAGTACACTGTTAGGAGCTGGCTATTTAGCGCGGCTGATGGAGCATCAGCCGACTTCTCACGCAGAAGACTCTTGAGTCTCTAAGTCGCAACGTTGTTTCTGCCCACGCTTCTGAAAGAAAGTTCTAGCGTCGCCGTCAGGGCAACCTCTCTTATCTCTGCCTGCGTGGCACTTAAAGCCAGCCACTCGGCTACGCAGCACGCTGTTAGGCGTCTTGCTGTGATAAGGACTGGGAGAGTGCCTGTTGCTATATTACTATTATCATTATTTCTTGATTTACTGAAAGTTGGTGGCGTAGGGCGTATGGTACCTATCTTAATGTGTAATCGTTTGTTTATAGGAAGGAATATACGGTATAGGCAGGAGGCGCGCATGGGCTATTTTGACGGCGTTTGGAAACCTTGTAAAATCCAGATCAGGATGGCCGGAGCGGTTTATCGAGACCTGCTCCTACTGGATTCTAAGTTTTCTCGCTCAATAAATCATTCCTATTCCATTCCTAAATCCCTCAAGGAAAAAAATACGTATAGAAGTGAATTGATTGTGGCCCTGATTTCTCTGATAGTAATAAGTGTTTGTTGTTATTCTGAAATAGGTCAGAATTTTTTAATTAGCTTCGGCCGAGAGCAATGTCTTCCGTATTCCAGGTATTCCCAATCTAACTCCATCAACATCGCACTTACGCTTTCCTTCCAGCTAAATATATCTGTCACGAATCAGATGGCTCTTCTTTGGACCTTCCCCAGTGCTTTTGCTGGGGGCCCCATGCAGAACAACAGTATTCTAAGTGAGGACGCACCAGTGCTTTGTATACAATTGATTTAACTTCCGGTGTACATTATTTTAAATTATGACGCAGAAATCTTAGCATATGATTTTCTTTCCCGATTATCACCTCAATATGTTCATTCCGTAACAAATTATAATGAATTCTCACCTCGAGCTATTTATCGCAATCGACCGTTCTAAGGACTATTGCTGGTGTGCTGATTTGTTTCCACTTAACTGATTGTCTCCTTTACCTGGTGACCCAGTCTTGATTGTTGCTCTGGAGGAAGTTGTTTTTCCATAACTTTCTTGGGAAATATCATTGCAATTGTTTTATCTTATCCTTCAGTTGCGGTTTCTGGGCAAATTTATCTTCGATTCGCCAGTGATGGAAGTGTATGGATGTGTCACTGTTTTGTGCGTATGACTGTATATTCCGTGCTATGTGTTGATTTGATTGTGAATGATTGAAAGCTGAAGGAACGGGTATGGTGAATCCATGTGCCGGCGTATTCACCTACTCTTCCGACGGACAGCAAGGGGAACGCCAGACTTAACGTCCCCATCAGAAGGAAGAATTACGCCAACAGTGTTGCGTGGCTTACACAATGTGCATTACAGAGAGATATGGGATATGTGCATCACCCCCGCTTCCACTCTGCCGTCCTAACGTTGAAAATTTCTTCCACCTCCGGTACTCGATCCAACAAATCCCGCGTAAGGCGCCGGACACTATCACATTACCGTCACCACAAGAGTCAACGGGGTAGTTAGTTAATAAGTCATACAAATGACATTCTTTATCATACTGAAACTAGCCATCGGAGCTTTTGTGTACAGGTTTGTCTGAAACAGTATAAAGCTTTCACGGAAGCACACAATAAGTAGAAAAGAACTTAGAGGTTCACAACTAGGTGGTGGCGTTAAGTTAATCAACCAAGAAGGGTAGTAACGAAAAATGCTGCGTCGATTGCAGTGAAATGTATAGATAGTATAAATTGTGAAATTCATTCATTTGCTATCAGGGGGACCAGTGCCTGGAGATGACATTACATTCACAGATCGTAGGGGACAAGATTTTCAAAATTTTAAAGAACTCTGGTGTAAAATATCGAGAAAGAAGAATACTGTATAAAACATGTAAGAATCAAGTAGCTATAACAAAAGTAGATAATCATGAGAGACATGCATCAGTTAAACAGGAAATGAGACCAGGTTGAAGTTTATCTCCATTAATATTCAGTTGTATGTAGAGAAAGCAATAAACTAACTAAAAGAAACATTTCAATGTGGCATAATTTTCAAGGAGAAAAAATCAATATGTTACATTTTGCTGATGACATTTTCCTCTTAGCACAACAGTCTGAGCATATTGAAAAGTTACTGAATGGCATTAATAAAATATTGAACGAAGAGTTTGGTCTAAATATAAACCAAAGCAAGACAAAAGTGATAGAAATGTAATAGAAATGATAGCAGTAATAATGGATTTAATATAAAAATAGGATCTGATGAGATAGAAGAAGCAGATGTAAGATTACAACTGATGGCCGAATCAGGAATGATGTTGAAATAGCACTACATCTAGCAAACATTTTCATAAAAAGAGGAATTTTTTAATTTCAAATATTGATAGCAAACTTTGCGACGGCTAGAAATCTATGTTTACATTTCTTTTTCACTGATAGTTACATTTGAGAAATTAACTCACTCTTAAACCAAACACAACATATGTAAAATATTTATAATTTAAAGCTGCAGGTCAAATCTACGAAGCTATCCACTGTAATAAATACCACTCGTTTTAGAAGTCTAATAGTCACAATCAAAAAGAGAGGAATACTTAAGATTTGAGTAATCGATAATATTTAAGCAGAATGTATAGTTAATTAACTATCGTCTGTTCTTCATGACGACCAACATTGGAATAAAGAAAATATTGAATATTAACTCAAACTGAAAGAGATTCTGCTGTATTTCTTATTTGGCTTTCTGGTCTTTTTATTTTGTTTTGGGCATTAAACTAAGGGGAACTTAACATTTCTTACAGATGAAACGGAAGAGGATGTTATTTTAATAGTAGGGAATACAGTTCGTGTTATACCAGATACTAATTATTTCCGTGTTAATTTATTAAGAAATTCTGAATACCAAAATTTCTCACGACATAAGTCTGTCATAAAACCGCACCTGCGACGTGTTAAATTTAAGGACTCAGTCCTATAAAACGTTAAAAACATTTACCACGTTCGGTAACTCAGAAAAAACAAGGACACGTGTCATTTTACAGGACGATACAAACGAGCAGCGTGAGACTTATGCTTTTTTTTTTCTCTGGAAATATAATCTTAAATTCACTAATTGCACAGGGCATGGCGTAACTAATTGCTTGAGTGCGATAAACAAAGTAGTTCCCTGGGTCGACGACTTCTGAACAACTTTCTATAGTGCAGGGGAGAACGGGGGAATAGGAGCCTATCCTAAATTATTTGAATATCACGTGCTAGAGACCTGCGAGTTTTGTTGAAGACTTGCTAGAGGGAATGATTCTTACTTATTAAAAGTGAAGGCTCAGTCGTCTAAGTTTGCCAAGTAGACGACACAGTGTGTTTTCGGCTGTCCGACTATAATTTTTGCTGCTATTATCGTATGCAGATGATTTAACTATGTTGCTTATAAAATTATCTTAATATATTGTAATGGTTGCGTGATTAATGTAGTTTAACGGCCACGATGTAAAACCGGAGGAAAAATTTATGTTATATATATTTTTATTTTTTAACGAAGGCGTTAACATGTGAGGTAATGGGAGCCATGAGCAGGGGGAATTTGAAGCTTAACTCTGATACCCCATAATTTCGCCTACACCAAAATTAGTTCCCCCCCCCCCCCACCCCAAAGGATGCTAATAAAAACAGTATTCGGACATGTTTACTATTTCACCCTTAAGAAAACTATGAAAAAAAAGGGGAAACGAAAGAACGTAAGACAAAATTCAGTAATGGTGTGACGAAGAAAATATCTGCATTTACTGTGGCAAAAAAGTGAAAGCAACGGTGAATGTAAGGAATGGTATACCAACTAATTGGAGATCTAGGGCTACAAGCCGTTTGTCATAACCTTCCTTGATTTTAATTAGGGATGAAAATGATGTTTCTTGTGTAAAAATCCTTTGTTTGCTTTGCTATACAGAATTATAATCAAATGACACTCTCATGTCTTGTGAAGTGTGTAAAAATGAGGGACATTTGGAGTGTGCTGATTTGTAAATTGCTGATGACATTTTCCTCTTAGCACAACAGTCTGAGCATATTGAAAAGTTACTGAAATTTGTAAATTTGAGGAAACAATAAAGTATTTCTAATGCATTAAAAGTAAATTATTAAGTTGTAAATCCACAAGAGTGGAAAGAAGTGTATTAATTTTCAGTTTTGTCAAGAATACTAAAGTTCTGTCAGCATTATGTACTAACTTCGCTACGACTACCATTACCTTATGGGGACTCCCATTACCCAGTTGACCGGGTAAATGCGAGCCATTCGTGTCAGTCTGGTTTTTCTTCTTTTTCTCTTCATTGAAGCATCCGTTTTCGTTTTGATTCACACAGTTCATGGATTAGACATAACAGAATATGAATTAAAATAAAAAGAAACAAAGAAATCGTTTCTAAGGCACTCTTATTTCACTTTTTCCTTAGTAGGCTCCCACTCCCCCGTTGTCCTCTATGTGTGAACGTAACTTCGAAGCCAGAATGGCATTGTTGGGTTGGAGACAACGAATGGTAGTTCGGCGCCGGTTGACAGAGTTTCGATTTGTAGCGCATGCGCCACTGCTGTGTCTACCCTAACTTTAACCGATAAGCCTACCGAATATAGGGGACCTAGAGTTTGATGTGGAAACCTAGAGTACTGCATACGAACAAAGCAAGCTTTGCTAGAGGAGAAGGTCAGTTTTTGAGGTCGTAAAAATTCCAGGCGAGATCGTGATTCGAAACGGGTACCGTGGAATTTTGTTACTGACGTTTAGTGGTGCAGGTTGTCTAGTGGGTGCCTGCTCGGGAGAGCGGAGAATAGACCTTCCTTATTGGAAGCGCAGAACTCACGGAATGCAATACATATTGCCGGCCTTCACAGTGGACTGTGTATATCGACCGGAGCCTTCGCACAATAGCGAGTGCGAGACAGTATTTATTCCTCTTGTCTTCTCCACGTGGAAGTCCTTGCACCCTGGCTGGAGATTATACATCACGCCTACAGCTGAGCAGCCGATAAGGGGTGACTAAATTATTGCTATAGAAATATGTTATATTGACAGAACTGAATCCATAAATGGTTTAATGAGTCTTATTATAATACATCGCTTAAACAACACGTTGTTAGGGTTCTTTATGGTGGTTTAATTACTGATGAATTAATTAAAAAGTCCACCAAACAGATTAATTTTGAAGAGCTGTTTTATTTTGATCAAATCAAAACAAGTCAGCGATATTCACAAGCATAGTTACAATCCAAGAATGCACTTCTGAGTCGTTGCAAATGAAACTCTCTGAAACACTGAATACTCAAGTAACTAACTGAATGCATGAATGAATACTTAATGAATGTCTCTGTCCAGGCGATCTGTTTATATAGAGTCTATCGAAATTACGAGAATTCTTCAAAGGCATCCGCCCGATATTTCTCGATCATTAACAATCACTCAAACAATCTAACATATTAAAAAAAATCGGAATTAATACAAAATTAATTAACAACATTAAAAAATGATCAGAAATGGTAATTATAGATACTTAAATACAAAATTATTTACAGAAATACTTTCAAATGGTAGAAAATTGTCCTGCCGACATCGTAACTTACAGTAATACATGGAATTACAAACTTTTAAGAAATTCTCTTGCACCATTCGGTTCTTAAACATATTAAATGGACTTTAAATAATTTTCTTACCTAAAACAAAGTCTAGATACACTGATTTACAAGAAATTACAAAACAAACATATCAAATCACTTTCAACCAAACATTAGCTCACTACAAATACTTCACACAGTACAATACTATTCAAAATTCAGGTATTAGGGCTGTTACAACCCCTCCCCAGGATTCACTTAATTTTACATAGTTAAAATTGATTGAATCCGTCACGAATCTAAGCAGGTTGAATGTACACATAATGCCAACACAACCATAATGTCTTTACAATGAACAAATACAATTCTTCATACATCTGCACATAGTCCATGACACTGATTTTGTTTACAATAATTGTCTTTTCTCAGATCCAATTATTTTTTCAGTTACTGTTTTTACACAACAAACGTTCAATGCCATTACCTTAAGTTACAATTATTTTCACTCCAAATTACATACTTGATGTCTGCTTGTTAATTATACCATTCTGTTTACATTTTACAGCTGCTAATTTGTCACCACAATGTAGACAGTCACAACATCATGAAAATATCTAAAAGTTTCTACACAAAACTGTCACAAATTCCTTTATACAGTGAAATGCTTACATCTGCATCTGAACTTAAGTACTCACACAAACTATTTACATGCATCAATTCACAAACTTATTTACAAAATTAGATATTTACATGTAAGGACCCCTCCCCAAACCATGCATTTCAATTAATTCTCATAAGTGAGTTCCAGGATTTCCCTGGAAACCCAGAACCATGTAAGTTACTTTTTCCTAACCTTCCAGTTTTCTTCAACTTTTGTATACACATCTAATATTACATTTCTATTCACACAAAGCTTCACTATATACATACAGAAACACAAACTTCCAATCATCTCAGACAACAGACTTTGGTACAACCACACAACAGCTGAGACATAAAATGGTTCTGTTTTCGCAAATTGATTGTCACTTAAAAGCAATGTTGCTGACTCAACTGGTAATACAAATTTATTATTCTCAATACTGCAGTTTAGTCCATCATTACTCCCAACCCCACTCTTCATCATCTGATTACTACTTAAACTTACCAAATTATCTGAATCAGTCCCTAAAACTGTTTTAACATCTGACTTACTGACTTCCTCCACAAAATAATTAATTTTCTCAGCAACTACTATTTCACTATTAGCTTCCACATCAAAGATGGTACAAAACATAGTGTCATCTAAGTCACATTCTGTACATTTTTCCAAATCAGAAACTGGTTCAAATAAATCCTTACTCCCACCCATTTCTTCAATGTCATCATCTACTCCAAATAAAGAGCTAAAGGTCAAAATTAGGACATTTTTCCAACTTAGGGATTGGTACATAAGGCTTTTCAACCTCTCTCTCTTCAGAAGACAAATACTTTGACTTACAATTCTCCTCCTATCCACACCACTGTGTCACCTTCATCTTCAAGATATCTGAGAAACTCCTCGATTTCAGCACTTCTACAAACTTCATTACCACCTATACAAGCCCACATAGTCCCAACTATGCCATTCTGGATCTTACAAGTTTCCGATAGCCACACTGTAGTATGCACACTGTAGTATAAATACTGCGCCCCTTTTTGTAATTAAGCTGTGACCATTTCGAAAATCTTCTACATGAAAATTATTACTTTCGCACACTGATTCTAGTGATAAGGTACTATGGTGGTCCCCTTCCCGCTTTATCTTATTATCAACCTTTACATCATCAACATCATTAATTACATCTATCATAACCTTATCCTGAAATTCACTTGCAGCTACCTCTACCTCTTCCAATAAATCTTCTCGGGGATTATTCATAAAAATGGTATTAACGCTATAGCAGTTGGTACATGGACCCACATTCTTGTCCACCACTGCGGGGGCCATCACAGGGGTGGTCTTTAGTTTGTCTGCCCCCCATGCTGCCTTTCCCTTTCAGATTGATGGTTCTGTTCTCTCACTTCCCCATTATCATTCCTTCTTGCGTAATTATCACGATCCCGTCCCCTAGTTCTACCATCCCTTGACCCATTACCCCTTCTAGGGGGACTCCTGCTGCCCCTCCTATGGTGTTGATGGTGGTAATGTTGTTCATTGAATGACTCCTGGGCATCCAAGCGTCTCAACAATTCAGAAACTCTATCCACATTTACTACATCCAAAGTGGCAATTAAATTTCTTGTTTGCTGAGGTAGCCTTTTTTTTTTGCTGTCGTCAGTCTTTAGACTGGTTTGATGCAATCCTCCATCCCTTCCTATCCTGTGCTAACCTCTTCATTTCTACATACCCCTTACAATCCACGTCCTCAATTATCTGACTCATATATTCTAATCTCTGTCTACCTCTGCAGTTCTTACCTTCAACTGTTCCCTCCACTAACAAATTAACCAATCCAGCATGTCTCAAAATATGACCTACCAGCCTGTCTCTTCTTCCTGTAAGCTTCTTCCATAAACTTCTTTTCTCACCCATCATTTCTAAAACTCGTTCATTTCTTACTCTGTCTGTCCACCTAATTTTCAGCATTCTTCTGTAGCACCACATTTCAAATGCTTCAAGTTTCTTTCTTTCCGGTATTCCTAAAGTCCATGTTTCACTACCGTAAAGTGCTGTGCTCCACACATAGAGTTTTAAGAAGTTCTTTCTAATTCCTAGATCAATATTTGAAACTAAAAGGTTTCTCTTTTTCATGAAGGCTTTTTTTGCTAGTGCTATTCTGCTTTTAACATCATTCCTGCTTCGGCCATCGGTTGTAATTTTGCTTCCCAAGTAACAGAACTCACTCACTTCTCCTATTGCATCAGATCCTATTTTTATATTTAATCTGCTAGTATTGGTGTCATTTCTGCTACATTTCATCACTTTTGTTTTACTTTGATTTATATTCAGTCCAAAATCTTCCTTCAGTATTTTGTTCATGCCATTCAATAACTTCTCAATATCCTCAGCCCTCTCTGCTAATAAGACAATGTCGTCAGCAAATCGTAGCATACTGATTTTTTCTCCCTGAAAACTTATGCCACATGGAAATTTTTCTTTGACTTTCTTCATTGCTTCTTCTACATACAAGTTGAATATTAACGGGGATAGACTACAACCTTGTCTCACACCCTTTTTAACTGATGCATGTCTCTCGTGATTCTCTACTTTTATCACAGCCACTTGATTCTTATATAGTTTATATTCTTCTATCTCGATACCTTAGACCTGACTTCTTTAAAATTTTGAACATCTTGTCCCACCTAACATTATCAAAAGCTTTTTCTAAATCAACAAATGCTATAAAAGTATCTTTGTTTTTCTTGATCCGCCCTTCAAGTATTAATCTTAAAGACAGAATTGCTTCCCTTGTACCACAATTTTCCTAAACCCAAACTGATCTTCACCTACTATCTCTTCTACTACCCTTTCCATCCTTCTGCATATTATTCTGGTCAGCAATTTTGAAGCATGTGATGTTAGACCAATTGTGCGATAATTCTCACATTTGTCAGCTTGTGCTTTCTTTGGAAGTGTGAAGATGATATTTTTATTAAAATCAGTTGGAATTTCTCCTGTTTCATAACTTTTTGATATCAGCTTGAATAATCTTTCGATTCCTTCCTCTCCTAGAGATTTAAGAAGTTCTGCAGGGATCTCATCAATACCAACTGCCTTATTTGCTTTCAAGTCATTCAGAGCTTTATTAAATTCTGTCCTCAAAACAGGATCTCCTAAGTCATCCATGTCGACATCGCCTTCCTTTTCCAATACACTATTGCTCAAGTCGTCCCCAACGTACAGTTTCTCAATATATTCCTTCCATCTGTTAGCTCTATCTTCTGAGCTTAAAAGAGGTTTCCCATCGGCAGCTTTAATGTTCATACCTCTTTTCTTCATTTCTCCAAAATTCTGTTTGATCTTTCTATATGCAACATCTACTTTTCCTGCAACCATTTCCTTTTCTACTTCTTCACACTTTTCTTGTAGCCATTTTTCTTTTGCTATTTTGCATTTCCTATTTATTTGATTTCTAAATTGCCTGTAATGCTCTTTTCCTGCTTCATCCTGAGCATTTTTGTACCTTCTCCTCTGATCGATCAACTGCAAAATTTCTTCTGTGATCCAAGGTTTTCGGGCAGCTTGTTCCCTAAAGCCTAAGGTTTCTTTGCCAGCTTTCATTATTTCGGTCTCCTATCAAATCAATGAATTCCTCCTCTCCATAAGGATGGTCTAAGTACTTACAACGGATCCAACATTTATGAAAAAAGTCATGTTGAGTTTCACGACCAGGTTTATAGGGCCTCCCAGTCATCAACTCTCTCTTTTCTTGAATCTGCCTGCTTGTCGACCAAAAATGTTTCAATTTTTTTTCTTTAAACAGCTTGTAGTCAGTCACTTCCCTAGCTTGTCTGTCACCCCATGTCCTAGCTTAAGACTTTAGATGTTTACCCACAAGTGCAATTTTCTTACTATCGGGTAACAAATTAAAATAGTCTGATCTTTCAAAATTATCTATAAACTCAATAGGGTGAAGTCTTCCACTGTCATCATAGAATTCAAATTCTTCCTTAATATCAGCACTGATAACCGAACTACCTGTTAAAGGAATCTGACTTAACTGAACCTGTAACCCAGTAACCTTTTTTTCCAACTGATTTACATTACTTTCTAATCCATGCGCTAACTGTTCCTGTTGCTGCACCAATGTATTAACATTTTCCCCTAAACCAACCACTTCCTGTCTCAACTCATTGACCCTTTGAGCAGCTTTACTATCACTGGCTTGGAATAAAGTGACATATTCCTCCCTCATCTTATCACAATTTTCACTGACTTCTTTCACCTCTTTATAAATCAAATTTTCACATTCAGCCTTATTCTGTTCACAAAATTTTGTAACCTTTTCAAATTTCTCCTTACATTCTGTTACTGCCTTCCCCAATTTTGAATCTAAATTGTTAATATCCTCCTTGAATTGAGAGCTAAAACCCTGAAATTGCTCTGCGATTTTAACATCAAAACATTTAGTCAAATCAGAGAATGTTTTATCATTGTTTTGTTGCAGTTGAGAAAACTGATCATGGATTACAGCAAACTGAGAATTAATTTCAGAAAATTTGCTGTCAAGATTTAACTCATTTTTAAATTCAGAAAACTTACTATCAAATTTGGAAAACTTACTGTCAGTATCACTTTTTAACTCATTTCTAAATTCAGAAAATTTACTATCAAATTTGTTATCAAATTTGGAAAACTTACTGTCAGTATCACTTTTTAACTCATTTCTAAATTCAGAAAATTTGCTGTCAAATTCGGAAAACTTTGCATTAAAACTGGCTACAAAAGACTCTTGGAATGCTTGTAGATTCTGACTATCAGCCATTTTCAGTATTTAGCAAAATCAACACGAAAACAAAGTGAAGAAGAATTAAAAATTTTCTAACCTGCCACAAAATTACATGCAAAAGCCAAATTTGAATATTCAGTACTTACTTTGTATCACTTAAACACTTTTCATCACCTTAACTTTCAGCTAGTAGCACTTTTTCCACTGATTAAATCACTTAACCACACTTTTCACAATTCACTGTAGGAAGACGATTTTGAGGCAGAAGAAAATCCACTCGTCGTCGGAAGATTACACCCGATTTCCAATGGAAATCTCCGCCTTAGGCCGAAGAAGATCCGCTTGCTGTCAAATCCGTGTCGCCTGTATAACCTCTACGTGTCGTAGCCGGTCGAAATTTTCTAGCAGGTTATGTTCGCTTATCGCCGATAATCCGTCGCAATTTTCTGCAGATTCTTTTTAGAAGATAAACATCCCACAGATGTTTAAGAACTTCTCGTCACTGTCAACGGTCGCCATGTTAGGGTTCTTTATGGTGGTTTAATTACTGATGAATTAATTAAAAAGTCCACCAAACAGATTAATTTTGAAGAGCTGTTTTATTTTGATCAAATCAAAACAAGTCAGCGATATTCACAAGCATAGTTACAATCCAAGGATGCACTTCTGAGTCGTTGCAAATGAAACTCTCTGAAACACTGAATACTCAAGTAACTAACTGAATGCATGAATGAATACTTAATGAATGTCTCTGTCCAGGCGATCTGTTTATATAGAGTCTATCGAAATTACGAGAATTCTTCAAAGGCATCCGCCCGATATTTCTCGATCATTAACAATCACTCAAACAATCTAACATATTAAAAACAATCGGAATTAATACAAAATTAATTAACAATATTAAAAAATGATCAGAAATGGTAATTATAGATACTTAAATACAAAATTATTTACAGAAATCCTTTCAAATGGTAGAAAATTGTCCTGCCGACATCGTAACTTACAGTAATACATGGAATTACAAACTTTTAAGAAATTCTCTTGCACCATTCGGTTCTTAAACATATTAAATGGACTTTAAATAATTTTCTTACCTAAAACAAAGTCTATATACACTGATTTACAATAAATTACAAAACAAACATATCAAATCACTTTCAACCAAACATTAGCTCACTACAAATACTTCACACAGTACAATACTATTCAAAATTCAGGTATTAGGGCTGTTACAACGTGCCATAATAATAAAATTCTGAGAACTAGATTTATTGGCTACTAATAATAAATGGTCAATTCTTGGTAGATTTTAAACAGAGAAATAAAGATAAATAAAATATTAATTAGGTTTTTCATTTATACTCGTCTTTGTCTCTTGGTGAATAGTCAAGTAACAAGTAGCTTTATATAAGCAAACATTTATAAATATATACAAAATGTAAAACTAATTATGATTACTGACTTGTTCTTTTGTAATTATTTACAGAATTTACTTACTAAACAGAAAAATTTGGGTGCCCCAGTCGTATAAGCCTGGTTAATAAGCGGCATGTCTGTTAATGTTTAGTTAGTTAATAATGTTTATATTTTAAATAAACTCAAGTTTTTCTCGACGTTGTTTATTTATGAATGTTCCTCGGGAAACAAACCGAGTAATATTATTAGAATAGTATTACTAGTATTAGGAATAGTATTAGTAATAGTATATTAGTAATACTATTATAATAGTATTACTCGGTCTGTTTTCCGAGGAACATTCAAAAATGATTATACTGTTGCTGAACTTTATGAATCATTCCACACCCCGCACCCATGGTGACAGGACGAATGTTTATATTATAATTTATTACTTTAAAAATTATATTATATGTGAAAATTATTATATATCCATAAGCAAAGGGTAGAAATCTAAACTTAGTTTTTACTGGTTTAGTGTAATTTATTACTATTTTTCCCTTTGTCATTCAAGCTTTATTGAAAAACTATATGGACTTATTTAATTTGTGGTTGAATTATAGGAGTGGTCTAATGCCACTGGCCTAAGCACAGATGTTAAAGTATACAAAACAAATAAATTATCTGTTTGCGTCCACATGACTTCTAGCTACTGACAATTCCAACAGTCAAAATATTTCGCTCAAAAAAACCTGTCAAATTTAAGCACAAAGAACTGAACTAACCAACTCATATAATGTTTTGCAGTGTTATAAATTTTGACATTCTTTGGGAAAAATGCATCTTTCACTTCTCTGAGTTGTTATTATTACAATATTGAATAACCTATACCCTTCATTTGTGCCAATTTCGCAATCATGTTGTTCAATCGTAACATATCATCGGATTCTGTCACTGCAGAAATGTTTTGTTCTTCTGACTTTCGAATGTGGCAAAATATGGGTTTGTAAATGCGAAGTAATTCCTCAGTGAACAGACTTTGGTGTTGTAGAATTCGTCCAATCGGTAGGCTTGCCATATTATATTAATCCACTAAGGTTACTGCCTCTGTTATGGATTTATTAGTGCAAAACAGAGATGAAAAGTGCGCCACTGTGAAACCATGACACGGAAGTTTCCTTCCGCTGCTCACGATAGTCACGCTTGCCTCAGAAAAAAGGAAAGCAGATATCTTGTACTATTTAAACAACGGACATGTTGTTAACTGAAACCAGTAAAAAATTTGAAAAAATTGAGAAGGCTTTCACCTTTACATGTTTATATTTACAAAGTGGGTTTAAAAATAATATAAAAAAATATTGACTAGTATTTAATTGATATAATTATTAAAGCCTTTACTGCAGAAATAGTCGTTGATTTAGTATTCCACTGCATTTCGAATTGAAAGTGGAGGACTGCTTGCTAGTCAATAAGTTCGCTCCTGAAGAACGTGTTCTGACTAATAAGTTATCCAACTTGACAGCTGCGTTAAATTCGTGACTATTTTAGGTGAGGCTCAACAGCCAGGTACAATAAAACCCATTACTTTTTAAACTTTCTTTACGTTCTTAGTTATCCTTTGATTGTATTGATTTTGCGCTGATACATTTATAAAGACAAGGCCTTAGAATGTATCATATGTTACATTGTACATAGAATTGCATTTCATTGTGGGCATTACTGAGCTTCTTATTTGACTGTTACTTTTTGTCTGTCTTAGGAATTAATTTCAGAGTTTGTGTTATTCATTGTTAACGGTAATACTACGTAGTAAATTGAAATTCTTCTGAACGTTAACGCCCGAACTTGCATTCAAGAAAACAATTGTTCAAATTATGAGTTCTGGTAAATGAATAGATTTTTATTACTCTTGCTGTGTTTATTGATTTTGCTGCACCTCAATGGGCCTGTTATAAACTGTCTGTCGTTAGCAGCTAATACCGAACTCACAATTGTATCGAACAACTTAACATTTAATAACAATTTTCATTTTCACATCATTAAATACATTTATCGGTCTCCAATAATTACAACAGTTTTTACTTCCAGCTTCACTATGGTAATAATTCCACACAATATCTGACTGCACTTCCAGCAACAATCACTGTTATACTCTGACCATAGATACAGCCATTCTCCTGCTCAAATAAATTTATCAGATACAAACATGTAAATTCTTTCAAATAATGCTCTCACAAAATCCCTTTCCTCTTGTTCAAATTTTGGTTGAATCATTCCAGGTGATCACCAGGATGGTTCCTTCAAAAATGTCATAGGCAAATTCCTTCCCCTTCCTTGTCTCCCATCCAGTCTCGTCTCTAATGACCTCGACGTCGAAAAGACTTTATAACCTAAGCACAACGATTACCTTCACTGCCTTCTGCGTATTTTAATTTACAATGTGCGCTGTGATTGTAAATTGAATGGATTCACCTGAAGTCAGATATAAGATAAGATACTAAACACATTTCGCCAGATATTGTTTAATGTGTTAAGCAGCTGTATATGGAGTACGGAAACAGCTTCGTTTATGGTAAGCGTTATCGTTCGCAGTATGAGTACCATGTTATTTCAAAATGTATTAATCTGAAAATTTAGTAATTTAGAAAATTTGTATAAGACACATAGTTAAACGGAACGACGAATTAGTTGTCAGCTTAAAGAAATGTAACAAACTGTATTGCAGTTACTGTTTTGTAGTAATGACTTGAAAGGGTGGGAGTTTAGAAAGGCAATTCATGTTTTTGTTGACAGTTTCAAATGAATCAAGTGTTTTAGAAATTGGACGACTTGTGGAGTCAACCACCGACACGTAACTAAAGCCTACCTTGGCTTAGTGATCAAAGAGCTCTTTATTAGCCAAGAATTGTAAAAATTAACTGAATCATTTACTGAAAATTACAAAAATGGGAAATGCGAGTCAGCAGAATACTGCAACTGTAGTATTGATTTGGAAAAATGTTGTTCTGCTGAAACATTGCTGTATTTATAACCTGCAAGCCAAAACACTTTTACACCACACGGCACTTTCAAGTTAGCAACAAAGTTCACTTTGATTGTAGTAAAAATGCCTTTGGGACACAAGAGCCAGTCACGGAGTGTATTTAACAAATACACACAGCTTGCAGTAAGGACAATTTTCATAAAGCAATTGTATAATGCGCCAACACTTCTATTATTTGAACCTACCTTATTCAAGTCGATCAGATCTCCATCCAGCAAATCTGCTGAGATGAAGACATAAGTAACTAATGTGAACAGGGATAACACCTTCTCGTTTCATCGTAGATGCGATGGTAACCGACATATACTGGCATGCCTCCAACCATCATCACAGTTTCTGTTGCCTTTATAACAACAAAATCTGCCTACGTCAAAACAGGAGGGTTAAAATAGCCGTAAAAGCATAAATTTTAACGCAAAATCTTCGGCTCCTGTGAAGACGAGGTACACTTACTTGAAGCATTTTCTGAATTGGAAGCCTTAACTGCCTCATTTATTTCAAAAGACGAATCAGAGTAGTACATAACATCGTCCCTGCCTCACAAAAGGCTACCAAGTAAAGGATGATTGAGTTGGATTGACACGATGGCAAAATTCTCCAGCCGGATGTAATACTTTGGGGAACACAAGGAAATTCAGCTGCATGTGTTATATAAACAAAATTGTTGCCATTTTCAAAAGATACATCTCAAATGTATACATAATCCGAAGATAAGAGGTAGGAGGTAGAGGAGGTAGGGGAATCGTGGCTAATTTGTTTGTACAAAATCCACGCAGAAGATGGGAATCTCAAGTGATCAGTGTGAAAAATGGAAATTAGAAATTAACATCCTTTCAGGTGAACGGTGAGTGTGCACTGAGCCCGATGGAAGACCAGTAATACCGAGTGGTCAACGCTCTAGCCTCGCATTCGGGAGGACGCCGGTTCGAATCCCCGTCCGGTCATCCAGATTTGGGTTTTCCATGGTTTCCCCAAATCACTCCTGGCGAATGCAGGGATGCATTCTTCAAGAGGCCATGGCCGAATTCCTTCCCATTCCTCGTCCCCAGTCCCATCCCTCCTCTAATGACCTCGACATCAACGAGGCGTAAAGCCACAAGTAAGAAAAAAAAAGAAGAGCACTAATGTCTGTCAATCGGGAGGATGCGGGTTCAGTTCCCTGATCGGCCAATCAAGTTTTAGTTTCCCGAAATCATTCGAAACGAAAGCTCAAAAAGGCCATGGCCGAATTCTTTCCCGTTCCTAATCATCAATCTTTTCCAGCCTCCAATTAACCCGACGTCGACAAGGCATAAACAAATAAAAAAGGGATAAGTTGCTTAGCATCTTTATTAGTTTAACCATTATATTTAATCAGATTTCTCGACACTTCCTTCTCCACAGCGTTTTCATCGCTCACAGTACGCTGCAGGAACTAAGCACCGAATACCCATAACCCGTCTTGTTTGCAGTCTCACTGAGCAGGAGAGTGTCTGCATTTTACATACAGCTACTTTCTCCGATAGCGCTTATATAGCATTCTGTAAGCATATTCAAAGGTCACTCGGAATTTGTCAGAATTGCTACTGTTAGGGCCATTACCAAACATATATCATTCTTTTTTACCGTACCTCACCGATTCGATTCAGTAGGATGTAGTCTTCTAGAATATCTCCATGATATTATACAGCTTTGCTGGAATTGAGGTCAATTTTGGAAACCAATAAGCACAAAAAGATGATTACGAATTGGAAATGGAAATAAGCAGACGTTGAAAGAATTTCCAGGGTGAACTGGAAAACGGAAAATTTTAAAGTCCATCAAAACGATAAACAGTATATTTGGAAATCTACAATAGCGTCTAGAACTGCAATATACTGAATGTCAATCTACTGCTAGAAAAAGAACTCACGTCCCTTGATGATCGCCTGACTTACAACCTAAACGGTATCCGAAATTAATCATCACTGATTAATAGTTTCTGTTCTGTCCACGTGGTGCAGCCTCCCAATGTGAAATGCCGACGATTCTTTGTCAAGGGTAGAAAGGCGCAACAGCGTGTTCCAACTAATCACAGCTGACCTATTAGGAGAGCGTGGCTGTCACGTGAAGCGTTGGTTGAAGTCGAGACATGGACTGTTACTGTCGTTGGAAGAGCGCACCCGTTTGAAGTTGTAAGTTGCTGTCTGGTTAGTAGTATTTGAATTGCATCTACCACACAGCTTTTTTCATTACCTGGAACGGTTATTCTAGCTCACGTTCCGAGCGGATTGGATAATTTTTTCACGATTATGCTTATTCACTTAAATCTCTCAATCGTCAAGCGCGTTTACCGTTTCATGTGGCTTAACACCACTAACTTTCGCACGCAACAGTTTTGCACCATTAATTAACACTCATATGTTTCCGTACTTGGCTCATCAGATCGCATCCGTATATTCCGTTTTACGACATTTAATTAGATATTTAATCCCAAGGCAAAGTTTTATCCTCATTCTGAATTTCAAATCTCCAGAAAATTTTTCACAGTAATACTAATTATTCTTTATACTGCCATATATTCTGTCTGTAACTGAGAATTCTTGTCGTATCTGTTGGATTACTTGGAAGATATATTTCTGAAGCCACATACAAAATGGTATTTAGAGATTAAACATAAAAAAAATTCTGTCCGGCTCAGAGGATGTAAACAAACGCTCAAGCCGAAACGATTTTGTTTTCCCCCGCTACCTTACCGTAGTTTTTAATTTGAAACACTCCTATTTTTCGGTTTTGGTTCAATTCAAATTTAAGATCCTTGTCTGAACATACAATTTAAAGTTCATTTCTAGAAACGTTACCGCCTTTAATACTAATAGTGCCAGCTGGATTACTTTTTAAACCAATAGTTTCGTCGTAGTCCCCACATGTTAGAACTTCAATAGATCATAAGTTTTCAATCAATGCACTTTGGATAGCCTGCAACCTGGTTTGTAAATTTCGAGATTTCGCCGAAATTCCATCGCAGGACATCGATCCGTAAACAGTACGGCCGGTGCACGGACCAGGGTTTGGGATTATGTCGATGTGTACCGATACGCAAACGTCCTTACTTCATGAAAACCTGAAGAATTTTATTAGTTACCATTTTTGTCCACATATCTCTAATGACGATTTTATACCTAATAGACACATAAAACGTGTGATTGCATTTTTAGACAAGGACAGGCCTAATACAATTAAATGTCAGATGAACCATGAGACATTATTTGATATTAAATAGTCAACATTTGGTCCGTGGTGTTTCGTGCAAGGAAAAAAATTAAAGTATATTTATTTTGTAAGCACAAATCTGTTGTTACGTAAATCTCCACCTTGTATACTTGACATTAGCTTTGTGGCCTTTGATCCCAATATAGATAATTTTAGTCCATGAAAATAAAAACTAAGAGCAAACATAGGTTTCGGCATTTCTGCCTAATCTTGAAGCTTACATAATAGTTTAGCGTCTCCAGCAAGGCTGTAGAATGGCAGAATCTACATCTATGTCTACGTATATACTCTTTAATTCACAAGATTGTTAGTGGCAGAGGGTGCTCAGCACCAAAGCTAATCTCTTTGCTGTGCATTCCAATCCCGAATAGTACGAGTGAAAAAAGAATTCATATAAGAATCAGTGCGGCACCTTATTTCTCTAATTTTATCTTTCTTGTCATTCCGACTCAAATAGGTTCATCGACGAAGTATTTCACTACTCGTAAGTGAAAGTGGGAGTACGCATGTTTACCAATAAGTTTAAATGAAACGTGCGTCGTTTATCTACCAGAGACTCCCAGCCCAGTCTACTAATCAGTTATGTGACGATTTCATAAGGACTATAACAAGCGGTCACGAATCGAGCGGATCTTCTCTGTGCTTTCTCTATACTGTCAATCAACCCCTTACGAAACGGATCCCAAACGGCACAACAGTAGTCCAAATCTGGACGCACAAGAGATTTGTACGCTACCTCCTTTGTTTGTTCATTACAATTTTTCAAGGCTCGACCTAGGAATCGTAGTCTAGAATTAGCTCTACCTACTAACGAATTAATATGTAAGTCCCATTTCATGTTCCATTGTACTGTTGCTCCCACCTCGTATTTCTGAACATTCGGATTCTTTTTGTTAGTTATGCTAATTGTCTTGCACTTTTTGTAATTTAGTGTAAGTTTCCACGCAGTGCACCATGCCAAAAAACATCACGCGTCATCAGCAAGCAATATAAGCATGCTTTTCACTTTGTCTCCAAGATCGTTTATAAAAATTAAGAAACGTAGTAGTCCTATTACACTTCCTTGAGGTACACCCGAAGTAACATCTAGATTTGAAGAACTTTCTCCTTCAACGACGACATACTGCGACCGACCAGTTAGAAAATCCTTTATCCATTCACAAAGCTGACCCGATATACCGTAGCTCGAAGCTTCGCTAAAAGGCGGTTGTTTGGCACAGAGTCAAAGGCTTTGTGAAAATCTAAAAGAAATGCATCTACTTGTGAACCTGCCTCAATAACTTTCATTACGTCGTGTGTAAATAGGGCCAGCTGTATACGTTATGCTGTAAGACGATGCAAATTTTACGTGGTCCTTTCAAACACCGTTTTTATTTGAGAAAATGTTACCTGTTTTATTTTCCTTTACGAATAATATCTAAAACCCTAACTTTTTTTAACTGAAAAAAAATCCTACTGTATATTAAGTCTTAATTAGTAACTAACTGGTGCCCACTACTTCGTTCGTGTTTGTAAAGAATTTTGTATTCACCATAGTGCATGATGGGAGACTCAAAGCTAATACCACACAAATATTAGTGATATGCGCAAAATGAAATATAGGACACACATGTCTTTGGTCGAAATATGAAAACGCCCTCCGACAACCAGTTTTAACCGTCATATCTCGCACACCCCCATTGCTACCGACATGACACCATCATAGTGCACGTTGTGAGACTTGAGGTTTTTGCCACACACAATCACCAGTGGACTAGGTAGTTTGGCTGTGGAGTGAAATACAGATACACACATGCCTATTTTTATATCTGGTCCACCACATTCAACCACCATATCTACCAAATCCCCACAGATACCGACATGCAATCACCATAGCGCACGGTGAAAGACTCCAGGCTACTACCACACACAAACGCCAGTGGTTTGCACTTTGTAGCTCTGGCTGCAAGTTGAAATATAGGGACACACACGTCTTTGGTAAAAATAGGAAAATGCTCTACGTCGACAACTTTCAACCACCATAACTTCCACACCACCATAACTACGGACATCTGACCACCATAGTACATGATGGGAGACTCAAGGCCACTACCTCACACAAACACCGGTGATCTCCAATGTGTAGTTGTGGCAGCAAATGGAAATATATGAACACACTTTCTTTGGTCGAAATACGAAAATATCTTTGATCGACCACTTTCAACCACCATATCTCCCACACCTCCACAGTTACCGAAATTCGGCCAACGTTGTGCACGATCGGTGAATGTATGCTACTACCACACACAAACAACAGTGATCTGCGCTATATAGTTTTGGCTAAAAGGGAATCATAGGGACAAACACGTCTTTGGTCAAAATGCGGAAGTGCCCCAGGTCGACCACTTTCAACCATCATATCTCCAACTCCACCATAGCTACCGATATGCAACCACCATAGTGCACACTGAGAGAATCGATGCTAATACCATACACAAATACCAATGGTCTGCACTATATAGTTGTGGCAGGAAAGGGAAATACAGGGACATACAAGTTTGCGATCACTGAGTATGAAAATGACCTACTTCAACCACCTTTAAGCACCGTATCCCCCACACCTCCACAGCTATCGGCATTCGGCCATCGTTGTGCAGGATAGAAAACTCCATGCTACCACCACATACAAACACCAGTGATCTGTGCTGGGTAGTGGTAGCTGAAAAGTTAAATATAGGGACACAGACGTCTATATATATATATATGTGTGTGTGTGGGTGTGTGCCTCCATTTAAAAAAAAAGAGACATAAAAAAAGTGTTGATGTTGGTTTATTTGTACTATCTGGATTTGATATTGAATTTTCTCCTGGGGCTGTGCGAACGTTAGTTCATGTTATTACTGGAGAACTTATGTCTCAGCTGCATTTTTTCTACACACTTACTTTTCCACTAGTCGGAAATAGGTCTAACATTTCTTTTAACGTAATTAAGGTAATTCGGCAGACAAGACTCTTCACGAAATTATGCTTTCGCGGTAATGTGTGACGACCTGTCTAAGATCTGAAACTCGAATTAAATATGTAAGTATTCGGTACGGTGGCCTAAAATGGAACATAATGTATGTTAAGTGAGAGATAAGATAATTACAGCTGTAATACAACATAAACATACGTCGGCCTACAATCTCCCTGACACTGAATGGGAGTTCATAGTGAACAAGCTAAACTATCGCAGCGTGGTAAAATGATGCAAACTTGAACCAAATGTTAACTCGTGGGGAAAACTGTTTAGCAAGCACTCAAACAGCTTAAAATATATTAATTTAAAGCCGATCCTTTTTACAATTTTTTATTTTTTTCACATACAGCCTACATATAGCCAGAAGCGTAACTGCACCTTCAGCTTTTTTACCACAGAGAGCTATGGTACTGATAAGTTGCTTCAGCGCACTCGAAGATAATCGTTTGTTGTTATCCGTGCAGCGACAAATACGTATCAACGTTACAGTCAAATCCAGAATGTCAGTTATGTAATTGTAATTTTTTATCCATTCTTGTAAAAATAAAGTTATATTCAGTTAGTTTGTTTTCCATATTGGGATCAAAACAAATGAAGCAACTTATGGAACTGCCTATTTCATCCAAAATAAGATCGAGGAGGATATATTATACGTTCCAAAAAGCAAATCTATCTCTTTCATTGAAGTGTAAGTTATATAATACATATCAGAGGCAGTGGTGGGTAAGCGAGAAAAATGAGATCCATTCAGTAAACCGGCTGGCGGCTGTGTAGTTATAGAGCAAGGCTGAACTTTTCCCTCTCGCCTTCGCATAGGACACTACCCTATCGTGGATGGGCATCTCTCGCACAAGAGAACTGGATAACATTTCTTCGTCCTATACATTGCAAGGAGGCCAGTGTCAGCTTCAATGATGATATATTAATTACTAATCAGATTCCAGGTGAGTGAAGAGTGTTGTCTCTGTGAGAATATTCCAACACCATTAAGAGGTAAAGAGCAGTGTTTCACACTCCCAAAGATAATGTTTGAACAGTTATAGCAGAGTGATTTTTGGAAGAAACAGAAAAGAGGGCGCCTGGCGGGTTTGGTATTCGGGAGACCAATGGTTCAAATTCCTGTCAGGCCAACCAGTTTTCAGGTTTTCTTGGTTTGCTGAAATCATTTGAGACCAGTGCCGGGATAGTTTCTGCAAAAGGTAAGGCGAAATGCCTGCCACTTAGTTGCTCGCATCCTCTTCCGGCTCCAATTTCTTCCACGTCAACGAGCCGTAAAGACTACAGCATAAATAAAAATATAAAGAAAATAATATTGGGAATAGCTCCAGTCAGAAGGAAAAAAATGTGTATCGAAAATATAACAGAATAAGACACTAAGGACATCCACGTCGACGAAAACCGTAATAAAAAATTAATAATAATAAAAAAATGTGCTTCAATTAACGGTAAACATATTTTGTGTAATATATATAACAGAATACTGCGAATAAATTTGGAAAATAAGAGTTTCCTTGTACAAATAATGCTTCTGATTGTTCACTGAATTCACTGCTTACGTTAAACATAAAAACTTCCAATTTCCTGGGGATGTTTACACAAAATAATCACTTCTGTGATACAGCTTGTAACAATAGTGAATTGTGTCTCTTATTACTTCATGGTGATACGATGAAAAGAAAATAATACCTTATGTATAAAGATGGTGGAATATTGAAAAAGAGTTAAATGATGAAATAAGAATAGAATGCGTAAATATGAGCAGAAGATATTGTAAGAGGATAAGTATTTCTGGGGTGGAGTGCAGCTCTTGGAGAAGCCGGATATTCACTGCGAGCCACTCAAGGCTCGTTGTGGATGCTAAGTGAAAGTCCTACAGAGCGGTATTAATAAGCAGCTTTTAATCGAGAATAAAGACCCTCCGCCAGACTTAATGACGAGAAAACTTTATATCTGGCTGAGTGCAGAATACATTACCGCCATCAAGGCAGCTGTTTTCCTTAGCCTGCACTTGCCTTGGCCCTCAAAGAGAGGAATTTGCATCGCGACCGAAGGACGGGGCTGACACTCATTCGAGGTGGGTCGAGAGTGGAGATCGATAGCAGCCTGCTTGACTGACCAACCGTCGAACTCTGTGCCCGCAGCATCGACGAAATACGTGCACTAGCTTCCCTGACACGAAGCCGGAAAGACATCGCTGTGAAGCCGTGCTCCCGCTTCATCGTTAGCATTCGGGTACTGATACTTTAATTATTTGATTAGTTTGTTAGTGTGCCTAAAAACAATACGTTCATGGAACAATCATTGATACACTCGCCTAAGACGGCATCCATAAATTACGTGAGATTTTTTTCCGGATTTCCTAACCCCCTTCCCACTCTGGTGAGACTACGTGAGATCTGGGGCGTCCCCCCCCCCCCCCATCCTTCTGGTGAGATCTGGTCCGTGAGACCCCCTCCCCATCCTAGAAATCGCCCTCGCAACTTTTGAGACTTTTTTTTTTTTTTTTTTTTAAGGCTTCACTCTTCCAAAAGCTGGTTACACCTCCACTTTTCGACGAAATACCCCCTAAAATCGACTTTACAGTCATTTGTACATCTTTTTTTTTTTTTCTTTTTTTTTTTTTGCTCTACAGTTCTCCAATTTTTTCCAAAACCCCACGTGAGATCTCCGTAGAGCCCCCCCCCCCCCCCCCCTATTTCACCTCACATAATTTATGGACGACTCCTAAGTATCGGAAAAAGAAGCAGCTAGACAAATGTACTTGTACCAAATATTAAATAAAAAAATAAAAATTATATAAGGACTCTAATTTGTTGAATACTGAAGGAAATTTTTGATATACAGACAAATTTAGTTTCTCCGGAAGTGTAAAACAATTACTAACTCTAAAAAGTGTGTTGTGTGTTTCGAACTGCTCTCCACATGGTAAATCTATTTCTGTTTGTTTGCCTTTAGCCTGACAGTGGCAAATTTTTGTGATAACAACAATGATAGCTGTGCTTAATCCATTGGCGCAAGTTTTAGATTTTAATTTTGTTAACACAAATACGGGTATGAAAGGAAACTCAGTGGTTATAGTGAATGAGAAAGATGTTGGAGATTCAGGGTTAACTCCCGATGAAGTTTGTACTGTACCGCAAGTGGTTATAACAATTAAATGCCATGCCGAGAATTCATAAAAAAATATCTGCGTGTTATGTTTACTTGCAGAGATGCGGAAGGTCTGGTAGCAAGAATACTAGATGCTGACCAGACGGATCGACGGGACGGTGGAGTACCTAGCTGTAATGTCAGTGAAAAACAACTCCTGAGGGAGGAGGGAGGATATCCGTGCTGGCACTCTAAGCTTTAGAAAGGTCCAGAGGAAATTTTGAATGAAAGACGACTTGAATTGGAGATATTAAAATACAATTTATTGCCACTTATCGGTGGTTTGGATATTTTTTTTCTGCACTTTGGAAAGTTATAACGACTTTTAGGAGGAGTAGGCGTACAACGGATCGTGTCACTGAAAATTCTAGGTGAACAAAAGAGGAAATCGTTAACAAGTAAAAGGAGACCGAGGCTGGAAAAAACGCAATGTTGAACAATTTCTGCCTATCGGATGGCGAACTCATTTTTGGTTTGACTGCGAGCTGTGCTGTTGGTCCTGGCTCCTAGCTCGCCACACCTGATTAATGCTTGCTTGCGTGGTGGTAGCTGCCCACATCCGGCGATTCGACGCGACAACTCACGCGGTGCCAAGCCGGACATTCACGATAACACCCGCCTCATCAGTTGACCAGCGAGCATCAGTGCGCCGTCATGCAATGGCAAATAACGGTGGTATCAATACTCCCTGACTGGCCACACCGAGGAACGGTAAAGGGACTCAATTTGTGCCACGGTTTACCGAAACACAGTTTTCAAAGCTTCTAACCACTCCCTCAGGTTAAACCAGTCTAAATTACTTATTTTGTATGTAATCAGAAACTTATATTTTCTTTATATTGTTTTGAATTTGATCAGATACTCAGAAATAGAGTTCATTTTCTTTGATTTTGATGGAAAATAAAGATGTTAATATTTTATTATAACTTTGTTGGATAATCTAATCTGAAAACATTCACCACCTTTCATTAAGAATCAGTGAAGGTAGCTGTCGAAACGTTTTGTATGGCGTAACTTATCCGAAAGAGCATCCGTGAAGAAGTTTTATCAACTGCATGCTGGGAAAGACTCAATTCTCACATTTGCATTCGTTGTTTGGGTCGCAGTGTTTCCGTAACGTATACTCTGTCCCATCGACTCGCTGATGAAATTGAGATGTATATTGGCTATAATAGTTCCGCGAGTTCATTGTCATGAGCCTTGAAGGTCCATTACTCGAACTAGGTTTCCCTTCTCCGTGCATTCATTGAAATTTGCTGCTTGGTATTTTTCATTTAGTACATGGTTGAAATCACCTTCAATAATCATTGCGCCGTTGGTGTTCCATAGCAGGTTTGGTCATTGTGTTTTAAAGAATTAGGATCTTTGGACTTCTTGCCAGAGGTGGCATATATATTGCTTATTCGGGTTTTGTTTACTGTGGTTGCAATGCCCCTGCCATTTGTTAATCTTTCATCATTCCTTTATTATCCTCTATGATCCAGGACCGTTCTTATATTTCTTCGGAATAGTTGATTATTCCTACGTATAGGTGTATGTTTAGCTCCGTCAAGTTTGTTTCTTGCAAGTTTACTGTATCAATGCTGATAGCTTACTCTTCTGAAAAGTCAACTACTGCTGCTGTTTATTTTCTTATTTTTTTATGCTCGTTGTTCTCTGTAATCTGAAAGACAATTGTATTAATTTATCCCTAAGAATGTAGTATGAAACTGTAACAACCTTATAAAGAGAATAATTTAAGATGTATAAAGATTTTTCAGTTATTTTTAATATTTCCATCCATAATTTATTTTCAGAGCTTCGAACTTCAAATAATTCCGTCTTCAGTGATTTTTGATTAAAATTACAAATTTGACAATCTGCGTAGCTTTTCAGCCATGAATTTATGGACCATACCGACAGTGTTTTTGATTTTTTGAATAATAAATATAAGTTTGTCTTGCGGATATCCCCGTTAACAACGTTATCAGTAATTGAAAGTATATTTTGAATTACTGTATTTATTAGTTTTCGTGCATTGAAATCGATTATTAATTAATATCCCCAAAACATTTAATAAATCATTGATTTAATTTCCTTTAAATGAGTTAATTAGTATCTGGTTTATGAAATGTTTCATCGTGGAAATTATTTACATTTAGAAGCTTCTGGTAGATAATTCTTAAATCTACACATTTCTAGTAAAATTAGCTGAAAATATTATGAAATGAAAACTTTTCACGTGTATCTCAAAATGCTGTTGTAAATTTCGGTACGGAAAGTGAGGAATATTTTTGTCGTCCATTGTGTAATGTAGTATAGTTAAATTAATATTTTTTTTAAATGAGCATCTTTTCAAATATAGTTGGACCATTAGAAATAATGTTTGACTGAAATGGGTCGAGTTGGATTCTCTTCGTTCTGCTACGTAAATTTTTGTTCTTGGCTGCTGTAACTAATTACATATACGAGTTAATTACTTGGAGTGTTGTAGTAATTTATCTTTCACACAGTTTTAAACATAACACCTTTATCAGAACACATTTATGCAACTTAAAGAGTAATTTTAGGGTAGTGTTTGATTAATGATGCGAGGACTACTGGCGTAGATTTTCTCGGTAACTTCTTGGCACCTTTCAAAGTGAGTGGAAGCAGGTTAAGAGATTACAGGTAGACTATACATTTTGAAATCCGTCTTGTGTAAAAGCAAAAAGACGACAAAACGTAATCCTTCCTGGTGGAAACCCCTAACGTGCAAGATGAAGGTAGTGTACAATTATATATGTCTTACTTAAAAGACAGATTCAGAGGTAAACTTATTTATTGTACTTGTTTAAAATATCAAAGCCGAGATCTAACTAGCAGTCAGTGGAATAAATCGGAAAGGTATAAAGTAGTATTGAATTTCATCATGACCAAGAAAAAGGTGATAGGTAATAACTTATTTTACTTACAGAAAAACATATTTGTTTGAAAATATCCAGAAACTTTTAGCCTTGGCAGAAAACGAAATCTTCTCTCCCTTCCCGTTGGGTGTGGTATATGTCAAAGGCATTAAAAATGCGATCACTGTTTTTTTTTTACTTTTTTTTTTTTTTTTTTTTTTTTTTTTTTTTACATTTTTATTAGTTGCTTATTTCGTGAGAAAGAAGCTCCAAAACTGGTTCAGATGTATCTTTCCATTTAATTTTAAAACCGGTAGAATATGTCCATATATATTTTAGATTTTTACATCACTGTTACTAACAAAAAGGCTAGTAGCTCCGCTACTTTAGAATCGTTTATACAGAGCGTGAAGCTTGAGCGATAAGCTCTGGCCTGGCATTCAGCAGGACGTAAGTTAGAGTCTCCTTCTGTCCATTCAGATTACAGATTTACTAGTTTTCACCAAACTAATTAAGGCGAAAGCTGGATGGTTCCTTCGAAAGGCCGTGGCCGAGCTCCTTCCCGTTCCTTGACCCAGTATTCCTCTGCCTTTGATGATCTCGATGTTGACGAGGTGTAAAGTCACATCAAAAGCAACATTTTTGAAGAAATTTCCTATCAGCACCTCCACACACATGTGACAGAGGGATAGATTTTATTATTTAAGTCCATGGAGTGTGGTTTTACTAAGCAACAACAAAAACTGCAACTAATGTTGTTTTGTGAAACGTTTATTGATTTATTAACTTTGTTGTAGGCCATGTTCCGCAGTTGTTGCATAAATATTTTTTAAAATAAAAATCCGTCTTCTAACAACTGGTTTTATTTTTAACTTTTCTCTACCAGACGCGTTTCGCCCTTCTGGAGTGGGGCATCGTCAGTGGCTATAAATAACATAATATTTTGATCATATTTGTGTATGCGAATCTAGTACATTAATTATATACATATATTCATGCTGTAATATTGTATCATCTGTAGGTTCAATCTGTTATAATTATTCTATATATTGTTTTCATAGTATCTATGTTCAAACATAAATTCACTTCTTAATACTAAATTATCTGTATGGTTACAAAGTTATGTACATACACTCTACTTACTAAAAATTGTAGTGGCTAGCACATGTCAGTCCAGAACAGCACCTTCCGCCTTTTTCTGCACCGTTGTGCCTTCCTACAGTTTACCATTATCTTCTTTAATATTGTTCACTTCACTTTATTTATTTAATTTTCTGTTAAATTGCACTTTTAACTATATATATAGATATAGGTCAAACAGCTAGGAACTTCAACACTAGGTACAAGGAACACATCAGGGCCATAAAATGTACAAACCATTCGACATATGCCGAGCATTTATTAGATAACAATCACCCACCCACAACTATACAAACAGACATGAAAATTCTAAAAGTCAACAACCACAGGAAACACTTATTAACAGTGCAAGAAAGTTATCAAATTCACAAAGCCATTACACAGGGAAAAACGGTCCTAAATGAATTCACAAATTTAACAAACAAAATATTATACAAGGCAACAGAAAACACCATAACACATGTAAACCAACACAGTAACTCATAAATCACAAATAATTGTTAAGATGATAAATAAATAAAAAAAAAAAATAAATAAAAAAAAAGATATAATTTAACATAGAGTGCACAAAACAATAAACAACAGAAATAGGTTGGTATAACTGTATATACAAAACAAACAAATCGCTTTAGACACAATAACTATTTTGGTGTAGTTAAAAGTGCAATTTAACAGAAAATTAAATAAAATAAAGTGAAGTGAACAATATTAAAGAAGATAATGGTAAACTGTAGGAAGGCACAACGGTGCAGAAAAAGGCGGAAGGTGCTGTTCTGGACTGACATGTGCTAGCCACTACAATTTTTAGTAAGTAGAGTGTATGTACATAACTTTGTAACCATACAGATAATTTAGTATTAAGAAGTGAATTTATGTTTGAACATAGATACTATGAAAACAATATATAGAATAATTATAACAGATTGAACCTACAGATGATACAATATTACAGCATGAATACATGTATATAATTAATGTACTAGATTCGCATACACAAATATGATCAAAATATTATGTTATTTATAGCCACTGACGATGCCCCACTCCAGAAGGGCGAAACGCGTCTGGTAGAGAAAAGTTAAAAATAAAACCAGTTGTTAGAAGACGGATTTTTATTTTAAAAAATGTTTATTGATTTGTTTATTTTGAGGTATATGAGCATTCAATGCCTTAAAAAAGTATATAAGAAATTCATGATTATCTAACTTATTTAAGTTAGATAATGATTTTGCTGAGACTGCCATTTATTTTATTACTTTCGCCTTAGTCTGTTACCAACAAATTTAATTTTGTGTTACATAAAAAAAATCTTTAAGTCTAAGGACTACGTGTTTTTTAAAAAAAAAAAAAAATAAGAAGGTAGTCCAACAAAACGCATTCCAAGCATTTTTAAAATTAAAAAAAGTATTATATGTTACTCGTGTTTCATGTTTGCAGCACTGTACTTTTAGTTTGTAGAAAGCGTCGTAGAAAATGTTAATATACCGTGTGTTTTGTTGATGATAGGCAAGTACAATAACATAAGCGTTACAAAAGTAGATGAGATAAAAATATTACAGAGCATATAAAGTACCTACTCCTAAACTTATGAACTCTTTGGCTTCACTAAAAATTGATTGTTGATCTTGGTTTGTGTATATTGTAACTACTAGTGGTTATTTACTTATTTTTTTGTACGAATCCCCCACATTCCGTTTTGTCAACAAATGATATTCAATATCATTTTGATATCATCGCCTCCCAATAATGTTGAGTGATTCGAATGTAATGTTGTGTGTTCGTCTGAAAACTTGAGAAGAATATCAATCAAATCCCTGTATAAAAAGTAGATAACCCCTTCGAATGTGTGCCCGACTCTTACTTCCTGATTTTTATTATTTATCTTGTTAATTTCACAGTGACGCTTTGCGTTTATATTTTTTATGGTCCTTTTACGAGCTCATTACAGTCAGCAGGGGCAGTGCATCTAGAGAAACTTTAGTTTCTTCCACAGATGGTAAGATTTGTTGAAACACGCCACAGATGGATGCTGTTAACTTACATGATCTAGCTTCATGAAACTCCAATAACAACGCAAGCAATATCAGAACAAACAAATAGTGGAATATTTTCTTTATATATGCCACAGACGTTTCTCTTCTTATGGTATTGGAGACTTGGCTGCAGTCCACTTCAGCCTCTCGTGATTAAGCGACGGACGTCCTATAAAGTATAAACAGAAAGATAATCAACATTTTCTTTTTGTCAGTGGGATGTTAAATTTTTGAACCGGATAAAGCGTAACTAGTAGCGTGCTCTGACAGGTATTAGATTTTAATGACACTACAAGGTTCCTCACGTCGAATAGAAATTTTTCGCAGTTTCCAGAGAGGATGAGGAGCAAAGCGCTCTCTGTCAACCATACCAGAGGACTCGCCGGCAATTAAAACTTTACTGAGCCGCTATTGGTCAGGACATATCCCCGGGGCTCCGTCACTGCCGTTTTTGCTCACTGCTCGCTTTGCTCTGCTTTAACCCCCGCACGCGCCGCTTCCCGCATCACCAGAACGTTACCAAGTATCCGTCGCAACCGAATTTCGCACTGGTATATTATATGCTGCTGTTTTATCTCTGCCACCGGAAATTACACATCAACCAAAATTCCTCATGCAAGGAGACACAATTTCGCTGCGCTGATGAAAATATTACAGAAAAGTAAAACACACCTCGAGCAGCTTGTGCGACCACAATTCTAAAAGAAGACCCGTTCAGGAGCAATTTTTACAAAACCCACTTTGGATAATTTACAGTAAGTAATTCAGCAAAGAGAAGTATTATCAAATATTAGAGTGAATATTTATGTTTTATTTCACTTAGGACCGTTTTGTTCATATTTGTTGTGTTATGTATCTGTTAACGATATAATTTTGCAAACCAAAATTGTTGGCTCTTAATTATCCAATATTTTTGAAGAGCTCTCGCTACAAAAATATTCCTGACCATCGTGACACAAAATTTCACAATTACATTCATAGCACTGCGGTCTCCATCTACCTTGAAAATTTATTTATTTGAAGAGTTATCCCAAAACCTAAATTTTATCCTCGGTAGTAATAATTGTGGTAACAATAATACTAGTGATATTTCTTAAATATAATACCACCAGTTACAACCATTTAATTTTCACGAAATAAATAGTTTTGTCCCAAACATATGGATTAATAATTACCGTTTATATTTGTTTTTAAGATATACTTCGTTATTACTAGTAATTGATATCGGTAGTTATGACGTAGGTAAAAAATATTTTACATTTCTTTACCAATACCTACACAACCGTGTTTCGTTTATTTCGTAATACTAACTTGGGAAAAAAATATATTTCCTGCAGAAAAATTGCCTTGATTCAGACACATTTGAAGAAGTTTCGTTTTTGGAGCAAGATACAGAAAAAATTCCAATACTGCCGATATCTGTAAGAAAGTTTGATAGTAATGCAGCGTGCATTATTCCCGCGATAAAATTGCTGTTTGCTTATTATTAATTCCCAAATGATATTTTTTTCCCACACAATGTTCTCTCATAATTAGAAGCAACCATCGAAACTCATTTCGGTATGGCCGTCTCGTATGGAGTTGTGACTTCTCAGATAGTTTTCAGTTCCCCTTTAATTTTACGGAACAGCAAGAGGAAACGCAACCGAGTCCAGAGAACATCAGTCGAGCAGAATGAGAGTTGAGCCTTCTTATGTAAGGAAAAGCTTCTTCAAGTCAGTAGCTCCATTATCACTACCACCACAAAAAAGGTACGAGAAAACATTTCGCAGATACTAAAGGAAATTACGAATCACACTAAATCTCCGTAGAAACTAAACTTTCTCGTACCTACGTGCTTGCCTATTACCATTACTATTTCTTGAAGAACTAAATGCTGGGCAACTTCTTTGGAAAGTTCTCTGAAAATGGTGGAAACAAGAGGCTGTAATGTAACTTGCGTTTATTTTATGGTCTTATTTAAGGAGTTTCGAGTCATTTTTCGAATACAATGACGTGAAGCAAAATTTGTATATATTGGTAGGAGAAAATGTAGCACCAGAGTATTTCAAGGAAAGATCCACCTTCAATAGCTATATCGGCAATGTTGCACACGATTGGAAAATGTGGGAAAACATATAAATAAGTATTAGCAGGCAGAATGCTGGAATTTTATTACTGAGTAGTCAGAGGGTGTGTGTGGTTTCCACCAGATGTATTGTGAAGGAGCTGAACTATGTATTTGCTGGAAATGAATTTCGTTTTGATGAGTAAGTGTTAGTCACTAAAAGGTAGTGAACCAGTAATAGGTAAAGTGCAGCCAAGTATTAATTTGTTTCTTCAAGTCTATTAGAATTCTTCTCAGAATATCGTTTGTGAATCAGTGTTAGTTATATTTCACTAAAATCGTAGACGAGTTGTAGTGTTATGGTGACGGCCAGTTAAATTATTCAGTGATTATATACGACTCAGCGGAGCCTTTATACAGATTGAAATTGTTCTTTATCACTTCTGAAAATTAGTTTGCGTAGGAAGGGAACCGAAGATAGTCAGATTGTGTGATAGTATGATTAAAATTGTTCTGTACCGCTCTAGTAATGGATGTTAGTTTATTCAGAAGAGTAAACACAGTCAAATGCGTTACTTTATTTAAGAATGTTTAAACTGTGAGATATCTTCTTTTTTTAACTTATGGCTTTACGCCTCGTCGACTTAGATGTCATTAGAGTCGGGATGGGATTGGGGACAAGGAATCGGATAGAATTCAGCCATGGCCTTTTGAAGGAAGCATCCCGGAATTCACCTGGAGAGATTTTGGGATCCCATGGAAACCCCAAATCTGGATGCCCGGAAGGGGATTCGAACCGGCGTACTCCCGAATGCGAGGCCAGAACATTAACCGTTCACCTACCACGCTTGGTGTTGAGATATCGCTGATGTTTGCGGGATTAAATATTTGAAGACGAGTGGGAATATTGCATAAAATTTTTGCAGCTAGTAAATAAGGCATGATTATGGCTTAATAAATGCGAAAATCCTAATTTAGAAACAAATGGTTAAGTCAACAGCTGACAGAAAACTGTTGTAATCTTCTGGTTAGATTTTGTAAATACCGGTAGGTGAGCCTGTCCAAACAAATTACCAGTGCTAAATATAAGAATTCAGAGTATTATAGTAATTTACTTGCCTCATTTAAGTAGTTTGAAAACAGTTTCAATTTCTTTAACTTTTGAGTTCCAGGAATCTTAAATCATTTAGAGTCTCAATTAGATGCAGCTAGATTACTGAATGACGCTTACAACTCCCCAACTACATCACGAACTGTAACCAATTAACAGATTATAGGACGAAATAACTGTTAAAAAACATTATGTTACAAACAACTGTCTCTTTCTAACTGATACCTTCATGTTAATAGGTGTGCAACGAAGTTTCTGAAAAAGGATATAATGTTAGTTGTAATATTATAAATCCGGTCAGGGCCATAATAAGGTGAAAAAGTTTGAAGGCTTAATTTAGGGGACGTTTGATTGGGGATACGCTCATTTAAGCCACCAGTGACTCCAAAGGGAACTCGGCTTTGTATCTAATTAAGTTCTCTAATTAATGTGGGGCGCAGTAAATCAATGTTTTGTCAACGTAATATTTTTGGATATTGCGGTTGGTGTGCTGAATGGTCTATATTTTTCAGTAAGAGGTGTGATAAAACACGCGAATTTCTACAGAATTGCATTTCAAATGGAAAACTCATTGTCAGACATACTATTGAATTTCTTGAGGATTCCGTGGTCCACATATGAAACTGACTGCTGCAGAGTTTTCGCTAACCGGGGGAAAGTGAATTGAATAAATCTGCGCAACACGAGTGACCTTCACATCAGTGTCTACAGTCACGGTCTCGAAATTAAAGGAACGAATCAAAGGACACATTTATACAGATTGTGACAACATTACACACCTCCAATCACATTATTTTTTCAGTTAACTGCTTAAATTTTAAAAGAATTTACTGATGTATGTAACTTGATTTGCTGTATCGCAGGATTACTCAGGTCAGTATTGCGTGCAGTATTTGGGGATAGCATATGAGTAGCTGTGATTAGTATTCAGGTCATTGATCATTGGTTGTTGAGAGATTGTCAGCAGTTGTGTTCTGATTGAGCACATTGTGCGTGGCTGAGGCCTCTATACTATGGCGATATCATTAATATTGTACTCTGTAAATATTAACAAGTAATTATGTTAAGAACGTAAATTATATGACGCATAGTGAAGTATTGTTTTTGATGATTGACGTAGTTTTACGAAGTAAATTAAGCGTTTTGGAACAGTGATTATAATTTTTCAGTTTCTTTCATCTTTGGCTGATACATTAATGAACTATGTTCTACCTTAGAATTTAAATGAGCGACAGCTTAAATGTGTTGGAGAAGAACTGGGCCTTTTCATCCATAACACTATTATTTCCATTCAGGTGGAAATATTGATATACAATTTGATTTTTCATGGCTTGAATATGTTACGAGATTTAAGTCAGCTAATTAGCCACTCTTAAAAGGAAAGCTCATAATTGATGATCATTTTCCAGGATCTTCAGTACGTCAGTGTAATTAAATACACACAACTGACGACTGAATGCAGCAACTACGCGTGATAAAAACGTCATACGGCGAGTTGGTTTCGTGTGGTGTGTGTGTCATAACTGCTTTACAGAAAGTGTTTCATGTATCTCCAAATTTTCCGGACCAGCCCTTCTCAGTGATGGCACAGCAATTTGGGCACATTTTAACTTATCATCGACTCAGAGAAATTTTTATCGGAAATCATTTCTTCTTTTTGTATCAATCAGTGACTAAGAAAACAGAATTAACATTATCAACGATCGAATTAAGATTCGAAGCAGCGACAAATTGCGCACCAACTAAAGCGTGAAATTGTAAAATGTGTTTGCTTTCAGTCGTTTGTATGCCTTTACATTGAATGTACAAATATGTAGCGAATTAGTTCTTCTAACCTCAGATCTCAGGCGGCAGACATCGTTGGTTACGACATGCACCACGATCTGCAAGCTGTCTTCACCCTATCCATCTGGGATGGCTGGTTCCACATCTTGGATGGCGGCACCAGGAGTACACACTGAGTGGACGTCGGACTTTATTGGTATCACGATATTTCCGAGAGGTCATTACCGCACAGCACCCTTCCATCCCCCCGCCCCCCTTTCTCTTTGCCTGGAAAGCAGCTGAATTTGTTGAGAGGGAAGTACCAGTATGCGACCTTACCACCGTGAGATCTGCTTCAACCTCTGAAGGTAGCTTCTTGTTGCGTGACTCTTCAACAAAGCTGCAAGCTGAGTGCAGGATTCGACCATCTCGACCTGGGTCTGCATTCGTAGCTTCAGATCGCAAAAACTACTAGCAAGTTTTATAATTGAAATATAGAAAAAAACAACTGATGAACCTATGACACGCACTACCTCCCACCAATTACGTTCAATGAACTACAATGCTACATTCCTCAAGTAGCTAATTGAAAGATCTATAGCACAAGACGCAAGGAATATTTGTAACTTCTGTTATGAATCAGGTATTTCGAAGATGGACACGTCTTCCACAACTAAGCGATTAGAGATACTATGGTCAATAGGTTCAGCTGATAGAGATATACTCGACAGTCCGCTGATTAATATCCGCCGCAACTAATATGTTTTTGAGTGCTCCTATCTCTAACCACCCAAAATAATCAGAGGTTAAACGAAACTAATTGCGGAACTACAAATTTATTTCAAGCATGCGGTGGTTACTGCATTCAGCGACTACTTCATTACAACTGTCACAGTAACCACAACAAATAATAAAAATTTAAATAAAAACAACCATATCACTGATAAATTTAAAGCAGATCTCAGTTGCCGCTGTCAGCAACTGATTGATCACAACTGCGAAATGCTCTAACATTCTTGTTTTTACTTGTTGATCTCAGCAGTTGGAAGGACGATGGACCTTCAACAGAAAAAATAAATTGATGCGATAGGCACAACAGACTGTTTGTCGCATCAGTTCATGGATTATTTAGCCCTTAGCATTAAAGCTAACCAATACTGGACGGGATCAGTCAAAACGAGCCATGTCTGAAACCTCTCCCGTGATGTGCTGATCGTTTGGGTTATAGTTTTTAGGCTATATCCCGCAATCATTAAGATGAATGTCAGAATAGTAACGCCTAAAAAATACGCTTTTCAAACATAGACATTGAGCTTTAACGAGCAGAGCACATAGATGTGAATATACTCGCATTCGGTCTTTCACATGGGAAATTAAAAACACTGTCACTAGGCGGTAGAAGGATCCTTCTGCGAGTTGCACAGGGGAAAATGGAAAATAACCCCCAAACAGATAAAAAATTCTATCCACAAATTATCAAAAAATATTTAATCACTGAGCCAATTTACTCAGTCTGGGAAAAAAATCTATCCTTCAGTTGTTGATTGTTAAACATTAATTTCCATTAGAGTAATCACCTAAATTTTCTTCTGCTCTTTTTTCTACATGTTAACAGTTATCTATCACGAATACCTCAAAAATACTTCACTTTTGTATTTTCACTCTGTTGTTTTAGGTGATGGATTCATGTTAGTGGTAAGGTTTTACCTCATTTCTTGCAAGTGATTCAGAAATTAATTAAATATTTTACACTTGCTAAGTATGGCGGCCGCTTACCTCAGATGGTCGAGAGTTTGACTACGTTCCGGACGATCAGCCGAGGATTTTTTTTTTTTTCGTTGTTCGAACGTCTCGAACTGTTCCCAAGGCCCACCCAGCCTGCTATCCAAAGAGTACCGTGGAGGAAACTCCGCGGGAAGGTGAAGAATGGCAGGAGCGTGGCGCCGACCCCGTCACATGTGCTAATGGTCGAGAATCGGCATGCGAAGCTCTACCTTTGCGAATTCTCAAAGAAAGCGGCAACTTGTTGCATAAAATAACTTTATTAGTATGTACAATAAGCGATAACGTAATAGACATTGCAGCTAGGAATCCAAATCGTAAATCAGAGAGTATTCACAGACAATTGATTTTATATTTCGTTTACTAATAAACCCAAAAATTGTTTTGTGTTGCTCTGCAATTAAACCCGCTCCTCCGTACAGAATGATCGGCGTTTATAAACTGAACATAAGTCTTTCTACGATGATGGTTTATACTGCAAACCGGTATAACTAGGCGATAACCATTATCGTGAAATCCACATGAGACAGGAGATTTAATTTGGGTGATGGAAGCAGTGTCTTCTGATACATTGACACAAAGTATTTTGCAAGCCAAACCTACATTTTTTTCTTGCTACAGTTTGCTTCGATTTCCCGAAGGAACATGTCAGGTATCTTAAGTAGGCCACTTTAAAATTCATTGTAGAATCATGACTTTACTTTTAGTAGCGCCAGTCATTTTAAGCTTCTTAACGTATTTGCACTGTGAAATCAGTTGGGAATCACTCTTCTTGCCTCTTATTAGAACACACAAACATCATCAGAATCGTCCAGCCAATGAGTGGATTTGCTCTGCACACAAGCCACTCTCTTTACTTCTCATTTCTCATCCTCTCTCCGTCACGATCTTAGTCCAGTCGCCTCCTCTTTTTAGCACAAACCTCTACTGTCCTCTCTGCCATCCATCTCTTGGTCTTCCTAAGTGCTTCTTACGTTTCATCTTCATTAAATGTAATACCTCATGTATTCTACGCTCTCCCATCCTCTTAACATGTAATATGATCTTAGACTTGCGTTAACTGTCATTTTTTGCATTGATTCCTCTTTCACTGTGTCAATAATATATTTGTCTTCAATCCATTCCATTCTTGAAATCCCTATTACGCTTCTTAAAAATTTCACGTCACTCGTTTGAATCTGAAATATCCACTGTCCATGTCTCAGCAGCATAGAATATGTACGATAAATTACTCGTTTCCATCTCTGTACCTAGTTCTGATTCCATACTAGGCTTCTGAAACTTCTTAAATATTTCTAATTGCCTCTTATTTTATTTATTTCGTCATTGTTCCTTTCACTTTCTTCCACAAAACTTTCCTTGTATTCAAAACTATTCTCCTTCTTTGGATGTCCTGCTGCTATCAAAACTCCAGTAGTCATTCTGTCTTTCTTTCTGGATGCGACCCTATACTCACTTTTCTTTACATTTCATGCCATTTCGACCCAAAATGTCCACCCATTGAGTTATTCTTCATTATTCCTTAAGATCATTCAGTCAACAGCTAAAGCTATTAGCTTCAAGTTTTCTTCTCCAGTTCCCCCGGCCACCTTTTGCATTACATCATTCAGTAGCAAGCTGATAATAAGACTTCTTTGTTTTGGCCCGTTTATTTCTTGCAACCAATATGTCCTTTCTCCCCCTATTTCCACATAATCTACACTTTAGAGTAAAATTCTGCCACTTTACCGATTGTGTCTTTTGGAATTGTTCCGTTTTCCATGGCCTTCCATACCTTTCTTCTGTGTACTAAATTATATGCATTATCTATACTTACAATAAAACTGTGAGTAGGATAAAATGTGTAGCGTTATGATTTTTTCAAAAGAAAACACATGAGCTGAGGTACTATTAATAAGCTGCAGATAAGGAATCAACCTTTAAAAAAAAAAAAAAAAAAAAAAAAAAAAAAAAAATTGTGTCTTTCTGTGCAGGTTTGAATGTAAAGGATTTACACAAATCTACTTGGAATCCGGAGCAAAATGTGGTAAGCTTAATTTTAATGTGATAGCGAACAGCTATTGAACTTAAAAAAAAAAAAAAAAAAAAAAAAAAAAAAAAAAAAAAAAAAAAAAAAAAAAAAAACCCTGTCAATTTTTCGTTGAACGCGATTACTTAAAAATCTACTGGTCGGATTTAGATGGAGATGCGCTCAAAAATAGGGATTGAAAAAATGAAAAATCTATAATTAATTTTCGTTCAACTTGATTCACGCAAAAAGTACTGTCTTCATTTGGATAGGGTTTCGAGTAATGTATAGCCTTTGATGATCCGGGTAAAGTAGGGTATGTTCATTTTGACATTACGTCAAAAAATAGAAGTGAAGGATAAGTGTCCATTGAAAGTGTTTCATGAAAATACTACTCGTATAGGGAAAAATGAGATAAGTTTGGTATGGCACTGTAAAGTGATAAATTTAACATAACTTTTAGCTGAACGAGAATGACGCCAAAACGTGCTAGTCATATTTTGATTGGGGTTTAGATTAATAAATAGTCTTTGATCCCACGGATGAAATAGAGTTTCTTTCGATTTGATGTGACATCGTAAAATATTAAGGTTGAACACGATTCACGCAATTACTAGTGGCTATATTTCTTTGCGTTTTAGATTATACAGCCTTTAGTGATGCAAATTAAATAGGTTATTTTTTATATGGTTGTGTTGTTGGTAAACTGAGAAATTTACCAAATTATTATTATTTTAGGTAGAACACGATTCACAAAAAGCAATGGTAGTATTTTTATTAGATTTCGGTTAATATGCAACCCATCTTTGCGCTGGTGAAATAAGATCTATTTAAATCTGAATTTAAAAAAACGAGAAATCTTGGATTATATTTCACTGAAAAAGATTCACGCGAAATATTACTCGGAATATGGACTTTTGATTAATATACAGTCCGTGCCGACGTGGAAAAAATGGAATATATTTCATTTTAGTTTAATTAGGAAAAGTTGAGAAATTTTCCACATTAGTATCAATTTCTCGTTTTACTCAATTCATACAAAAAATTGGAGTTGGATGCGGATGGTAGTTTGATTAGTATAAAGTAATCCCATTCTCGCGCGGATAAAATATGATTTGTTTCGTTTGGATTTGAGGTGAAAAAAGAGAAATTTATACCAATTTTTCGTTAATTACGATTCAGGCAAAAACTACTGGTCATATTTTGATTTTGTTTCGATTTATGTATAGCCTATGACCCCGAGTGTAAAGTACTGTATATTTTGTTGTGATTTATGTTACAGATTTAATAAATTAAAGATAATTTTTCTGTGAACGCGATTTACGGAAAAACAACTAGTCGGATTTTGATTGAGTTTTTGATTAATGTACAGCCCCTGATTTCAAGGGGGAAATAGGATAAGTTTCACTTTAATTTGTGTCGAAAAGTTGATGAATTAAAGAAAACCAGCCCATAAATTAGTACTGATCGAATGATAAGTTACTGCTTGCAGTCTAAACGTTTATCGTGATTTTAGCGTACGATCGGCGTCGTTTTATTTGGAGGAACGAAATTACAGATTATCATGCAAAACTATTTTCTGTTCAGTACGTTGGTCTAAGAGAGCAGTCTGTACAGTATAATAACATTCTACGCAAACGAAGTTGTGAACTGCTAATGAAAAATCTAAATCAAAATTTAAACTCCAGAACTGGTTGCCCTTGACGAAGAAGTCAAGATTTTTTTTTTTTTTTTTTTTTTTTTTTTTTAACATTTAAACTGATTTTCAGAATGACGTAATAATTACTTAATTTCTAGTTAGAGTAACTTGGAGAAGTCATAATCGTTGAGATATTTAAGTCGAACAGCCTAATATTTGAAAACACAGTGGCATTAGTTAGGATGGTGTTTGTAATTCACTGTTTTACTGTCCGATCTATGGGAAGACTGTGAAAATTATCTAAATAAAAAATATTTATTTAGAAATTACCTCATAATTTTGATGGGTATTAGACGAATTTCGTTGATATTCATAGAGTGTTTTCTCTGTCCAAAGACAAAAACTCATCTGTGTTTGGAGTCTAAGGCCGGACAAGGTTAAATCTTTCCTTACCCCATTTATTTCAACGGCGGAGTCCTTAGAGATTAGGCACGACCCCTTAATAATTATAGTAATAATAATAATTGGAAATTGGCTACACTAGAACTGTTATTTGATAGTTCGACTCGCATTTCTCACATTCACGTGGCCATTTATGGTATCGCGATGATTAATCTTATTTTTTATTTTGTTTAAGGACCCCTCGGGGGCCCGCGGACCACGGGTTGGGAAAATCTGCATTAAGCAAATCACTGATTTCTGGATGCTTTGCGTATTCCTTCATAAGAAACTACTCCACACATCAATAAGAAAAAAAAAAATGCCTGTAATTTACTATACCATATGAAACCCTAGTTTTAAACATTTGTTAAAGAAACCCACAATTACTAGTTTTTACACTCTTAGGAGGGCAAACAGTTGAAAATAAAAGTCGACAAAATTAATTGGCATAGAAATATTATTAAATTACAATAAAATATCGGGATTTTGAATAAACTCCCAAACACCAAAAGCTGAGCCGACGTGATGTTTTTTACCACGTCTCACGTGATTCGATACATTTGTATTCTACTTATCCATCCTTTAATGTAGATACACCTCTTATTGATCTCTGTTATATGCGATTTGTAGACAACTAGTATTTGTTTCGAACCGTTTCTTCTTTATTATTTTATAGAAGTAGTTATTACCCCGAGGAAGCAAAAGGACATATAAGGCTTCCAATTTCTTCTAGTATTTTCTAGTCCCGTTATTCCTTTAGTTATCACAGAATTTTTATTTTCGTTTTCGGTAAGTATCTCAGTTATAAAAATTAAGAAACTAACTACCATAAGTTTTTGAAGGTGTTTAATGCTAAGAGAAAATATTCTACATAATTCCTATTAAGTTTGAGTGTCGATATTAAGCAGAAAAATTGATTGTGAGTCTCTCTTGTAATATCTTTGTAATCTTTACCGTAAAGTAAATATTCCATTTACTGGAATATTAATCTTTGAGGCTTTTGTTTTATTTGTGTTTTATGTGTCTCCTAACATAATATATTTCAGAAAACTAAACACATAAATAATCAGAGCTATGTAGGAAAATAATTCCAAACAAAATCCAACGAGTGTTTATTTGTGATCTTAAGATGTGATTTTGAGGTGGCGCTTATCTGTTCTCTTTTTTTTTTAAATACTTTTCTTTCTCTATTTTGCGGTCAGGTTGAGTGATATATACCGCAGTTTTTAAGGTGGGTAATCTGTAATCTTTATCAAAGTAAAAGACAGACACAGCCTTTTTACAGATATATATATATATAGAGAGATTAGCAGTTGGCATTTTGCATTCCAAAAAGGCTTTTACAATGAGACTTGCAATTAGAACAGCCTGAAATTAAATTAAGAAAGTGTAGAAATCGATTATCGTTTGTTTAGAATTTTCTTCCCGTGTATGTAATATCACAGAACTACGATTTTCCAATTTTTGTTGCAATTTAACCATGCAAGACGTTTTGTTAATATTTGTATTGTCATTCTTTTAGTGGAATGTGATTTTATAAGTTTAAAATGCGTAGTCTATTTCAGCATTGAATAGAGAATTTAGAATTTCATGACGTCACATGCGAAATTTTTTAAATAAATTTGTATTGCCGTATATTTTATTTGCTGCTGTCAGTCTATTACCAGGTGTGATGTAATGGTGAAATTATTCCTATCGTCTGGCGATTTATTCGTATCAATACTGAAATTACAATCTATATTATCTTCTTTTTCGGTAGCTAATCATGGGATTGGTCTGCGACTCTCTACTCTCTAGTGTCTGCCCTCCTCTTCATATCTCCTGCAGCGAACATCTTCCATTATCTGCTGGATGTATTTTGAACGTGGTCTTCCTCGATATCTCTTTCCTTCTACCGTTTCCTCCTCTATTGTTTTCATTAAGCTCTAATGTCTTAAGATGTGTCCTCCACGTTTTTATACTCTTTCGTGTCGAGTTATACTCTCCTGCCATCTCAATAATTTCGTTATTAGTAATTTTGTACATCCAGCTAACCCTTAAGATCCTTCTGTAGCACCATTGCTCAAATGAAATTAATCTTCCTTTCTCTTCTTTACCAAATGTTCAGGTTTTACATCCGTACAGGGCAATACTCTAGACATAAGCTTTTAATAGCCTTTTCCTCGTTGTCTAGCTGATGTTATTTGTTGTAAAAATTTGCTTCTTTTTGTTTAACGTTATTTTTGCTTGCGCAATCTTGCATTTTATCTTATTCTGGCTTCTTCCATCTTTTATGATTTTAGTTCCTAGGTAGCAGAATTCTCGCACATCCTCCAATGTTTCTCCATTAATTTTAATTTTCACTTTCGATTCTCTATCTTTACCACATACCATGACTTTTGTCTTCGCTTTATTAATTTTCGTATTGTACTCATTTCCCATTGTTTCCTCCATTCTTTCCAAAATTTTCGTAAGATTACCCTCACTTTCTGTTACTATCACAATGTCATCTGCGAATCGAACCGTATTTACTAGTTCTCCCTGTATCTTCATCCCAGCATCAATTTCGTTCCTCATCTAATCCAGTGAATCTTGAATATAGGCATTGAAAATTATAGGACACAGGACACGTACTTGTCTGACTCCTTTACGTATTGCTACTTCCCCCTGTTTATTTCCAGTTTTGATTAGAGCTGTTTCATTTTTCTAAAGATTCCATATTAACCGCCTATCTCTGTATTGTGCACCTATTTTTCTGAGGATCTCAAACATTTTCACCAATTTAACACTATCCAATTCTTTTTCAGTACCTATGAAACCTAAATACGTTTTTTGCCTTTCTCTAGCCTCTTTTCTAATATTGGCCTCAGTGCAAGAATAGCTTCCTTTGCACCACTCCTCTTCCTGAAACAGAATTGGTCTTCTGTTATAAAATCTACTTGTTTCTCCATTCGTTGTGATAATGGCGATAATTTTTTATATATGGGCTACTAAGGTTTTTGTTCGTTACTGTTCACATTATTTGGCATCTAGCTTCTTTGGTAAGGGTATGATTACATTTTTCTCGAAGTTTACCCTACCTTATAAATATCCTGTACTAGTTGGAACAATCTTTCTTTCATTACAGGACAACTTTTTTCAGGAGTTCTGCCTTCAAATTATCGATACCCGGTGCCTTATTAACATTTAATCTCCCTAGTGCCATTTAAAATTCCTGTCTTAATATACTGCAACCTTTATTTTCTTCTTCAACTTTGTCCTCTCTTTCTAGAATCTTATTTTCATCTAATTTTGCATTCTCGTACAGGTTTTCTATGTATAGCTTCCACCTGTAGACAATTTCATCATGATCGCAAAGGATGTTACCACTTGCACTGTTTATTGAATTACCTTAGCTATATCGCTTGCCAACGAAAGTAATAGCTATTTTATATGCAAATTCCATATTATCATACCGTATTTTTTTCTTCTATTTCGGAGCAGATACTGTTATAATAATTTTCTCATGTAAGTCTCGCTCGTTTGTTAATAGCATTGGTCAATGATATGTATTTCTTCTTATGCAATTCATTTCTTGATTCATTTAACAGTCTTCTCGCATCCATCACAACCAGTATTTCCTTGGTAATCCATTCAGTTTGTTGGTACGATTTTATTTTCCCTTAAACTTTCGTCAGCAGCCTCCATCAGGTCCTGCTTAATGCGAATCCATCTTTCCTCTACATTTCCTACCATCGAATTTATATTTATTTCACCCATTCTCTGTTGGTATAGCTTAACAGTATTTTAATCTTTCAAATTTTCTATTTGCCATTTACTGGTAGTAGTTCTTTTATCCAGCTATTTGAACTTTAGTACCCCCTTCATCATTACCAGATTGTGATCTGTGTCTGCATCGGCAGTATGGTAACTCCTGCTATCTTTAACTTAGTTAAAACCTTTTTTTGACTAGTACGTTGTCGATTGGGTATCAGCCGATGTCACCCGACATTTTCCAAGGGTACCTTCTCCTTTTGTGGGGATTAAACCATGTATTTGTAATCACGAGTTGGTTCTTTTAACAGAATTCGACCAGTTTCTAACCTTTTTTGTTTTCCCACTACGTCTTCTTCCTTCCCTTCCCCCACTATAGCGTTCGTATCACCAAGGATAATAAGGTTTTCATCACCTTTTATTCCTCTAATAGTTGTTTCTATTTCTTCATACATGTTACATACTTCTTGATCATCATGCTCTGTTGATACCTTATCTCTTAGTATCTCCTTTCTTTTTACCTATAGAATTGTCTTCCGAATTTAATCTTTATCAACAAATTAATCAGTGTCTTATGTCTCAATAAGTTTGTTATCCTCTTGTTCTAAAATTCTTCTGTACTCTTTTATCTGTACCCTTGGTTTAAACAAAGTTTTACTTTAGTTTTCAAAAAACACTAGAAGTAACTAAACCCCAAATGAAAGTAACTTTCTCCAATCTTATTTCATTTATGTCCACCATCACCTCCATAAACTACTATGCTCTACGCTCAACTCTTAAAAAGTTTTTTCTTAGTCAATGCTTATAACATAAAAAGGTGAAAAAATTCTCGATAAGTATTTCTTTAAATAATTTGTCATTGTGGTTCTACATCTACATCTATACTCTGTAATTCACAATTACTGCGGGTGGCAGAGGGTGCTAAGCACCAATCCTAATTCAGTGCATTCCAATCTCGAACAGAAAGAGGGAAGAAAGAATACATAAATTTATCAGTACGGCATCTTATTTCTCGAATCTTGTCCCTCCTGTCATTGCGACCTAATAGTGGTTAGCATACGCAGTGTCGTCTCATTTGCATTCTATCTGATAAAAGATAAAACATTCCATCAGTAACAGGAATCAAGTACGTCGTAATTGAATTATCAGTCACGGTGTAGTAAATTGATGAGCATTTCAGCTGACCAATAGGAAGCAGACCATTGTAATGAGTGGTCTGTAGCTCAGTCCGTTAAAACGTCCCTCTGATTAATGATGCGCAGAAGCCTCCTTGTCGGTCGTGTGGGCAGGCGGTTCAGGTGATTTGGCTTCATGACGTCTCACTTGAGCATTCCCTTTAACTTCCAACGTACAGCTTTTGGAATCTCTAACACGGTTCTGAAAATCGTTTGTTACTTTCCTGTAATGAAGCCATACAGTGAATATTCTAGCTAACAAATGACACTGCTACTGTGAAATTACAGTATTATCTATTGATGTTTCAATTTGAGCAGAGAACCTTTTCTGTTTGATCTGGCTATTTACCTCTCCTCTGAGCCATGTTCTTTTCAGTCTTTTTTCCCTTTAAAAATTTTTTCTCGCTTTCTATGCAGTTAATCAATGCATTGATATGATAAGCAGAAGTATAAACTTTCTTTGCGACTGGGACTGGTCTACAGTGATACGTCTACTCACCAATCAGTTACTAACTGCTATATACTAAATATACTAATCCATAATATACATGATAACTGTTGTATTAATGTTTTTCTGACAGAATTTCATTTAAAATTCACAGAAGTAAAAATGAACGTAAATGAAATACCTTAGAAACCTATATAAATCTTACTGAATTTCGTTTTCGTTCATTCAAGATTTCTTACTCCGATTTTTGGGTTCATTATCGACGGTTGTTCAGAAAAATGAATATATTTTCCACGTGAAAACTAATAATGATATTGCAATAATGTCCACTCCAAGCATATGAATAACTAACTTTTAACAGAAACCAGCATTTGCACCTTTAACCGAAAGACGGCATTACGAACTGTGACGCTGAATGCGTTTATTCAAGTTTTTTCGTAGGCTAGAATATAATAAGTTCTACTTGACTCATTGGTTTCCATCAAAAATATACAAAAACATTAAATAGTTTTTTCCTTCTTTTTCTGTAGAAAATGACACAGGCTGAATAGTGGATTGTAATGGTATTATTTTCATTTTATCTGATCATAAATTATATTGTCAAATCGTTACTCTCGGTAACTATCAGATAACTAAATATTTTTGTAATTATTTCTGATTATTAGGGATTGATTGGGAGTTAAACAGTTAGGTATAGAGATAATGCAATATTTGTTATCACGAGAGCGAATTAATAATTTACTATTACCGAAATTTTAAAAACAAATAACGTTACACTTGATCGAATGTACCGTTCGCCAATTGCAAACTATCCTTTGGAAAATGAGATCATCTCAGTATCGATGCTGGGCGGTAAGACAACCCTAATTTCGTAATGATTTTCTCTGTTTTACCGGTAAGTTGAAATGTTCTTTTCCAAATACCACTTGGAAGACAGATTTATGTCCTTTGCTCTCTATAGAAGAGCTCAGTAATTCCTGTTTACCATTCAGGAGGAAGGGTTGCTTCTTCCACCTTGGGAGACTCGGTTTAGTCTTGCTTTGCTCAGTTCCAGAATACCCTCTTCCAACACTTCGGATGGCAGGTGAACTCTTGATTTCCTGCCACCTTGTACTTTTGTTTCGTATATAGGTGAGCGGGTGACCACGAATTTTTATGCACCCGCTCGCCAATAACAACCGGTTTCTCGGATGACATTTCCAGTCACTGGATACAAATTTCACTCTGGTGAAAAATATTTGCTGCCTTGCGGTCTTCCTTTAACTGAAATAGTAGTCCCTCTCTGCCGTTCAACGGATGGGTTGCTCCGTAGTGTTCCCTAGAGCGAGAAATACAAGTTTCATAGCGGATGTAGCTTATACACCACTGAGCGTTAAGCAATACTGAAGTCGCTCGAACATTTGAAAGTAAGTCGTGCCATGAGCTACATCATATGCTTTGATTGCCTCAGCTACATTCAGGCATTTGGAAACATGTACCCAGCAGACCTCCAGTAAATACAGGACACCTTCCTTTGCTTCCAATCATGTGGAAATGAAATTCTGTTCTGCTGGGTTTCTGGCCAGGTGGATGAGACTGATAAGTTAGCCTGTGACAAGGTTAGAAACGACATTGCTTCGGTCGCAAAGACAGAACTTACCTCGCCGGATAAATGATTCATCTTCGATGAATGGCAGAGGTAATGGCTGGAAGTCAAGAATAACAAACACTGGCTGATCAAACCCTTCAAACTTGAGCAGCTATTTCAAGCGGGCGAAAAAATATGAAGCTCTCCTTCCTCGCCTCTGCATATGGCATTATCCTTTGACGCCGAAAGGAGCCACCGGAATGCGGTGCTTGTACCGTACCTTTGACGGTGTGTCACTTTTAAACAGATTGTGTTTTATATTCTATTTTAAGCGCAGACGTTGGCTTAGCCTATGACATATCTCGTAAATAATGACAGTGACAACGTAGCTAAGGTTTTAAATTTCTGCGCAACAGCCGGTATCGCCAAAACTTTTTTGGCAGATCACCAGAGTTCTCCTTAGAATCCCCAGTCCCAGTACTGTATTTTTACCTCTTACAGTTAAATCTTTCATTAAGTCTGCCATTTTATAATTGGACGGTCAGTTTACAGCTAGCGAGTTTTTTTTTTTTTTTTTAGGAAGTATGTTTTTAATCTGGTTGCCTTTTTAGAGCCTACCAGTCAATGTTTGTAAAGTTTTAGTTTCTTATGGGCCCTTAATAGCCAGTGTTTTGGTATTTTGCTTTATTTTGCTCTCTGTATGCGCAAACTTTTTACAGTCATTTTGCTAATGACCTCTACGTCGACGCGCCCATAGCACCAATAACAACAACAGCTGACAGATACTGTCAAACAATGCAATCTGCGATCCCAGTAAGTCGGGAGGCTGCACACAGGAGTAATCCCATTTCAGTCTGGGATAGAAAACAAAATTATAATTGCTGACATACGAATACAAAATTTTTGATGGTGCTAACTAATCATTCTATGCATACAACTACGTTTAATCTTAGTCAGACTTGCATGTCGATGTAATTGTGCTCAATCACTGATTGTTTAAGGGGGTAGGTACACCTAACACATACAAATATTTGATAAAGTTGAGATGTAATTTTCTCCAAATCTATTTAAATTTGAGGGTTCGTATTTCATAGCCCCATAGAAATGTTATAGCTAGAAATAAAAATTGATTTTTAAAATAAAAATATTGTTTAACAATAGGATAATGTACCATCCAAATTGACAGTGAAAAATATATTGTTGTAAAGGGTTTTAAAGATAAAAGGCATAGTATTTGAAATTTTTCAGAAGTGTTCTTTTAATATCAAGGCAACAAGTTGAACCTATAATATTTAACTCTATATTTTTATTAATAAATTTTTTTTTGTTAAGAAATTAAAATTTTTGCTTTTTTTTTTTTGCTTAAATATAAAGGCATATTTTTTATTTGGGAAAAGCTGCATAAACAATAATGGTTCAGACTGTAGTACTTAGTATGTAGAACATGTCCTGCAAATTTGAAAAAGATCTATGCATATGGAAAAAAGTTATTTTTAAAACCATTTGATGAATTGCTGTTTCGAGGTATTTTAGGTTAAAGATTTGGATTACCTTCAAGTGCAGTAGGATTTATATGGCTATCAATCGTGCAGGGCATTGCTTAATCACATATAATTCCCACACTGTTAAAGATATTGAAATAATTTTTTCACCAAAATGAAGCCAAAACAATAAACTGTTTTTGTGAATAACAAAAAAAAATCTTTTTTTTTTTTTTTTTTTTTTTTTTTTTTTTTTGAAACCTGATAAGTGTACCTACCCCCTTAACTTAGCTTTGTTCCTTGAGATTAAAAATATGAATACAGGAATTAGAAAAAAAATGATAAATTTTTCTCGTTTCGTTCTGAGATTTCAGTGTTAGATATTCTGGAAAGAGTACTAACCTATGGAACTACTAAGTTATTTGAAGATTTCACAACTTAGTCTCATTACGTATTTTACGTGATCACTGATACAAATGTTTCTGGATAGTGGAGTACATTATATGCAACTGGCAAAATGTAAAAACTTAAAAAAAACATTATTTTGTTAAAACAACATTTTAGGAAACAGTCCTGTAGTGACATTAAATTTTGAGTAAATAGGGAAACGATAACAATTCTGCAAAATTACAATGTCTACAAAATAACGTTTATATATAGTTCCATCTGAGCTATGATATTTGTTATGCTCCTGTTCCAAAATAGGATCTCTCTACAGACTATGACCAGCGGAGTTGCCTTACCACTCCCCCGCTGGCAGTATGGTAACCACAGCGATCTAAACCGATTACACGCGCCTAGCTAATGTCCCGAGGCTAGAAGCTAGCAGGCTACCACAGACTCACGACCCTGAGGGGTTATAGGATGATGGGTGGATACGTCAGATTGGCCTACTGTGACATGAGTATCCCGAGAGGGATAGCACCCAGAGAGGGATTTAGTGCTTCTGTGGAGATTATGCTAGAACTAGTAATGACACAGGATTGAGCGTAAGAAAGTATATTTACGAATGCTCTCACAGAGAGTAATAGTACATGAACAGAGAGGTTACTAGATAGATCCTCACAATAGATTACTGCCCTTTAGTACTGGATGGTATGCTTACATTTGGCGGTGACAGAGTGTGCAGAGGTTGACCGGTCCCTGGGCTCGATCCCGGCCCGCCGAGCCGGGTCGAAAAGCCTCCCGACTCGACTGACTGACCAACTGGTTCACTAACTGAATCACTGACTCTGCTCAACTGATCGACTGATAAACACTGCCCTCCCCGACGGCTTGGTCGGCCTATATACTCGTCTGCCATTGACTCCATTAGGTAACGAGCTTCAGGCGTTACCTTAAAAGGTCGGCTCGGCCACCGACTTGACCTAAAATGGTCTTTCGTGCGCCATCCGTCCGTTGGGGTGCCGATCACTGTATAAAGTACGGTTACTGGCTCATGCCCATACGTGGTATTAATTCTAGTCTTAGAACATGCCTTGGCCATAACATATTTCAGCAATTTTGAGTTTGGTTTCTATGTCTAACAGATTTCTTTGAAGGTTAAATTTGTAAATGATATCCGTTATTTTTAAAAGTCTTGTGCTCACCACTTCATGTATTTTTATCATATATCTAAGCAACAAAATATTTTGTTTAAAACAGGGATTGCCAATTTATATTATTTTGTTTAAAGATTCCACCGCAAAAGACCACTGAAATTTCAAGAATTATGGAAGTAAAGAATCTTTAACTTGTTGTGGTGACGTAGAGAGTTCAGAAAGTGTAACATCTCTTATCGCTCTTGTGATTTTAAGAAATGTTTGAAAATAATTGATATTCATCAAGTTATAAATTTAATAGTCCTATACCAACTTCAGAACTGAGTTATATTTCGGTTCTTGTATCTCTAGCAACTAATTTTGTTGTGAATTTTAAAGATCCAAGTTAACCTGTTATGGATGTTTGCTTCATAAATTTTTCTCATATTTGGTGTTCAAGGGGTGAGCAGATTCCCTAGTGACAGAATAATGATTTTAGGAATAGGATATTTGTGAGGAAGATTTTCTTTACAATAATGTTAATGGGCTATTTCAACTGCATGGGGTTACTAAATATTTAATTTCTAGCCTGTTTTCCTGTAAAAGGAATAAATTACCCACGATATCTAAGAATTTGCTTCTTTTTTGCATCTATTCTGTTTGGTACAACATAAAATGATAGAAAAAAGAATGTGACTTGGACCATTCATCGTGTTGCTGATTGTTTGTAGTTGTAATGACAATTTATTTAAATGTCCCACTTACATGGGATTGTGTATAGTTGGAAAAGATTTTTTTTTTGCTGTCATCAGTCTCTCGACTGGATTGATGCAATCCTCCATCCCTTCATATCTTGCGCAAGCCTTTTCACCTCAACATACCCCTTACAATCCACGTCTTCAATTATCTGCTTCATATATTCTAATCTCTGTCTTCCTCTGCAGTTCTTACCTTCGTCTCTTCCGTCCACTGAGTTAAACAATCTCAAAATATAACCAACCATTCTGTCTCTTCATTCTGTAAGACTCTTACAGAAATTTCTTTCCTCGCCAATCATTTCCAAAACTCGTTCGTTTCGTACTTTATGCGTCCACTTAATTTTCAACATTATTATTAATTATCAAGCTCTGTCCACAAAACCGGATCACCAAAGTCAGCAATGTCGACATCAACTTCTTTTTCCAATACACTGTTCCTCAAATCATCTAAATCATACAGTCTCTATGTTTTTCTTCAATCGGTTAGCTGTATCTTCTACATCTACTACATCTACATATATACTCTGCAATTCACAAAATTGTGGGTGGCAGAGGGTGCTCAGCACCAAAATTAATCTCTTTGCTGTGCATTCCAATCCCTAATGGTACGAGGGAAAAAGAATTCAAATAAGAATCAGTCCGGCACCTTATTTCTCTAATTTTATCTTTCCTGTCCTTCCGACTCAAATAGGTTGGTGGAAGAAGTATTTCACTACACTCAAAAGTGAAAGTGGGAGTACGCATGTTTTCCAATAAGTTTAAACGAAACGTGTGTCGTCTATCTACCAGAGACTCCCAACCTAGTCTACTAATCAGTTCTGTGACGCTTTCATAAGGACTGTAGCAAGCGGTCACGAATCGAGCGGCTCTTCTCTGTACTTTCTCAATACTTTCGATCAACCCCTTACGAAACGGATCCCAAATGGCACAACAATAGTCCAAATGTGGACGCACAAGAGATTTGTACGCTATCTCCTTTGTTTGTTCATTACAATTTTTCAAGATTCGACCTATGAATCGCAGCCTAGAATTTTCTCTACCTACTAACGAATTAATGTGTATGTCCCATTTCATATTCCTTTGTACTGTTACTCCCAAATATTTCATAGAATCGACCATATCAATAACTGTATTGTTTAACTCGTATTTTTGAACAATTGAATTGTTTTTGTTAGTTATGCTCATTGTCTTGCACTTTTTACAATTTAGAGTAAGTTGCCACTCAGGCGCACCAAGCCAAAATAACATCCAGATCGCGCTGAATTTCTAAGCAATCGGCCAAATTTCTTACTTCCCTATAAATAACCGCATCATCTGCAAACAATCTAAAAAGGCTTTTCAATTTGTCTCCGAGATCGTTTATAAAAATTAAGAAAAGAAGTGGTCCAATTACACTTCCTTGAGGTACACCCGATGTAACATCTAGATTAGAAGAACTTTCTCCTTCAACGACAACATACTGCGACCGACCAGTTAGAAAATCCTTTATCCATTCACAAAGCTGATCCGATATACCGTACGCTCGAAGCTTCGCTAAAAGGCGGTTGTGTGGCACAGAGTCAAAGGCTTTCTCGAAATCTAGAAAAATTGCATCTACTTGTGAACCTGTATCGATAACTTTCATTACGTCGTGTGTGAATAGGGCCAGCTGTGTTTCACATGATCTTTTCTTCCGAAATCCGTGTTGATTTATTGTAAGCAAATTATTATCATCTAGAAAATTCATAATGTTCGAGCATATAATATGCTCCATAACTCTACTACAAACAGATGTTATAGATATGGGACGATAGTTCCCAGGATCACTTCGATCACCTTTTTTGAAAATCGGAGTTACTTGCGCGATTTTCCATTCTGAAGGTACTTTTCGCTCTTATAATGATTTACTGAATATATGAGACAGAAATGGCCCGATTTCGCCGCATACTCTGAAAATACTCTTACTGGAATTCCATCCGGGCCCGGTGCTTCCCCCCACTTTAGGAGCTCTAATTGCTTAATGATACCTGCAGTATCTATTCGTTATGATTCCATCACCGACTCGCCACGGCGTGGGAAAACGGGAATACTATCCTTATGTTCATTTGTAAATGAATTTTTGAATACAGTATTTAGAACGTTAGCTTTATTGCGGCTTTCATTAACCTCGGAACCTTCACGAATTAGTGCTGGAATATTGCTGTTGGTACAATTAACTTTTCGTACATACGACCAAAATTTCTTTGGGTTTTCTGTGAGACTCTTAGAGAGAGAGTTGGAGTGAAAAATCGTTAAAGGCCTCGCGCATTACATTCTTAATACGACCTCTTAAATCAGCTAAGGTTTCTAAATCGCTGCGACCACCCCTTCCTTCTTGAGCGTGCGTGTATTTTCCGTTGTTTTTTGAGTAATCTTTTGACTTCGCATGTGTACCATGGTGGATCATTCTCCCCCTTTATTGTCCGCTTTGGTATATACATTTCCATGCCTTCCGTGACTATATGTATAAAACGATGCCACATCTCTTCAACGGTGTCCTTTGTTGACTTGAAGTTATGGTAATTATTCTTCAGGTAGGTTCTAAAACACTCCTTTGAGGTCTTATTGAATCTGTATACAAATCGCCTTTTTTTCCTTTTTCGCTTGGTCATTAATTTGATAGTCGCAATTACCGCTTTGTGATCGCTTATTCCTGTGGTCGTTGAAACGTCGGTGAATAATTCTGGCCTGTTCGTAACCAGCAAGTCTAAAATGTTTTCGCTACCGTTATGACAGCGCGTAGGTTCATTAACTAGCTGCTCGAGATGATTATCTGACAACAACTCGAGAATTACTTCAGAAGCTGCCTTATCCCTGCTACCTGTGATGTGAACGTAATTATGCCAGTCAATATAAGGCAGATTGAAGTCGTCTCCTAGAATCATAGCATGATCCTTAAAACGGCTAGCTATACTATTTACATTATTTCTCAACTCCTCGACGATAACTATTAGCCCAGGCATTTTAGGTTTTAACCTCAAAAAAAATAATGTAGAGCTGAAATTTGGCACAGACGTTCCTTAGTACCTTAGAAACAAGTACTAAAAAGTCCCCACCTCTAGGGTGTCGGCGTCATAGTTTTTTTTAGGTCAAAAGGGCTTAAATAGGGATTGAGTGCCAAATCTGTATAAACTCATTGTAAAATTTAAAATGGCAGACTCTGTAACGTTTTATTGCACCCTAGGTAATTAGGATAGGCTAACCACTGCATAAAAGTGTAATATCGATACAATTATTATTTAAAAGTAAGAGTATAGTCACATTTTATCATGAAGGCAGTACGAAACATAACGATTTTTTTTCAATTTCTCTGCATTGCGGAAAAACTGCCAAAGTTACCAGGTCGGGACCTATGATAAAAGTTGTAGTACACACTTTCAGCATTAAAATGGTATATCGTTCATCCCTCTGCGACATATGGTTGTGGAGATACACGTTGAAACAAGCACACGTGAGTCAACGCTGGGCCGAGAGCTCCGCGCACCGCTCCCCGGCCATTATGGGTATTAACGTGAAAAAAATATAATGTAGACCTGAAAATCGGTACATATATTACTTAATACCTAAGAATCATGTCTTGAAAATTCTCCATCTCTGAGGTGTCCTGTTCATAGTTTTATTAGGGTTAAAGTTTTTAATTAGGGCTTAAATGTCATAATCAGTATAAACGTCTTGTAGGTCTTAAAATATCAGCTTTTGTATCATTTAATTGCACTATAAGTAATTGGAAAAGCTAATTATTGAAATACGGCGTAGTTTTGGACGTAATTATTGGACATAAGTAAAAAAATCTCACATTTGATAGTGAAACAGGTACGAAATATGACTTGTTTTGTAACAAAGTCAGATTTGCTAAAAACTATCGAAGGCCTATTATCAAAGTTACAGAACGCAGTTTCAGCATTGAAATGGTGTATTCATCATTTTTTTTGTGACAAAACGGTTGGTGAGATATCATCGAAACATTCGAAACAACGCGCAGAGCTAAGCAAAAGCGCCGTTCCACTTACCCATCCTCGTCTGTCTGCATCATTCTAATCTCTTCGAACAGTGCGCTGAGATTTTGTGCCCTTGGCATTATATCTAAACTGACAGAAAGAAACCTTGAAAAGGACGAAATATTTTGCAAAATTATAAATTATACAAATTTTTATTAAAATCTTTGAATGAAATTTAAAGTTCAGCTTCATCATCATACTCATCATCTGAACTATTATAGGTGACTTTATCGTATGCAGATCTTCGACAATGTCCACACATTAGTTAACACTCCAGCCCACAACGCACACATTCAAATCTATTTCGCAGATGTTCTTACAATTGCAGGGCACCAAATTGAGGAGATGATCCGCAGTAGGTGCAAGTCGATTAGTCACTAGCACAAGAGCTCCATTCTGAATTTTCCATCCCCAAATCTTCAGGACCTAAAGAATTTCCTAGCCATTCTTGAATCTGTAAGTATATTCGTAGAGAATGGATGGCCAATATACCATATATTCGTAGAGAATGTCGCTCACATGCTGCATATGTTGGTGCAAGGGACGCAAGCTGGAAGGATGCAGTGACTGGTTGGGTTGCGAACTTACGACTGTATTTTATTACCAGAAGTTCATGCATATTTTGACACTGATATTTAAAATTTTCATAGAGGGCAACGGCAAACGTCTTTCTTGCTGATATGTCTTCTTTCTGTGCGTTGGGAAGTTCGAATGTTTCCACTTTGTCATGCAGTACTGCAGAACCCTTCAATTACTTCCAGTCTTGTTTTTTTCCTTTGCAGAAAAGAGCGCTGGGAGTATCGCACCCAGTGAATGCCTGACAATAGGGTGCAGAGTTTTTCATCTTTGTGATGGATTTGCAGAGTTCTGCCACGTTGAAGACCTTGCTAGCAGTTTTGGTGTGACAGGTTGAACTACATTTATACGACTGCTTTCACTAAGTCTTGCTACCAACGAGGACATTCGTATCGTTGGAAATGACCGCTACCTCTTGACACCTGCATTAATCAAGTGCAAACGATGCAATGCCGGCATCCGCATCTCCTTTACACTGAATGTCATGATGACCCGCAGTCTTCAATTTGTTTACAAGTAATTCGACTAGCTCATTTATGTTATAATAGTTTTTCAAAAGCTCAGCTTGGAGTGAAGAGACAACCGTGTTGTGGTGACCGAAAACATTGGCAGATGTTTTCCCCCCGGCACATCGACGACGCTCCTCTCTTTCCGTTGCTATGTGTTCAGATCCATCGTTTGCCGTTGCCCTCTATAACAATTTTAAATATCAGTGTCAAAATATCCATGAACTTCTGGTAGTAAAATACAGTCGTAAGTTCGCAACCCAACCAGTCACTGCATCCTTCCAGCTTGCGTCCCTTGCACCAACATATGCAGCATGTGAGCGACATTCTCTACGAATATATGGTATATTGGCCATCCATTCTCTACGAATATACTTACAGATTCAAGAATGGCTAGGAAATTCTTTAGGTCCTGAAGATTTGGGATGGAAAATTCAGAATGGAGCTCTTGTGCTAGTGACTAATCGACTTGCACCTACTGCGGATCATCTCCTCAATTTGGTGCCCTGCAATTGTAAGAACATCTGCGAAATAGATTTGAATGTGTGCGTTGTGGGCTGGAGTGTTAACTAATGTGTGGACATTGTCGAAGATCTGCATACGATAAAGTCACCTATAATAGTTCAGATGATGAGTATGATGATGAAGCTGAACTTTAAATTTCATTCAAAGATTTTAATAAAAATTTGTATAATTTATAATTTTGCAAAATATTTCGTCCTTTTCAAGGTTTCTTTCTGTCAGTTTAGATATAATGCCAAGGGCACAAAATCTCAGCGCACTGTTCGAAGAGATTAGAATGATGCAGACAGACGAGGATGGGTAAGTGGAACGGCGCTTTTGCTTAGCTCTGCGCGTTGTTTCGAATGTTTCGATGATATCTCACCAACCGTTTTGTCACAAAAAAATGATGAATACACCATTTCAATGCTGAAACTGCGTTCTGTAACTTTGATAATAGGCCTTCGATAGTTTTTAGCAAATCTGACTTTGTTACAAAACAAGTCATATTTCGTACCTGTTTCACTATCAAATGTGAGATTTTTTTACTTATGTCCAATAATTACGTCCAAAACTACGCCGTATTTCAATAATTAGCTTTTCCAATTACTTATAGTGCAATTAAATGATACAAAAGCTGATATTTTAAGACCTACAAGACGTTTATACTGATTATGACATTTAAGCCCTAATTAAAAACTTTAACCCTAATAAAACTATGAACAGGACACCTCAGAGATGGAGAATTTTCAAGACATGATTCTTAGGTATTAAGTAATATATGTACCGATTTTCAGGTCTACATTATATTTTTTTCACGTTAATACCCATAATGGCCGGGGAGCGGTGCGCGGAGCTCTCGGCCCAGCGTTGACTCACGTGTGCTTGTTTCAACGTGTATCTCCACAACCATATGTCGCAGAGGGATGAACGATATACCATTTTAATGCTGAAAGTGTGTACTACAACTTTTATCATAGGTCCCGACCTGGTAACTTTGGCAGTTTTTCCGCAATGCAGAGAAATTGAAAAAAAATCGTTATGTTTCGTACTGCCTTCATGATAAAATGTGACTATACTCTTACTTTTAAATAATAATAGTATCGATATTACACTTTTATGCAGTGGTTAGCCTATCCTAATTACCTAGGGTGCAATAAAACGTTACAGAGTCTGCCATTTTAAATTTTACAATGAGTTTATACAGATTTGGCACTCAATCCCTATTTAAGCCCTTTTGACCTAAAAAAAACTATGACGCCGACACCCTAGAGGTGGGGACTTTTTAGTACTTGTTTCTAAGGTACTAAGGAACGTCTGTGCCAAATTTCAGCTCTACATTATTTTTTTTGAGGTTAACCCTAAAATCTGTCTAAAATGCCTGTACTATATGTCGGAATCGGGTGGACGGTAGAAGGCGCCTATGATTAGTTTTGAGCCAGCAAAGTTGAGTTTAATCCATATGATTTCACAGATCGTATCGACGTCTATTTCATTACATGGGAGAAATTTACTCACAGCTATAAATACCCCACCTCCATGAGAATGTAATCTGTATTTACGAAAAACGTTCATGCTATCTTTAAAAGTTTCGGCGGAACTTATTTCCGGTTTCAACCAACTTTCTGTACCGATAACGATATCCGCTTCTGTACTACAAATAACGCTTTCTAGTTCCGGTTGTTTGTTGCAAACGCTTCTACAGTTAATTACGAGAACTTTTAACTGTCGAGATTCTTTTACGTTGCTCCTACATTCCGGTGTTGCATCTGATTGGGTTGCCCGTAACTGAATTTCGTGTTTCGGGTCTTCCTCCCTCAGCCTAAAAAACCACCCAGTACATTCCACATGGCCCCTGCCACCCGTGTAGCCGATTCACGTGTGTAGTGCACACCTGACCTATTAAGGGGAACCCTACAAGACTCGACCCTATGGCGAAGATCGAGAAATCTGCAGCCAATGTCATCACAGAAACGTCGCAGTCTCTGGTTCAGCCCCTCAATACGGCTCTGAACCAGAGGTCCACAATCAACTCTGTCTACGATGCTACAGATGGTTAGATCTGCCGATATCTTGCGGTCACTGGCCACAGAGTTCACCCTTTCAGCTAGCCGCCGGAAGGAAGAGAGGATAACCTCCGACCCAAGGCGACAAGCATCATTGGTGCCGACATGAGCCACAATCTGTAGTTGGCTACACCCCGTCCCTTCTATGGCATCCGGGATGGTCTGTTCCACATCTCGGATCAGGCCACCCGGAATACACACAGAATGGACGTTGGATTTCTTCCCCGAGGAATCCGCCATTTCCCTAAGGGGCTCTAATAACCGCCTAACATTAGAGCTCCCAACTACCAGAATGCCCTTCTGCGTTTGCTCAGACCTGGCGGGCTGAGGGGCCGTCAACTCGCAGGATGATAATTGTGGGACTGAGTCAGCCTCCGACAAAACATCAAACCGGTTGGACAGACGAAGAAGTTCAGCGTCTTGGCCTTTCAGCCTGTTCGACTGCCCCCGTGTGCGGCTTCGGAGTCTAGAAGCTATATGCCAGTCACCGACAGGCGACCGCGACACAGTATCCGACACTTCAGCCTGGGTTGCAGGTACGACGGTAGATATGGGAGAACCTGTGATAGGAATGGCTATATCAGTTTCCCCAACATCACATCTGCTGCAGCCTTTTACGGCAGCTTCCTGATGTGTAACTTTCGCTAACACAGCTGCAAGCTGTGCGCGCAGATCAGCCACCTCAGCTCGCGTCTGCACACAGCAATCACATTCCCTGGACATACTGCTTTTGAAAAACGCAAAAAAGAAAGAAAAAGAAAAAAAAGTATAGAAAAAAGGAACAGAAACTCGAAATAACCTGTACTTCCTACAAAATATATACACTCGGAGATTGCACTAACCTAATCTACGCCCACTACAGATAAAGTATAAAAAACAAAATACGCTAATGCACTCGGCGACTGCTCAAACGCTACTAACGACCACTGTTTACAAAATGTAAACACTCAGAGATTACACTAATCAAATAACCACACCACTACAGATAAAATACAACAACAAAATACGCTACTGCACTCGGCGACTGTTCAAACGCTACTCACCAATCTTCTGAGGTTTCCCATGGGCAGCTTTAACGTTTATACCTCTTTTCTTCATTTCTCCAAAAATCTGTTGTATCTTCCTATATGCTTTCATTATTTCGGTATTTAATACATTCCACTCATCCTCAGTTGAGCCCCTTTCGGAGTTACTACTTAGACCCACATCTACCATTTCTGCAAACCTTTCTCTAGAGTTAGGTTGTTTCAATTTATTAACTTCCAGCCTGTTCTGCTTGTGTTGCTTCTTTATTCGCTTGAATTTCAGCATGCACTTTATATCTATCAGATTATGGTCAGAGTCTAATTTTGCTCCTAGGTATGTTTTACAGTCTAGAACTTGATTCCTGAATCTCTGTTTGACCATGATATAATCACCGAGCGTGGTGGGTGAACGGTTAACGTTCTAGCCTCGCATTCGGGAGCACGTGGGTTCGAAACCCCGTCCGGGCATCCAGATTTGGGTTTTCCATGGTTTCCCCAAATCACTCCAGGCGAATGCCGGGATGCTTCCTTCAAAAAGGCCATGGCAGAATTCCTTCCCGTTCCTTGCTCCAATCCCATCCCGCCTCTAATGACCTCGCTGTCGACGAGGCGTAAAGTCCAAGCAAAAAAAAAAAAGAAGATATAATCTAGCTGATATCTGCGTGTATCAGTTGGATGTTTCCAGGTGTATATCCTTCTATGATGATTCTAAAATATTGTGTTCGCCACGACTAGGTCATATTTCCGCAAAATCCTAAAAATCTGATTAATCGCTCATTTATTTCTCCTAAACCAAAACTTCCTACACTATTCTCTTCTTTTCCTTTCCCACTACAGCATCCTAATCACCCATGATTATTAGATTTTCCTCCCTCTTCACATATTGGATTAATTATTCACTTTCAAGGTATGTTTTCTCTATTTCTTCATCATCTTCCTGTGATGTTGGCATGAACATTTGTACTAAAGTAATTGGGACAGGCATAATTTCTAACCTCATCAAAATAATCCTGTAATTAAACTGTTCACCACAACTCACCAGTTTCCCTACTATCTTGACAGAACTTATAAAGCCATAAAATCCCTAAGTAAGTTTTATTTCATTTTATTTATTTTTGTTTCAGAGCCAAATTGAAGCATCATAATGTAGGACCATTTTAAGAATGATAGGGCTGGATGGATTATAAAACAATAAAAATCTTTTAAGTGTATTCGAACTATATATATATTTGAGAAATCACGGGATCGAAACATATGATTGACACTTTATATTCCGTAGAAGCTAAAAAAAATTTTGCTTAGCTACGGAATTGTCAATAACTAGGAATCATTGGTGCTTGGCGCGACTAGAACCGTATCATTTTTTATCCATTTCTGAGTTATTAATTTTTCGAGTTTTTTTTTAGCCTTTTACGCTACTGAATTTTGGTAATGTAAACTGTGACATTCTTTGAAGAATTTAAAACCGTAACCCAGTTGGAGAAATTATAACCGTAATATTTTACAATTCTGTATCAATTGATTTTTTTTTAGTTCTTCATATTCTTCTATAAAGCAAATAAAAGAAATTTAGCTATTGACAATATATCAGCAATTATTTTTTTTCTAACAAAACATACGAGTTATGTCTATGTCATTTGTAACATTTTTTCACAAAATCTGCGATTACTAGAAATAAGATGAGTCAAATGTGAACTAGTCTCTCGTATCAGTTTAGAAGATATGAGTGTTCTGACAAAGTTTACAAAATTTCTCTTATTTCCCGCATAATTTTCCGGTAACTGGGCAGATTCATGAAAGCCATCTAACCTTTGACTTTGCTCATAGGGATAAAAGAGGAACGTTTACTCTGATTTTTAAGTTTAGATATGCACGCCAGTAAAAAAATTTGAACTAAACAGTGAACTAATTCGTTTAGTGCTTTGTGTTTTTGGATGTTTTCAGTGCTGCATGCAGTGTAATTTAATGTTATACTAACTTTCTTATGTTGCACTAGAATCTGTGATTTAATGTACAGTAGGGGAAAACGGGAGAATTGGAACCATCTAAGAAAAACGTAAATTGAGAGTGCCTTAGAAACGAATTTTTTGTATTTTTTTTTTTTTTCTAAATTTAGATTCTGTTATCTCTAATCCATGGATTATGTTAAAACAAAACGGAAACCGACACTTCACTGAAGTAAAACAAATGGCTCTTTGACTCTAACAGCTCTCACTACCCGTTCAACTGGGAGCCCACCATAGCGTAATGGGAGCCCACCATAGGGTAATTGGAGCCGTAGCCAAATCAGTCCATAATTTCTGTAAAAAATTGATAATTATAAAAAAAAATCAACTTTTCTGGATCGACTTTTCTACATTAGAAATACGTTATTGTTTCCTAGAACAAAATTCACAAATCGAGGACGGTTCATTGTCACAATCTGCACAGTCCAGATATTTTATATTGTTATACACGTCATTACACATGTGAGTGTCATTTGATTCCACTTCTCTGAAGCAAAGCAAACAAACGATTTTTATACAGGAGCCATCACTTACATTGTTAATTAGAATTGATGAAGAATGTGACAAACGGCTTGTAGCCCTACATCACCAGTTAGATGGTTTACCCCTCCTTGCATTCACTGTTACGGACCTTTTCTTCGGCGCACCGTTGTGGAAAGATATTGTTTGGTTTTTGCTTTTCTCAATAGTTTTCTTAAAGGTGAAGGAGTAAAAATCTTCGAATGCTGATTTTTATGAGCATTGTTTTGGAGGGTGCTGGTGGCTTAATTTTGACGTAGGGGAAATATGGGATAATCAGAGCTAAGCCTCCAATTTTCCCTTGCTCATAGCTCTCATTAGCCCTCAAGTTAACGCTTTTGTTAAGAAGTAAAATATATATATATATATATACATAATTTTTTCCTCCAGTTTTACATAGTGCACGTAAAACTATATTAATCACGCAACCATTCCAATATATTAAGATAACTTCACAAGCAATATAGCTAAATCACCTGCTTAAGAGAACAGCAACAAAAGTTGCAGTCGGACAGCCGAAAACACAGTGTCATCTGTTTGGCAAACTTAGGCGACTGAGCCTCCACTTGTAATAAAGAAGAATGATGTCCTCTAGGGAACCTTCAACGAAACTTGCAGTTTTCTGGCACGCTATATTTAAATTATTCAGGATAGGCTCCCATTTTACCGTTATTCGCTATATACCATCATTATTTTGGACTGAATATAAATCAAAGCAAGACAAAAGTGATATGTAGCAGAAACGATGCCAATACTAGTAGATTAAATATAAAAATAGGATCGGATGCTGTAGGAGAAGTAAGTGAATTCTGTTACTTGGGAAGTAAAATTACAACCGACGGCCGAAGCAGGAATGATGTTAAAAGCAGAATAGCACTAGCAAAAAGAGCCTTCATGAAAAAGAGTAACCTTTTATTTTCAAATATTGATCTAGGAATTAGAAAGAACTTTTTAAAACTCTTTGTGTGGAGCACTTTATGGGTTTATGGTAGCGAAATATGGACTTTAGGAATACCGGAAAAAAGAAAATTGAAGGATTTGAAATGTGGTGCTACAGAAGAATGCTGAAAATTAAGTGGACAGACAAAGTAAGAAATGAACGAGTTTTGGAAATGATGGGTGAGAAAAGAAGTTTGTGGAAGAAGCTTATGGAAAGAAGAGACAGGCTGGTAGGTCATATTTTGAGACATGCTGGATTGGTTAATTTGTTAGTGGAAGGAACATTCGAATGTAAGAACTGTAGAGGAAGACAGAGATTAGAATATATGAAACAGATAATTGAGGACGTGGGCTGTAAGGGGTATGTAGAAATGAAGAGGTTAGCACAAGATAGGAAAGGATGGAGGATTGCATCAAACCAGTCAAAAGTCTGACGACAGCAAAAAAACGCAAAAAAAAAACAGCTTTTTAAATTCTCCGTGTTCGAATTTCGTAGCTCTCTTTTGGATATTAGGAAGTTTGTGGAGTAATGATTATCAGTATCGTAAAGCGTATTTTCACTTTACATCAGGTACATCTGTTTCTGTTGTATTTTTTTTTACCTCGAACTATTAAAAGTTTAAGAACAGTTGTAATTTGATTGAAATGCAATTTTTATGTATCATTATTAGTAGCTGAATACGATTCTACCGGGTTGGCTATCAAAATATGGCCCCAAGCCCCAAGTATTTTTAACTAAATTTAACAAAAAAAAATTTTAGATAAATTTAACAGTTGGCAATGCCTAGTTGTGGCCACTTTTATATAGACAAGGCAACCAAGCTTTTTATGTTATTTACATGTCTCTCTTTCAAATGAATTAATGTTTATTTTTTAAAAAAACTGACATTTTTTTAAAAATTTGATTAAAAATACTTGCGGCCACTTTTAATAGGAAAACCGACAATTACACTTAAAAATTGCATTTAAATCAAATAACAGATGGACGTAGAAATCGTGCAGCCGGTTCCTAAGTTATAAGACCAATACATTATAAGGAGCCTTCCATTATTTATCTGTTTTGTTATCCATGATACACTTCCTACATTCTCGAAGTTTTTGATTGAAATATTCCTTCAGTTTTTCATAAACTGTTTTACTGTGTAATGATTTTTTTTATTGCGTAATTATTACATACTACGTACATTTTGTTTTCCTTCCTAATTCTGTTTACAGATTCAATTTAGAAAAATATATTTGTATACTTGTATTCCTCATTTTTACAACTATATGCTAATCATTTTCAGGTCCTTAAAACTTCACCAGGTCTTCTTCAATCAGTATTCTTTTATTTTAGTTAGATATTTACTATTATGCATCATTTTAGTCTTCAAGATATAATTTGCCAAATATATGATGGCAGAAATAGATACAACTGAACTACCCGTCTCCACCTTTTATGGCTTTCACCACTTTGAAGAGTACAAAAATTTAATTAAATGTTTATGCTTTTCATAATAAATCGTGGTAGCTATATAGAAAACCGAACTAAATTTTATTTTAAATATTAGGTACTGAATATTGGTAAAACGTATGTCACCAAGGGAACTGGAAACCGAAAAATAACAGCCATTGTTCATTTCTTGAGCACAAACGTTGTCTGTTATTGTAGCTACAGAGTACTCAACATAGAAGGTATATTTGTTACACAAATGGTGAGCCCGAACCGTTATGTTAAGCTTCACACAGGATACCGCAAGAGCAAAAGAAAATTTTATCCTTAGGCGAAAGGATGAATTTGTTTAAACGAAGAAAGTAATAGCTGGCAACATCAAATAGTATAAGGCACCTTTTTCTGAACTGGAGTCTAGTATTTTGCCTCTAGTTACATTGATTTGATGTCCGTGTTGTTCACCGTAAAAGTGAGTCCCAATTGAGATTTCGGTTTACAACAGGGGATCTCAATCGTTAATTCTCCTCCTGGAACTTCCTACCTGTATGCTTTTTCGCTAGTAGTTTAGGGTTCAGGAACGAAAGATTCACATCAATTTTCTTGAAACTAGGATACTTCGTTCAGTACTAAAACAGTTGTACATTTACGTAGCTCTTTTCGATACATGAGACACATGTTTATGTGAACATGTTTGTTGATGTTACCTATCTTGCTGAAATTTTTATCTCTCCAAAATCTTAAAATTCTAGACCCCCCCCCCTCTGGTGGGATCTACTGTCCCCCTCCCCTAAGATGACGTGCGATTTTCACGCTCCCTCCTTGCTAATCGACCTCGTGCTTTTTTGATGACTCTTTTTTTTGCTATCCTTCTTCCGAGGACCCTAGGGTTGGTTTCCTCGTTGATTCTAGGCCTTTTACTTTTTTTTTAAAAAGCTCTACAGTCCTTCAAGAAATTCAAAACCTCATTCCGTCAACCCCTTCTCCCCCTTGGTGAGATTTCACAGGACCTCCCACTGTTTCACCGTCACGTAATTAATGGACATCCCCTTGGAGCTTTTTCTGGCACAACTATTACTTCGCATAAACATCGTAGCTGAAAGGGTGAATTTGTTTAAACGAAGAAAATAATAGCTGGCAATATCAAATAGTTTTTTTTCGATATCGTTTGGGGTATTAGGCATCTTTTTCTAAACTTGAGTATAGTATCTTGCCTCTAGTTACATTTATTTGATGTCCGTGGTGTTCACCGTAAAAGAGAATCCCAGATATTTTTCGTGCAAGCTTCAAAGAGCGACGGAGTTTTCTTGTTGTTTCTACCTAACCAATATTTCACTCAAAAATGACAAGTTACTGAACTTTCATTAATTCAAACATTAATTAATAAAGATAATGACGTTGACTTCTGCATCATAATCGCTGGCACGCTGCTGTGAGTTTACTGACATCGGTACTTCCAGTTCATCGCAGGTCTTGTTTATTTAATAGTGTTATATGTTCATCTTGTGTTGTACGACGGTGATCAATATAGCAGCGTCGACCAAACGTTCTATTTGTTTGATTCACAGTACTGAAAATGGATGTGTAGCCTGTATTGTCACAAGGTATTTTAATTCAAACGGAAAGAAGCTAAAGAAACATATGTAGACGTACCAGAACTAGTTTTTTGAATCGCTGGAGCTCTCGAAATTGTTTACGGTATGTGAGAAGCCTGGCATATTACAAAAAAAATTATGAAAATTCTATAGTTAAAACGTATTCTAAGAAAATTTAAAATTGCTGAGTTACGTGTAAATGGAAGTGGAAATAACAAATTAACTTCTAAGTTTTATTTCTCACATAGGCATTACTCCATGCATCTTCTAATCGGCAGGAACTGTAGATTAATACGAGTCATAAACGTAAAGCAATATAAACTGTTCTTCAAAGGAAGTACCCAAATAAATCAAAACTTTTGAGTATACAGCTCTCACTTAAACCTTTCAATCCATTTCTGAATAAATCCAATTCATATCTTTTTATTACAATTTTACTATAATGTAATTTGTAGTTGCTGGTCTTGGTAACTGCTTCACTATTTGAAATTCAATTTTCTTCCAAATCACTGGGATTACTGAGGCGTCGCTACACATTTCCATAGATCTCTAGCGGTAAGTCTTGCGGGGCAAAGTAATACTGTGATTGATGATCATGCATTCTTCAGTCCATTCAGAGTGTTACAGGTAAAATTATTTAATCTCAGAGTGTCTTCGATGTTTAATTTTAGTGTAAGTGAACAGAATTTGTTGGACGACGAAACAACTAAGACTCAGATTCGCACAAGTTTCTTTATTTGAACAGCATTTGTATACAGCGTAAACTCGTATACACAGTAGAATACAGAATAGTGTAGAGTGCGGCCGACTGTAGACCCCGCAGGGGCTCACGGGGCGGGAGCTACAGTCTCGCCGCTGTAACAGCTAACAAACGTACAAAACAACAACATTCAGACACATTTGTTTAGGATAGTGCTCCTAGACTTGAGCGTTCACCTAAATTTACAGTGCTTTAAATATGAAATTTTTCTTAGTAAAAATTGAAAAAAATTGACATTACTCCAATACAAAGATATGAATATAGTTAGTTGTTGAGTACACACTTATAATTCATTTTCAAGTGTCTTAGATAATGTATATTAAGACAACATTCACGGGTTCTTTCAAATGATTGGTATACTGTGGTTTTAGCGACATCTTATCATAATGAAAAAAACCTTCCTTTAGAAAAATGGGTTGTGAACTGAAACTTCTAATTAAAACTATGCTTGGAACACATAACATTGATTTTAAAAGAAACAACGTGGTCTTAGATGAGAAATATTCACACATACAATTCATTTTCAGAAGATCAACAGTTTAAAAGGAAAATACTCTTGGTGACAAGCATAACTTCGCAGTCTTTTTCGCCATATTGTATGGAATTTGGGGACGTAACTGACTTCGAATAATTAATTTTGCTTCCACTGAGTTGAGCGTTGGAAGCTGTTTGTGAGGCCTTTCTTTACGATACGGAGGCTTCATACATACAAGAAGTATAGGAAATAGATGTAGGCCTATATGATAGAAGTGGTTTGGTATAAGAAAGTAATGTGTTTTAGCAAATTTACATAAACTGCTAATACATCGAGCAAATCTTACGTTAATTGCGTTTGTAACATATTCTTAGCAGTATTTTCTCAGTAACTGCTTGCATTTAAGAACGATTTTCCTCCTGCCTATATATTTTGGTGCACTGTAGGTTCACATGTTTTATCTCCTCTGTTGCTACTAGCTACTCTGACAATGGCAAACGATGAAACATAAGTTTTAATCCCTTTTGGAAGCCTCTTAGTACACACTTCCTCATCATACGGGCAGAGAACATTTAGTGTCAGTTTTTGATTGATAATAAACAACACTACTATGGATTCTGGTCCGATATGCTATTTATATAGATAGCCTATAACAACCAAGCTCCCAGCTACAGTGTTGTCTTTCAGGCTGTAATATTTCCGGTTAAAGCCTGAATACTTCTGGCAATAGAAATAGCAGTAACGGAAACGATTAAAGTTGAGCATTCATGGAAGAAAATATAAAAGAGAATTCTTGATCCAATCTTTGCGCCAAGTAGTACTATCATAACGGAAAAATATATTAATATATTCTCGGGTGATTAGCCAAATGAGTAGGGTGTTTTCACACGATATTTCGGTGATCGGAAAATCTGTCGCCATCTTTTATATTTTCTTCCATGTATATTAAATTCTCAACGCCGAGGGAAACTGCGATCTTAGTTTCTCAGTCCACACCACAGGTCATTATAAAAATCTTTATTGCAGCTCCATTCTTTGAAGTTTTTTTTCATAAATAATTCTGTTCAACTGTGATGGTAGTGATTACCTCACATTGGTTAGAGAATAGTTCTAATTTTTCCTTACGGCTTTACACCTCGTCGACGTAGAGATAATTAGATGGGATTAGGGACAGGGTTAAGGGCCTTTCTAAAACCCCATCCACACATGGAACCTTTCGATAACCACTTTAACGCTTTAATCACTAAGCCACGAGATCTCTTCTTTTCACACTGTAAAATAGCGATTATACGTGATATTTATGAAACATCAGCATTAAGAAACTGTAGAGTACTAAAACTCCCGAAGACTTCTAGTGAGATTTTTGAAAGGTCACAAAATCAAAATTGAAATCAATTAAAAGAGTTTCCGGAGAAAATAATTCATCTGGAACAGATAAGCTAGATTTACTTATACTCATACCAAAATGGACTTTCCCTTAAAGTACATGACGATACCTGCACCACTATAACGCAAATGAAAATAAATAGTAACGAAAATTTGAAATAACATCAGAGTAAACTACGTGTAAGGCTATGAATTAATCGAAAAGAGAATTTCAAAGAGCATAAAAGTCATTTGAAAATGGAAATGCTGTTTATTAATTAGAATTTTCTAAAATTACACTCTTGGCAGAAGGGAATAAAAAGTTAGTAGAATGAAAATAAAAAACTAAATCTAAATACTATGTACTCGTTCTATTAAACTCCCATGGTATATTTGTTTATTTAGATTTGAAGGTAGTGGAGGAAAACGTAAACCTTACTATTAGAATGAATTAAACAGGAAAATAACTCGAAACCAATCGGTATGTGGATGGTAAACAAAAATAATTTTGTCTTTTAAATATCGATGTAGTTGCATAATCCAGAAGGTTAATGCCAAACCCGGATCTAAAATTTAAATGGATTTATTATGGCTCTCAAATAAATTCAAAGTTTGTTACCGTTATAACATTAGTTCTTCATGTAACTTTGGACTGCAAATCCAGTTAGTTGTTATAATAATATTGTACTGACACAGTACATACGTGTGAAGTTGTAGCAACCTATGTTTGCCAACGGATTTTCGAGGGTGCAGCTAGATGCAGGCAGGTAGCTGTCGCCCACAGGAATGTGGCAACCCCTCGTATTTCCCCGAATCCCCTGGACCGCTAGGGAAGGGGTGGCAGACTCGCTGGGAGGACACACAGGTGGGCACCTCGTGGCGGTACGCGGCCGGACGTGGGAAGATAAGACGCGAGTGAAAGTGTGAGTGCGCGCTTCTGCTTGAAGAGCCTTCCAGCCCGTATCTCCAGGGAGCAGGTTCGACGCCAGACTGCGTCCTAGCTGCTTGAGGGGCCACTTTACGTCTGTGCAGCGTCGACCGTGCGCCCAACAAGAGGCGCCACCATAGACCTGACCGCAGCTGTCATCACAAGAAGCCTGCAGCTGCCGTCGCAGGAGAATCCATACGGTATTGTGTGTATTGCGTGCGTCTACCTACCGCGTCCACTATCCCAGTAACGACCCTGACGAACAACAATATATGCCGGACAGTTTATAATAAGAAATCACATCTCTGAATCACATTTAATTAATCAATCCATGTACATGATCCAATAAATATTAATTTAAATTGGTGCCTTGCTGATCAATTCACATCTTCTCATTAAATATTAAATAATAAAATTCCAATAAATAAAATTAACTATCTTTTCCTGGTGCCGCAATCAGCGTGACACTTCAATATAAAACAAAATTAAGTGGTAACATCATTTCTGTCTTAATCATTCAAGGATTCTCTTTCAATCCCGTTCTTTCTTTCCTTTTTGAGCTACAGGTAGATTTGGAAAAAAACATCGTTTCATTGATTATCGTGTTCCCTTTATGATCCTATTCATATTCCGTGTTTCCTCGAATACGTTCAAGACATCTTTTTGTGGACTGTGTAACGTCGTTTTCTTGCAATCTAATGCGACTGACCATTTCCAAATGAAGCTTCTCTGCGAGGCTTGTAATCATAGCAGGGCTTTGTCCATGTATGCTGTTCACATGCTCATATTCTATCCAGTAAATTTGTGTTTGTTATGTCTGCAGTGTTCGTAAGTAATTACCTGTGGAGACTCCAGAAAGCGTTTCGCCAGCTGACTTGATTTAAAACGTGAGATAATTATTCGCAAGCTGAAGGTATCTCTCGCCATCTCTCGTATTCTCCGTAGCTAATAGACTGAAATTAAGTTAGCGATGGAGGAATGTTGGATAACTTCGTTCCGCAATACCGGAAAGTTTCTTAGCTAAGAGAGAGTTTTGAATCAAAGATTAATGAAGCGTTTTATTGCGAGATTCACTAAGGCGAGGAAAAAATACTTTTAGCAGCATTCTTGATTAAGCTTTTTCAAAAAGTCTATGACTATCCGAATTTATATTAACAACGCTGCTAGTAAGCACTGTTCAGTTGTGATAATATCAGCATTTATCTTTCTCAGCATAGTTACTGCGGTATAAAGAAAAGATCTCTTGAATAAAACTTCCACTTTCCTCGTGTTTCGTGATAACAGCGCCACTATGGTAAATTACTTTTGGTGTACAGGTATTAATTTCTAAAGAATCTAAAGACATTGCACTGGTTGAAAGTGAAAACGTAATGGTAAACCGTAAAGAACCACTTTCTAAAATAACGCGTGTGATCTTTCTTATAGTCTTCTTACTAACTGGTCTAAATTGTCAGTATATTTCATAATTGAGAATATGTTGTAAAGAATAATTCATGTAAACCGCGCAGATAAAACAATGTAATAGGACTAAACTCGAAAAAAATTTCCAACGCAAACGTTACCTTTTCAGCGGAAAGTCATATGCACAGAAACGATGATCATGCGTGGTACCATCTGAAGTAGTTTCCGTTGTTGAAATTGAATCTTATGTTATTTTGACATTATCAATTATATTTATGTGAGAATACTTATTGCTTACTTGAGGAACACAATTGTACAGTACAAAACTCTGTAGACCGCATAAATTGGTTTGAAATCTTCCGTTTGTAAATCCTCTCTACTCTCTAGCATAAGTGAGTAGAAAAATATTCCCAGAGATACTACGGAGATGAAGGAAGGTACGAAAATTGTTAGTAGAGGAATGAAGTAATTGCAACTTCGTTAGTATGAGGATCGTTCTAACAAGAAATTTGAACGGAGATAACGAAGTAAACCAATGTTGACGGAGGAGAACAGAGATAACAAACTGCAGAAACTTCTCGAGCAATCTCCCGGTCGGGAGACTGACAGTCATCAGCACCAGCACTCTGGACTAAAACTGCTGGCTGAAACACGTATAACCTCAGAACGCGTTTCATTCGGCTTCACGCTTACCTATAATCAATCTCTCATAGTTTCAAAAATATCTAACCCATCTCGACGGAGTTTTCATAGGATAAAACAGTAAATTACAAATTACAATTTGAGGTATGTATCATCATGCTGCGATATCTGGCACTAGAGAAGGAAATTAAAATATTATCTAAACATCAAATTCTTTTAGCTATAATCTGACATAACTTAAAAACTACTGCACACATTTTGAGGGATTTTCACGGTTTGGAAAATGTTGACCCAATCTTTGGGGTATATCATCATCACATTAACCTGGCTGGTGAAAGAGCAGAACATTTATATATAATGAAAACATTAACATGGAAATATTACATCATCTAAACGCAATCAATAGGTTCTTTTAATAAGTCCTCAGCCTCTAAAGCCGATGGATGTCCGTGGTTTGAAAAAGCTGCAACGTCGAATTGCTTAAAAGATGTTTATGACGTTGCAAACTGTTGAGAGCATATTTGTAGTTGGACATAACATTTTTTTAAGCGTACGTCATTAGTAAATTAGACGTAGAAAAAATAATTAAAAATTGGAGACACTTATTTTTTGATAAACTGTCTCCAAAATCGATTACTAAAGAGTGAATTCCATTGTTAATGTAACGAAACGTAGTGACTGCTTCCGGAATTAGATGTTGATGTTAGTCGATTAACAACTATTATACTTAATTTTAACCAGACCGGTCTGTTGGCTCAGTGGTAAAGGCATCTGACTGGAAATCTAAAGGTACCCGGTTCAAATCCCCGTCTCGGCGAGGATTTTCATAGGCACTTTACCTGATGCGAAGTACTCCAGAACGCTTCCGTGGTTCAGATTCCACGTTAAACTGTAGATCCTCTGTACCCGGCAGGATTGACGGGTTAGGTTAAGGCGGCTATGATAGGGGTGGAATGCGCAGCCAATAGAAACCCTGTCACTAGGACATTACGACCACATGGAATTATTATTATTTTCACCAATCCCTGTCTCTAACGATAATCCTTATCACATCACAGTTTCTGATAATAATAGGAATCTAAGATATACTGGTCTCACTTACATTTGAATCAACCTACAATTCATTAACAGAAATAGTGAGTAAATTATATCTAAAATTTTTTAAAACTAGATTAATTAATTGATTCATTAAGGGATCTGCAACAATGGGATGAAGTCGCGGATAAATTTATCTATGTAGATTCAAGGATTGGATGTTTGTTTCACATAAAAAACTTAATCTTTCCATGGAACGTCCTCCAAATGTTGAACAGTTTATCCGATCAACCAAACTCCAACCTTGCCTGCTGTAAACTGTGATTTCATTCACCATCCTCTTATATCTATAATGTGTGTTGCTCATTACGGAATTGCTGATAGACCAATTTTGTTCGAATTTCTTCTAAAATTTTTGCACCTGATCTTCTCAACCAGCCTGGTAACATTGTACACCTGCCAGAACTTTGAGCTACTTCTTTATACTGCCTTAAAAACAAAGTCGGAGATTAACCTCTCGATTTAGTGTGAACGTGTCAATGTAAGTGGTGGTGGTCAAAGTATTTCATATTTATGAGATCTATTCAATTTTTGGAACTGCATCCTTACATTAATTTTAACTACCTATTTCGTCTTTGCGTTTTGAGAGTGTTACAGTATAGAAATTCCTTGTGTATAGGGTGTGTATGCACTGTTTGGTTGTCAGCGGCATGTGAAAATTGTTAGCTAGATAACATTACAATAGTACATGTGAGCAAAGTGCAATCACGTAGATGTAACACATCGAGAAAGGCACCGAGCACGATGGGTGACCAGTAATGCTCTGGCCTCGCATTCGGGGGACACGGGTTCGAATCTCCGCCTGGCTATCCTGATTTTGGTTTTGCATGGTTCGTTCCTCCAAATCACTTCTGGCGAATGCCGGCATAGTTCCTTCAAAAGGCCGTGCATGAATTCCTTCCCGTTCCTTACGCCTAAGTCCATTCCCGCCTCTAATGACCTCGACGTCGATGAAGCGCAAAACCATAAAAACAAAAAATCCAGAAATGCACTTAACAAATCATTCTCAGAGGAATAACTGATACGAATAATAGAAAGTAACAGGTTTGTGGCTTAATTTGCTGCTGTGTTCTGGTACCAGACACTAACCAGTTCTAGCTGTGTTCTCGACGAGCAGTAGTATAGTCTAGTCATGGGTGAAGTGCTTTCACAGAGCAAATATCGTTTGTTGGTAAAGGCTCGGTGGCTGTTTCATGGATTCATGGCGTGTGTCGGTTACTGACGACACGCGGTACGTCATTGCGCCTGTCAGGCTACAGCGCCGTCACACAGCACTCCTCAGTGTGCTGCGCGGGTGACTCGTCTGGCTCCTTCGGCAGCAGCGGCAGAGCCGTCTGGCGGCCGTTGGTGGTAGCCGGCAGCGCGGTGCGAGTTGTGCCGTCCTCTGCACCGGTCGCCAATCCACCTCCGCCGCCAGGACCACCACCTAGCGCCCCCGCCATCGCTGTCAACAAAACACATTTTGATTTTAACTTTACTATCATTTACTTTCGTTCACAGTGATTAAACTAACGTGGTATTTCGTAAACGTAAATAAACTGTAAAATGCTTTCCTTTCCTTAAATTATGATTTTGAATGTTATAAATGGATTTTATATTTTCTTCACAAAGCTCTACCACTTTTTCCATTTTTAGGAACGTTACCAGTGATATTGAGTTATGATTTATGAACATTTAAATTCTTTTTACTCTCCTTACAGCCCTCCTTGCGGAATATCATGTGCAAGAAAAGATACATTTAGCAACCAGTAAACAAACAAGGAAAGGTAACTAGCTACTCTCGTTCATTACTAAGACAAAATTCATTTGTAAATCTAATTTCAAATGTATAATAAAACGAAAAAGTTTGAATAAACATCTTCAAAACAGATAAAGACTCGCCCATAAAAGAAATTTCACGAAACAGGAATTATTACTGAGCAACGGCTCACATAGATAATTTTTTCTGTTCTCTTTAGGAAATGTTGTAAATCTGTGACATTAAAAGCCATTATGAGTGATTAAATTGTCAATTTTCTTTTTTCTTATATTTGAGTCAGTAACTGCATTACATGAAGTACAACTGCGTATTATTTTCGGTACGAATTTTACTACAGTTTTACGTTAATTTATATTTATTACATTAATAACGTTTTAAAAAAATTGAAGAATCGACGTTATTAACATGTTATGCGTCTAAAGCAACCAAAAACTTTCAGTATGAAAATAATAGCGAACAGCAGCTACAAGAGTTCACAATAATTTTACTATTGTTATTTTTGTTATGAAACAATCCTAGTTTAATAATGAAGATTAGTTTATGAAAATTTGTAATGTATACATTAATCGCGACCAACTTGCGTCATTAACATTGACACTATTTTCCGACTTTCTCATAACACATTCACAGTAAATACAGATATGGGAAGTAAAAGAAATTATAATTAAAACTGGCTAACTTTGTGGACAAACTTGAACACTAATTAGTGAAAATTCTTTATATAATATTACCTGCATTTTTCATTACATTTCATACACAAAGAGAAATGTATACAAATTAAATCCCCACCTTATGGAATATCGTCTGAACATAGGATTTTGTTAAATTTATTCATTTATTTCGTGTCAGAAACATATTGTTACACAGTTACAAACATCATATAGTACAAGACCAAAACATGGTCACTTCCAGTGCATTTTCTGAGGCCTCATTCAGATCAATTTCCGAGCAGGATGCTGGACACTGGAGCATGTGCTGAACAGTTTGATCTTCTCCGCAGGTGTACTTGGTATTATTGATCTCCGCATAGCCCTATCTTGCTAAGTTGACTTTGGATCTTCCCATTCCTGATCTTAGCCTATTCAGAGACCATCCCTTTTCATAGACAAGTGATAAAGATTCAGATAATCTTCCCCAGCGATGGGGAAGGCAAGCCTCACCTTCCCTTGCTTGTAACCTGGCTTTCTAAATTGCAGTTGTAAGTTCCTTTGATGTTCTTAGGAAACTTTTCCTGAACTTCAGTCTTTACCTGTGTGGTATATATCCATGTAATGGATGAGTTCTTTGATGATCCACTTTCTTCCTTTCCTTGTTCACTGTTATTTCTCTTCGAACAAAAGGTGGTGCTATTCCTGCGAGGCGGCGGAGCCATTTGACTGAAGTGGATTTTAAACAACCTGTTATGATTCTGCAGGTGTCGTTAAGTACAATGTCCACCTGTTTGGCATGAGCTGAGTTGTACCATACAGGACAGGCATACTCTGCAGCCGAATGACACAGTGCCAAAGCAGTAGTTCGGATGGTTTAAGGTTGGCTACCCCACTGAGGTCCAACCAGTTTTCTTAAATTTTTAGGAGATTGTTCCTAGTGGAAACTTTCAGCTTGGAATGCATGCAATGTTTCCTGAATATTAGAGACCTGTCATGGGTTATTCCTAGATATTTTGGATTGTCGCAGTATTCCAGTTCAAACCCCCCGACTATGTTACTTTTAACTTACGAGTGACTTCTTTGTTCCTTAATTAGAAGCACATACTTGTGTCTTCGTCGGATTTGGTTTAAGCTGGTCTGTGTTATAGTATCTTGACAAAGCTTCAAGAGCGTTAGCGAGGTTGCTCTCCACTGATTCATAGTCTTTGCTCTGTCAGACCAGAGCAAGATAATCAGCTTATAGGAAACTTCTACTGTTGGGTGATGTAGGCTGATCATTGGTATATATGTGAAACAGTACGGGGGCTAGCACACTTCCTTCGGATAGACCATTCTTCTGTTGCCTCCAACGGCTACACTGTCCTTGAAAGTCAACGAAGAATCTAGGATTCTGCAGAAGAGTAGCAATGAACTTACTAAGGGTGAAACTCCTGGTCAGGTTGTAGAACTTGAGTAGTAGTAGCTTATGATTGATGGTGTCATTAGCCGCTGACAAATTAACAAATACCACTCCTGTCATCTTACGATCTTCGAATCCGTTTTCTATAAACTGCGTAAGATTTAGCAGTTGTCCTGAGCAGCGGGCGGTATCCAGCTTGTTCAGGTATAAGCAAAGGATCAACAACAGGCAAGAGCTGATTTAAGACAATTCTTTTAAGCAGTTTGTAAAGATGACATAGACGTGCAACTAGTCTAGAATTCTTTGGATTCTTTCCTTCTTTGCCAGGTTTAAGCAAAGCAATCACTCGGTTCTTTCGCCATATCTTAGTAATTTGATATCTACTTACACAGTTGTCACAGAACTGAAGGATCAATTTCTTTGTTGTTAGACTAAAGTGCTTAATTTTTTCTGTCCCTATGTCATCCAGGAAACTGATTTTCCATTTTCACTATGTCTGATAGCCTTCTCTAATTCTTCCTTATTGAATGATGTTGAGAGCTCGTTATTCTCATCTCAGTTTTCTTTCCGCAGGTTGGGCATTCTGGATTTGTGATTAGCTTTCCCATTTAGTCATAGCCGGTCTTAAATAAAATGTAAGAATTATTCATGGCCAAATGAAAAATACACATGAATATAATTACATCATGACGAAAATACCGAATCTCCTAAAATATGATTTCAAATCGAGAAGCTTTCATGTACCCTGAATGTTATAATATATCTGAAGAAAAATATATACCTCCATAGTAATTTTTTTTGCAGTCTGTACTGTTTTTGGCAATATCATAACAAAGGAAACAATTTGGAAAAAATAAATTTGGATTACATGGCTAATATGTGGTTGCTATTCACAATATAATTAGAGTAAGCCTATCAGATTAACATATATCGCATTCTGTCAAAATAAATATGTCCATACTTCTTTGAATTACGATTCATACTGAATCTGATACTAATTTTATGGAAATTAAAAATCAATATGTCATTTGCTGAAAGAGGGAGGAAATTAAGAAAACAACTGATATCGGCAAAATCGTTACTAAACTATTGAGAAAATCCAAAAAGACTGTTTGAATTTATATTAAAATATGTGGGAGATTTAACAACAGGTTATGATGTTTTATTTCAACGTATTGCGTTCCGTATGTTTGACTTGGACACCAAAATCTCTTCTAAGCTGTGTTCAAGATTTATTTAAGATCTTTCTTATCTATATATATAAAAATCAATGCCACTTTTCGTTGTAATTTTATAACTCAAGAACGGGCTCACCTATCCAAACCAAATGTTTAGGCTTTGTTCTGACTATTTAGTAGATGGTTTATGTGAAGTTTGCACAAAATCGGTCGAGCGGTTCTTCATTTATCACATTTTTTGTAACAAATGAATTCAATAAATGGCGGATCATTTTGTTAATGGGGATTTTGCTGTCAAATTGAAACTTTTTTCAGTGTTGACAGGCAAGCATGTTGTTATGTCATTCATGCGGTCATTTCATTTTGGACGTGCTTCGATTAAAGCAAATTGTCAGCGATAATTATTGATAATCATTTATCACATTTTTTGTAACAAATGAATTCAATAAATGGCGGATCATTTTGTTAATGGGGATTTTGCTGTCAAATTGAAACTTATTTCAGTGTTGACAGGCAAGCATGTTGTAATCTTGGTTGTCCGGGTTGAACCGCGTCAATTTGTTGAAACCTAACGTTTCGGCCATCATTTTGTGGCCTTCTTCAGAGGCAAGCATGTTGTTATGTCATTCATGCGGTCATTTCATTTTGGACGTGCTTCGATTAAAGCAAATTGTCAGCGATAATTATTGCTTTGTGTTTATATTTTTAAACATATTGTTGAGTGCATTCATACAAACGGTGAGTCTTGAATTGTTCAAATGTACTATGTATATGTGTGCGTGTACTTTTCTCAGTTTTTTTTAGCGAGCCGTCGATGTTTCATATCATTTACAAGCTTTATTTGAATTAAATTGTCAAACGCATTTACACAAACGGTAAGTTTTTAACTGTTGAATTGAATTACATGTATGTAAACATATTGTGTGCATACGGGTGTTTTATTCTTTTGTAGCAGATGGAAGCACGTCGATTTAAAAATGAATTATTTAATGACAGTTTTATATACATTGACGTATGCAGTCATATATATTTCCATACACACATATACGCACATGTATAAATACTGATACATCACTATTAATGTAGCAATTTGTTTTTAATTTGATTTATTCTTTTTTATATGAAGGAAAAATGCCACGAGCCAGAGGAGCAAATATAGGTCGGCTAACGCGTAATGCAAATGATGTGGCATACTAAGACGATCACAGACTGCAGATGAACGCGCACAAGCTAATGCATCGCAGCGTGAACGTAATGCACGAAACAGATCTGTTCACCCTGTACCTGTACTGAATCTTGCACGGCGATCACGAAAACGTCGTGCTGTTTTGGCTGAAATGATGCGTGCTACTTTTAATTACAACAGTCAGATTGATTATAGTATGTACGGATACATTGGAATGATGGACGCAATATGTCCACATTGTGATGCGGCTAATTTTCCAGGTGAAACGCCCGGCATGTGTTGTGCTAATGGCAAAGTGAGATTGCCAGCATTAGAAACTCCACCCGAACCATTGTATTCATTTATTTTTGGGACATCTCAAACGTCAAAGCACTTTTTGAGTCATATTCAACAATACAATTTGGCATTTCAAATGACTTCTTTTGGTGCTACTAAAATTATTAGAGATAATTTTAGCCGACGTTTAAGGTAAATACTTCAACAGGATTGTCCCATGTTTATATCAATCTGAATCATAAAGTATTCGATAGTTTTAAAAATTCTGATCCAACATCTACCTAAAATTGCATACATGTTACAGATTCAGGGCCAGATTTATCATCAAGCTGGTTCGTTATTGCTATACCCCGACGCTGATCATCAATTTTTGCAAATTTGACCGCACCAAATCGTGAGATGCATGATTTATTTGATCGTGAATTTGCAACGTGAGCAGGAATTCAATTTTAATGATTTGCGTTTATTTGTACAATCGAATATAACCAAATTGAATATTCAGCAAAAACATGTATATGACACAATCATGCAAGCCGTTTCCAAAAATGCAGGTGGATTATATTTCTTGGATGCACCTGGTGGTACAGGCAAAACATTCGTTATATCATTGATTTTAGCGACTATTCGATCGGAACAGAAAATTGCATTGGCACTTGCATCTTCGGGAATTGCTGCTACATTATTAGAAGGTGGCCGGACCGCATTAAAATTGCCATTGAATGTACAGGTGATTGAAACTCCAACTTGCAATATTTCGAGAAATTCTGCTATGGCAAAAGTTCTGCGATTAACGTCAATTATTTTGTGGGATGAGTGTACAATGGCGAATAAAAAATCACTAAAAGCATTTAATCGAACAATGCAAGATTTACGTGGTAATCAACAGCTTTTTGGTGGTGCTCTCTCTGATATTACTGTCAGGGGATTTTCGTCAAACATTGCCTGTCATTCCTCGATCAACTCCTGCTGATGAAATAAATGCCTGTTTGAAGTCATCAGTTCTTTGGAGATATGTACAAAAATTGACACTGAACATTAATATGCGTATTCACCTACAAAATGATCCAGCTGCCCATGAGTTTTCAAAACAATTGTTAGCAATTGGTGATGGCAAAATACAAATTGACAGTACCAACGGATTGATCGCTGTACCGAATAATTTTTGTACAATTGCGCAATCGATAGATGAATTGATTGAATGTGTTTTTCCGAATATTCTTCAGAATTACAGAAATCATGATTGGTTGAGAGAACGCGCCATTTTAGCACCGAAGAACATTCATATCAATGCCATTAATTTTCAAATTCAAGTGAAACTGCCAGGTGTAGTCATGACATATCAATCAATTGACAGTGTTATGAATCAAGATGAGGCAATGAATTATCCAATTGAATTTTTAAATTCATTGGAACCGGCTGGTAAAACACCGCATTGCTTGAATCTGAAAGTTGGTTCTTTGATTATATTATTGCGAAATATTAATCCACCAAAACTGTGTAATGGCACCAGATTGGCAGTGAAAAAGTTATTGCCAAATTTGATTGATGCTACGATCTTAACTGGTAAATCAAAAGGAGAAGTTTGTTTGATACCGCGTATCCCTATGATTCCAACTGATATGCCATTTGAATTCAAACGATTACAATATACTGTGCGTTTATCATTTTCGATGTCCATTAACAAGGGCCAAGGGCAAACACTTCACGTTAGTGGTGTGAATTTGGAGGAATCATGTTTTTCACATGGCCAAATTTATGTTGCCTGTTCCAGAGTCGGTACCCCCAGCCGTTTGTTTATTCATGCTCAAAATGGAAAAAGTTTATCCAAATGTTTTGGATTAAGTTTTAAAATAGCTAGCAATTAATAAAATATTTTTTTGTTTGAATAAATGAATTTGATGTTCCAATTAAATTCTTTTTATTATTTCACTTTATACGTAGCGAAGCACGTACCGGGCCGCTAGTGCTATATGTAAACATGTTCATATCTTCAACATCGATAGAAATACGCTTGTGACATAGCCATCCACGAAAAGGCAACACAAGTTTTGAAGAAAACGTCAGTCATTCAGCTTAGAAATCTAATCTTTGTCTTAGAACTGTGCTGACATTTGTTACCTCCTCTGTTGAAATTGTGAAGATGAAAGTTAATAAAAGGACTAATAAAAAGTCATCTGTAACTAACGAATGTATAAACGAATGATGTAAAATATTAACTTTTCTATTACTTTCGGAGACGTTAGATTAACAAGTATTGCAATTTTTGAGAACTATAAATCGTTTGTATGTTAAATTGTGATAAATCTCTAAATTAATGTTTAGACGATTTGTTCTCCAGTACCTGACTGCTAAAATTGTTATATTAGACATTTGATACCATTTTCAAGGCATTGTTTTATTAGAAACTCTTTAAGGTTACGTCTACACTGGAATCGAGTTTCACCGTTTCTTCACTCCACCGAACACTGAAAACGAAATCTTCCGACCGATTCGGCCGACTGAAATGGTTACACTGGCCCGGACGTCGGGTGATTTGGGGCTCAGTCGCATGAAGTTACTTCAAACGACACGTCGAGCCAACCGGTAGCCCGTCGTTCCGACGGTGTGGTCCGGTGTCCCATTGATGGGTTTGGGGTGTTCGGAAATTTCCAATTATTTACGACCAAATGTTGTTTTCGTGTTATCGATCGACTTATAAAAGTATATTTTTTCTTCAACCTCACTTCCAGGTCCATCAGATGATCGTAAAAAGTAGATTGTGTCATTCTAAAACATTCGAAAAATTTCGTTTCATCAACCATCAGATGCTGTGACAAAGGCATAACCACATTAAAAAAAAAATAGAACAGTAAAAGTATGTTTGTATTTTGAGATATCAAAAAAAGTATATTGCACAGAAAAAGAGTATGCTACGTTTGTTTTATTATATTTGAAAACATATTTTTCATTACTTCTAAATTTTATCTGATGTCTCAGATGGTTACGGTATGTGGTTGGGGTACGAAAGTTCTCCGGTTCAATTCCAGGTCGTGGTTGCAGTGTTTACGGGCCTTAAAATTGGCCTTCACCTTTGACAATGTTCTAATTTGTTAATACCATCGGTATTTAAACTAAAATAAAAAATGATATTGTTTATTAACGATAAATATTGAATCGATCAAAAGTAACCTCAAACAAAACAAACACGTCTAATTGTGGTTGCGTTCAGAAACGCGAGAATCTTTTACTCCAGTATATTGCTTAGTTATGGTTTGTTAAGAATGCGTTTGGATACTATTTTTGTACCAGAAAGATCAAATAGTGAGGTGATAACGTGAGTCAGGTAAAGAAAAAAGGTATGTTAGCGTAATTTATTACTTTCGTAGTTTATAAATCACGCGTACGGAAAATAAAGAACAATATTCTATAATATAGTACGGGTGGCAATCCTAGCTGTAACCCTCAGGAATATCGTTCAATTGTTGTTTTTTTTAAAATAAACTTCATAAATATATATTTTCAAATATTTATTCGTGCATGTAAATCAACAATATAGTCTGGTCTGTTGTCAACTAAAATCGAAAATTTATGTGAAGTGAAAAAAAAAAAATCAGGAGATAATTTATGGAATTAACTGAAATATTAAAATAATTCATAATAAGTGTTTATAGGTGATAATACATTTCAAGTCTTTCAATTCGATGCGGCGATGTGGCTGAATACGATTACAGAAATGATGTGTGACAAGCGCGTTCAGCCGAATGAAACAAAATTATTTGGTCGGTGAAAGAAGTCGGCATAGTTTGATGGATTTCGGTCTAGTAGGTAGGTCATGGTATAACCACTTCCACCGGAAACCATATTGTTTCTTACATTTATTTGTTTGATCGATATCGGCCATATTCGGCAGAATAAAAAATCGGCCGAAGTAAGTTCCTGTGTAACTGTACCCTAAGGTGGACTTCTTTTAACTCGTCTAAATATAAGTAATTAGTTGCTGAATTAAGTGACTCCAAATACATGAATTGTTAAGAAGGAACTGAAGCGTATCGGACACTGCATGTTTTAAGAAACCTTCCCAAAATGTTTACTTCGTAAATGTGAGTGGTTAGGAAGGAAACTGAACAAAACATCCGAGGGTTCTGTTCTGAATTCCATACCGTTTTGAATATTAACTCTATATTATATGCAAGTTAAAAAATAAAATCCTTTAGTCTAATGTTTGAATCAGTTAAGAGTAGGCACTGCAGCAGTTGAGGCTAGTCCCAAGGTATTAGAACCAGAGACAGCTTTTTCAGTCTGTGAACCCAAGCCTCTACAAATATCAAAGACATTTAATAATGAAATACATCTATATAATGTCTCACGTTTATTTTTAAGCATCGGTACACTTTGTATTGTAATTCAATAAGTTCAAATAAGTTAAAACAAATTATGTATAATTTAAATCCTGTTTTAAGAAATTGTACATCTTGTTATCGCTCTGTCTTACGTGTCAATCGATAGTAAGCTTTTAATGAACTTTTGCCACCCTGATTGCTTTTAGAGAGCACAATCGGTACAGTTGTCTTGTGAAACGTAGTAATCATGCAGTTAGTTACCAAGTTTCTCCCAGTATGTGTAGAGAGGGAGCGAGACGTTCAACAAAGCGATTGCTGCGCAACTTAGCCTCGAGGTTGAAATTCAGTTCTGTTCAGAACAGTCCTGAGAGGAACACAAAGTAGGCCATCCCAATTAGCTTGTTGCTCTCTGTGGACTTGACTTTTCCGGCCACTTCTGCCACCGAATGCAAACCATTGAGTTCAAAGCATTAAGTAAGAAATATTTATTGACATTTTTGGTTTATAACGATTAATCAAGTCAATATAATATCTGATAAATGAAGAAAAAGTAAAAAAATAAATAATCATTTGCGTTTCAAATCTTTGAATAAATAACGAATTGTTTAATCAACGGAAATAATTTATGATGTAGTTGGTTTCAATATCAAGGAGAATTTTATTATTTAGAAACAACATATCACCAGCTGCATATACACAGCTGATTAAAAGAGTTTATTGTTACGCTGAAATGCAATGTATTATTCTGTACAAAGAATGGAATGCCATGATATTTTTATCATAAAAATATTATAACAAAAAGCTTTATATTTTAAGGATAAATGAACCCACCGATGATTGTATGCTGATACATCAACAATACGAGTCAACCCTTCATACATACCAGTACGTTTCATTGCAAACTTTATAATACGTTAACGCGAAAAAAATTTAACATATTTTAAATAATAATTGAAAATTATTTTTATCATGTTATGGGATGAAGCAGTTTATCTCTTTACTCCTGTTTGCGTGCGGGAAATGTGCATGGATATGGAAAAAATCGAATGATGAGAATGTAGTACATAAAATCTAAATGTTTGAAACTGGTAAAGAAGCATAGAACATATAGAAAGAAGAAGTAAGATGTATTGGCGGAAAAACATTTTGATTTCGGGAAAGTTTAAAAGTAGTCAGTATCAAGAGAAGAGAGAAGAAGAAGAGACAGTATCTGTTTTTTACAAATAAAAATAGGGTCTTAATTTTAAAATAATAATAATAATAATACAGAGAGAATTTCCGTGGTGCAAACAAGTTTACACAAAATCGTGGTACGATGTTAGTTTTGATTATTTAGGCAACATAGTCTCAAAAACATATTTTGAATAAGCTTTAAAACGTAGACAGCCTTGCATTCGGGTGGAATTAGCTTGAAATCCCCGTCCGCTTAGGCCTATCTATATTTCGGTTTGCCATGGTTTACCAATACCTTTCCAGAATGCTCAGAAGGCATTACCAGGTTCCGTCCCGTTCCTTGCTTCTTATCTTCCCCGGCCCGTCTTCGACAAACCATAAAGCTCAAAGCAAAAAGAAAATTTTAGCCCCAGTTTTTTTTTCTGTCCTTACGTCGCGCCGTAATCGTGATCATTAGAACCGATAAGGACTGTTGGCAAGAAATGGGAAGAAATTTGGGCATGAGATTTTGAAGGAACCATCCCAACATTCACCTCGAGTTGTTTGGGAAAACTATGGAAAATCCATCCGGATGGCCACATGGATATTGGAACCCAAGTGCTCCCGAATCCGAGGCTAGGTAACAAAAACTACATTTTTCTGGAAAAAATTTATAGGTATAGACGTACTAGTTGACCCAGCAGTGCTACAATATTGCTAAACTTGAATACACATATAAATTAAATTAAGTTTGTATTTAGTTAAATTAGATATTTACACATAAATTTTAATTATTAGTTAATTAAATTTCAATTTGATTCATTAGTCTTGGATTTACAATGTTTTTGATTATTCCATTTGGCATAGATACAAAAAAATTCTCGGTTCACTTTGGTGATATATGCTTAACACGGAAAAGCTGCACGTGTAAATAAGTTTTAAGAGGGGTGAAAGTTTAGAGCGGATGCAGTTTCATAAAATAAATGTAAACATCATTTTCACTAATTTTAAAGCATATGTGTGCAAACTTCCTTCGATATCGAATATAAATTAGATTTGTGTGTTGTCACAAAAAAAAATAAAAAATTAAATTCAAGTTCGAAAAACACTGAAGATCCAAAGAAACTGGTATAGGAATGCGTATGCAAACACGGAGATATGTAAACACTCAGAGTACGGTGATGCTATTGGCAATGCCTATATAAGACAACAGGTGTCTGGCGCAGGCGTTAGATCGGCTACTGCTGTTACAATGGCATAGTCACGGTTTAAGTGAATTTGAACATGGTGTTATAATCGGCGCACAGCATCTCCGAGGTAGCGATGAGGTGGGGATTTTCCCGTACGACCATTTCACGAGTGCACCGTGAATATCGCGAATCTGGTAAAACAGCAGATATTTGACATCGCTGCGGCCGGAAAAAGATCCTGCAAGAACGGGTCCAACGACGAGTGAAGAGAATCGTTCAACGTGACAAAAATGCAACCCTTCCGCAAATTGCTGTGGATTTCAATGCTGGGCCATCAACAAGTGTCAGCTTGCGAACCATTTAATGAAACATCATTGATATGGCCTTTCGGAGCCGAAGGGCCACTCGTGTACCCTTGCTGAGTGCACGACAATTCTTTAAGCCTTGCCTGAGCCCGTCAATATTGACATTGGAATGTTGATGATTCGAAACATGTTGCCTGGTCTGACGAGTCTCGTTTTAAATTGTATCGAGCGGATGTACGTGTACAGGTTTGGGTATGGAGACAACCGCATGAATTCATGTACCCTGCATGTTAGCAGGGGACTGTTGAAACTGGCGGAGGCTCTGTAATGGTGTGGGGCGTGTGCAGTTGGAGTGACATGGGACCCCTGATACGTCTAGATACGACTCTATTGTGCAAAGTTCCATAATTATCGGATAAAATCTGTGGGTGTGTATAAAGATCATTGGCAAAAAGTAAGAGGGTGAGGTAAATGAGGAGAGGGTCTTGCAAACTAAATATAGACCTATTTTTCTGCTTGATTTAAAGTATGCATACCGAGCGTGGTGGTGTAACGGATAGCGTTTCTGGCCTCGCATTCGGGAGGACGGCGGTTCGAATCCCCGTCCGGGCATCCAGATTTGGGTTTTCCATGGTTTCCCCAAATCACTCCAGGCGAATGCCGGGATGCTTCCTTCAAAAGGCCATGGCCGAATTCCTTCCCATTCCTTGCCCCCATCCTTTCCCGTCTCTAAAGACCACGTTGCTAAAAAGGGACGTTAAACTGTTACAAAAAAAAAAAAAAAGTATGCATATGCAAAGTTTCATCGATATCGAACAAAAACTGTGAGTATGTAGGAGAAATACTGCCAAAAATTGGCGTTTGGGGTAAAGGTGGAGAGTAGATGGCTTATTTAAACCAAATGTAGACAGTATTTTCCGCCTTGTTTTTAAGTACACATATGCAAAGCTCCATCTAAACCGGATATAAACTGTGGGTTTCTATAAGGATCATTGGAAATTAAGAAGGGAGAGAGGTTGGACTTAGGGAAGCCAAATGTAGACAGTATTTCTCTTATTGTTTTATAGTATACGCGTGCAAAGTTCCTTCACAATTGGATAGAAACTGTAGCTTTTTATAAAGACCATTGACAATAATTAAGATGGTGGAAAGGGGAAGAGGTGCTGGGTTTTCACAACCCAAATGTGGACAGTATTTATCTGTTTGATTTAAAGTATACGCGTGGAAAGATCCATCGAAATAAGATAAAAAAAACGGCGAGTTAGTATATAACCAAGAGTTGTAAAGGGGAGGGGGAGTGATCTACTGATTGTTTTTTTTTTTTTTCGTCAGAAACCTTAGCATGGGCGCACAGAATAACTCACCAAAGTTTCATTGTAATCGGATGAATGGTATAGGAACGCATAGAAGACGAACATTAAAAAAAAAAAAAACCAAACATTCATCTTCATCTTTATGTAGGCTATAAGATATACTGGCGTACATTGTGATTTTGAATTGTATTACACACAGTCTATTGCAAAGTAGTTTTCATGGTTGTAAACAAGCTTGCATGTTTAGTTGTCAAATGAGAACAGTAGCTTGCCGTCATTAACTTCTTATTTTTTCCATCAATCCACTACTCAACACTTTCTCCGTTAACATCTGACATATCGCATGATGTGAAGTTTCCAAGGATATTATTGATTTTATGAGATTTCAGATTTTCTGGTCGTTTCAAAATTCAAATTGTCACTTCATGGTTTATATACCGATGTCACAGAGTATTTTTCGATTGCACGCAAGGGGGAAAATAATCCACAAATTATTGTAATTAATCACCCTTAACGAACTCGTGTATAAAATACGGGGCTTTTTAATTAGAATTTAAATCTGTCTGAACTGGAACAAAATCAAATTTCATTATGACATTTGATTAGTTAGTTGATAGTAAGTACACGTTTTATGTCTTCCTTTAAGACTGCTGATCATAGGTATAAAGTGTTCACTGCTTACGTTTGGCCACTAATGGGTGACATTAAATTTGTACACACCTTGCTTGCATCGCGAAGGTAACAGCTGCAGGAACTCGTTGCGGATGTTGGAGTTGAGCCATCCGTACACAATCGGGTTGCTCACAGCCGAGGTCATTGCAGTCACGTGACACGCCGCCAGCGCCAGGTACTGGGACTCTGTCGACGCCTCCGGGAACACCAGCTCGACCAGCAGGGGGTACAGACCTGCAACAGCACCAAGTCCGCCTGCTCAGTCACAAGTCTCACTAAACTAAAATAAATAGTATACTGAGGATTAGTTTAATGTCCGGCACCAATGAATACAGTCCTGCAGGACTTCCTGCAACGAATCCACATCGAGATTATCACCAACTGGTTCAGATCTTGAAAAGTCTCAATGTCATTTCCTGAACTAGACGGAAAAGACCACCAAAGTCGACATTACCATATTCAAAAATGTTGTAAAGGGCTATCAACAGACTATTTCTGGTACCCATAACGTACGTTTTATGCTTCAGTTTTAACGGCTTGTCATTAGAGGTGAGAGATGATGGGAGCAAGAAACGGGAAAAAAATTCGGCAACGGCCTTTTGAAAAAATTATCACGGTGTTCACCCGGAGTGATTTCGGGAAATGATGGAAAACCCAAATCAGGATGGCCGGACAGGGATTCGAACCTACGTCCTTCCGAATGCCAGGTCAGAGGATGACCCATCACCCACCGGACTCGGTACGTAATTTTCCCAACACTGGAATCACCAGCCTACACAACCCACGGCTTGCTTCGTTGCAATGCTACGTTACTTCAGCAACCCAAATATTTTATTATTACGATAGCAACACTGATATAGATTTTTCCAAAATTATTTTTTCATTCTCCTAATATTAATAACAAAAGACTATAAAATCTTTTATGTAAACAGTGTCATTAATATGAAGTTAATGAAATACGGGATATTAATAACAGGTGATTGGGAATTTCACAAAAACGTATGCAGCAGGAAGAAATACCGTGAAGAGATTTTAAAATGGGAAGGAAATATAATAAGACCCATCAGTCACTCACAAAGGTGAAGCTAGGAGGGAAGCGACGACAAAGAATCTTTAACTAAACTAAAAAAAAAAAGCATCATTAAACCTTTGCCCCTACGGATGAGGCAATATGTTGGTGCACTTGTGTAGATATCAACCGCTGTCAACGAAGCAACATATGTAGTACGTGTTTCCATAACTACAAGTATGTGCATCAATGGCATTCTTCTCGAGTAAGGAACATGTCTGAAATATTTGTGTGTGTGTTTGTTTAGTGTATTTCGTTGCCGTTGTCTAACTTCCTTCAATTATGAGGAGAGACTCCTTTTCTTTCGTTTTCATCTGGAATTACCTTACTGGTTCGATAAAAATGATTCTAAATAAAAATATACCTCTAACTAAAACTAAAATAAATCGAATGATTCATTTTTCTTGCGAATTCCTCCTACGACGAGAGGTGGGAAGTAATCGAACGTGCAACTACTGTATATTGCGTTGTCAGACGGATAACTTTGCGATGGGGCTTGCTATATATATATAGTTAAAGCAACCATTATGGTGACAGATCACTCTTCTATCGTAGATGAGACTATTCGCCCCAGCTCTTTATTTTATCGTACCTGTAATGATTTCGAGCAATATTTGTTGATGCACATTAACGAATTTTTTTCCAATTGTACTCCTTTTCACTACGGTGGCTGTCTGGTGACTCCGTGGTTAAGGTGTCTGACTGGAGACTTAAAGGTCCCCGGTTCGAATCGCTGTCTCGGTGAGGATTTTCATAGGCACTTAACCCGACCTTCACTTCTCGTACAGCCTGCTGTGTAATGTGAAGTACACCAGAACGCTTCCGTGGTTCGGATTTCACGTTAAACTGTAGGTCCCCTGTACCAAGCAGGATTGCCGGGTTAGGATTGATGCGACTATCAATAGAATGGGGTGGAATGCAGAGCCAATAGAAACCCTATCACCAGGTTATTACGACCTCACAGAATTATTATTATTATTACTTTACTAATTTTATTCAAGATTTAAATCGGAATGTTGCATAAACTAAAACATTCCTTTACCATCGTCATCCGACCGGGAAGAAGTATGAGGGCTTACTGGTTAGAACGTCTGACTGGAAATCGAAAGGTCGAATCCCGGTATCGGCAGGCGTTTTCAAAGACCGTTAACCAAACGTTAATCTCTCACATAGTTTTTTGTGTAATTTGAAGTGCGCAAGAACACTTTAGTAGTTAGGATTTCGCTATAAGCTGCAGGTATCCTACAGGCGGTGGGACCACCAGGTTAAGTTAAGCGGCTACGATAAGGGCGGATTATGCAGCTGGTAAGAAACCCAGTAACTAGGTGATTATGATCGCACGAGTTTACAGTAGCCTACATCAATTTTTAATGTTCGCTAGACATATAATATCGATCAGCTCATTAGAATAAAAACAGTACTTGTTACTATTGTAGCTAGATATTAGACTCAGTTTATTCCTTAAACGTCTCTTCCATGCTGTGTAATTGTAGTAATAGGACCAATAGGTTCGGTTAGAAGTGTATTTAATTTTTTGTAGGAACGAATATAAGTGTAGAACACCAGTAAAAAAATGTAAATTTGATGATATAATAGCACAACGGAAGACTGACAGAACCAAAACCAACGCTCGTACGCAATACTACGCAATACTTGTTGCAAATTACTTGGAGAAGTTTTTTTGAGAACTAGCTGGTACCCACGACTTCGTTCGTGTTTGTAAAGAATTTGGATTGACAGATACAGACATCTAACTACCATAGTGCACTATGGGAGACTCGATGCTGTTACCACACACAAACGCAAGTCATCTGCGCTATGTAGTTCAGGCAGCAAAGTAAAATAGTATACGGACACACATGTCTTTGGTCGAAATACCAAAATATCCTTGATCGACCAATTTCAACAACCATATCTCCCACACTCACACAGTTACCGAAATTCGGCCAACGTTGTGATCGACGGGTAACTCTGTGCTACTACCAAACACAAAAAACTGTGATCTGTGCTAGATAGGTTTGGCTGAAAAGTGATACACCATGAAACATACGTTTTTGGCAGAAATATGAAAGTGCCGCAGGTCGACCACTTTCAACCACCATATCACCCACACCTCCATAGCTACCGACATCTAACCACCATAGCACACGACAGGAGACACGATACCACTACCACACATAAACTATGCTATGTAGTTGTGGCAGCAGAGTGACATATACGGAAACACATGTCTTTGATTGAAATACGAAAATGCCCTGTATCGACCACTTTTAAGCATCATATCTCCCACACTACCACAGTTACTGAAATTTGGACAACGTTGTTATCGACGGGTGATTCTATGCTACTACCACACAAATACCAGTGATCTGTGCTAGATAGTTTAGGCTGAAAAGTGGTACACCATGACACATACGTTTTTGGTAGAAATATGAAAGTTCCGCAGGTCGACCAGTTTCAACCCCCATAGCTACCGACATCTAACAACCATAGTACACGATATGAAACACGATACCACTACCATACACAAACACCAATGGTCTATGCTATGTAATTGTGGCAGCAGAGGGACATATACGGAAACACAAGTCTTTGGTCGAAATACGAAAATATCCTTGATCGGCCAATTTTAACCACCATATCTCCCACACTACCATAGTGACTGAAATTCGGCCAACGTTGTTATCGACGGGTGACTCTAAGCTACTACCACACACAAACACCAGTAATCTGTGCTAGATAGTTTTGGCTGAAAAGTGATACACCATGACACATACGTTTTTGGTAGAAATATGAAAGTGCCTCAGGTCGACCACTCTCAACCACCATAAATCCCACACCCCCATAGCTACCGACATCTAACCACCATAGTACACGATATGAAACACGATACCACTATCACACACAAACACCAATGGTCTATGCTATGTAATTGTGGCAGCAGAGGGACATATACGGAGACACATGTCTTTGGTCGAAATACGAAAATGCCCTGTATCGTCCAATTTTAACCATCATGTCTCCCACACTACCACAGTTACTGAAATTCGGCCATCGTTGTTATCGACGGGTGACTCTTTGCTACTTTCACACACAAACACCAGTGATCTGTACTAGATAATTTTGGCTGAAAAGTGATACTCCATGACACATACGTTTTTGGTAGAAATATGAAAGTGCCTCAGGTCGACCACTCTCAACCACCATATATCCCACACCTCCATAGCTACCGACATTTAACCACCATAGTACACGATAGGAGACACGATACCACTACCACACACAAACACCAATGGTCTATGCTATGTAATTGTGGCAGCAGAGGGACATATACGGAGACACATGTCTTTGGTCGAAATACGAAAATGCCGGTATCGACCACTTTTAACCATAATATCTTCCACATCCCCACAGTTATCGACATTCGGCCAACGTTGTGCACGACAGGAAACTCCATGTTACTGCCACACAGGAAGACCTGTGATCTGTGTTAGGTAGTGGTGACTGAAAAGTGAAATATACGAAAACACATGTCTTTTATATATATATATATATATATATATAAGATTTATTTGTATACTCTTTAACAATTCTTGTTATAACATAGATGAATTCTGCCCACCATTATATTATGTTGAAATTATAAATACAACACAACTGCTGTAACAAGGAAGATAATCAAGTTGTGTTAAATGTCATCCCAGCATACCGCAGACGGCTCTTCGCTTTGACAAGAGAAAAGACCACAATTTAATAATGGGACCACTTTTATGTTTTCACAATAAACGCTAACGATATCGGAAATGTGGTTAACGCAACGTTCAGACTATTAAATTGCGGCCACTTTTTTATCTCCACAATATACCCTAACGATATCAGAAATGAGGTTAACGTAACGTTCGGACTAGAAGACAAACCTAATTTAGTTTCTAAACGTAAACTCGAGTTTTGATCAACCATGGAAGCATCCCATGACAAAATATATACGTCGCTGAAAATAGAAAATAAAAATACCACAGAAAATATAGTATAACTGCTTTTTCATCCAGCTTTAATTTATTTAAGTGTTAATGAACTGCCTTTCTAAATTAATTCCTGCAGGAGTTGAAGTTTCTCTTACAATAGCAAAAATAATTGCAAACCGATGAGATATTTAATCCTACAACAGCAGTCAGAAGTGCAGAGGAACCAAATATTACGTACCAAAGTGTTTATTATGACCTTGAGATCAATCATATACATAGATACTATTTTATTTATAGAGTAAAAAGAACAATATTAAAGGATGAGAGTGATATCAAAGAAACAAAACATACTCTAGTTTTGAATTGAGTAGATACTGACAACTCTGCTCATTGCAAGAAAGCAGTGAGGGAAGAAAGCTGTTTTTGTTCTTTGTTTAGTACCTATGAAGTTCATGTTAATTACGGAAAATATCCTAGAAAATTTAAATTGTTAATATGCAGAAGTCTTAATTTGCTCTACCGAGCGTGGTGGTGTAACGGGTAGCGTTCTAGCCTCGCATTCGGGAGGACGGCGGTTCGAATCCCCATCCGGGCATCCAGATTTGGGTTTTCCATGGTTTCCCAAATCACTCCAGGCTAATGCCGGGATGATTCCTTCAAAACGCCATAGCCGAATTCCTTCCCATTCCTTACCCCCCATCCTTTCCCGTCACTAAAGACCTCGCTGTTGAGAGACATTAAGAAGTTAAAAATAATAATAATAATTTGCCCTGGGCGATTGTTCTCAAATGCAGGTTTGGTGCTAACTACATAGAGCAGTATATTTCTATTTAATATCATTGTTCTTGGGAGGAACACCTGCTGAAATATGACTGATCTTGATTTATCACGATATGTCTTGAAAGTTCGTCATTTAAGATAAAACTGAACTGTTAATTAGTACTGGACAAGAAGAAGTATAATGGGGGAATTGCAGAAGGTTTTGCTGGCTGAAAATCGTCACTGGGATCTTACACAAGCCTGCTGAATTTCAGACAGGGGAGAGGAGGGAGGGGAGTGAACATAAATAGATGAAGAAAAGAAATATCAATTCATTTTCTGAGATAGCTAACAAAACAAATTAAAATAAAGTTAAGAAGGTTCTTCTCATAATTTAATCAAATATAAATGACTCTACATTTAATTAACTTTCCTTCATGTATAACTCTATAGATAGAAATGAAAACATTTTCGAAACAGAAGACGTTTAATGAACTAAAGATAAAAACAGAAGTAGGATTTTTGTACAAGAAATTTGCTATTGAAACAATATGTGAATGTAAATAAAGATCAATAATAATAGATTTTCGGGATTTCTACCATATTGTAGTCCGTAAGTAAATACTAATATATTTGTCTTCAGCTGGCAGAGATATGTATATTTAATTTGTCCTATTTCTATCAATTTTAAGCTAAAATGATCCAACATCACTCAATTAGAAAATTATATGACAGAAGGATACGTATTTAGCCCACCGTGAAAAGCTTTCACGTACTTGCAAACGACTGCTGTGCAAAGCGGACTCGTAAATGTAGTTTTATTCCAACACAGAGAGTACTTTGTCACAATTTGGGCTCGTAAGTTTCTGTTTTTGGAGTAGGAATCTAACTGAGATGAATTTACAAACAATCTAACATAGCTAGAGAAGCAGTGAGAGAAATGGGCGCGGCATAGCAAAGCGCTAATTGGTAACAAAGTCCTTTGCCTTGTGGCGTTGGAAGCAGAGTTTCGGAGTTTCATTTAAGTTGTTTGTTAAAGCGTCTGACTATAGGAAGTCATCACAGCGGCAAATTATACCACTGAACAGCCGCATACACGAGCAGTCGTCTTAAGATTGCGTCATCCATGGAGCTATACTTACGTACAAAGGGGAGCAAGAACGAAGTCATTGTTAAGATTGTAATGTTTGCAGACAGAGATATGTTACTCATTTGTAAAACAATCGTGTTCAAGAGTCGAATTAAAACTTCAAAAAAGTTTTTAAAAAAGTCCATATGTGCTACCATTATTTTCAAAATCGCGGTGTATAATTGTCTCACCATGCCTTCTGTCACGGTGTATAACTGTCTCACCATGCCTTCTGTCATGGTGTGTAGATGTCTCACCATGCTTTCGGTCAGAATTATTTACTGGATTTATAATTTAATTATCTTTTCATCAAACAAGAAAATAACAGATATTAATTAAATAAATACCAGTTTACCTGTGTATAATTGTAAATTACCAGTGAATCTGTGTTTTGGTCCACGCTAAATTGCACTGATTCTTACAGAATAAAAATAACTTCAAAACACTAGGCGATCACTGACGAAAATAATTTTTTCTTTTTTAAAAAAATTATGAAATTGTGGAATCGTTATATATATTAACTTACTGGATGATTTTGTGCTTAAGAATATTTCAAAAATTTTCAAATTTTCTGATATTATTATTTAAAAACATATTTGTTATATTGTTTAGTACAGTTATCAATATTTGCTGCATCGATCATTTGTTCAGGAAGAAGGAGGAGAGGGGCAAGATACGACCAGGCTCACGTCAGTTGACAATGTTCAATGTATCACCTATTACAATTATGTGAGACTGTACGTTAAATCTGTCGTATTTTGTTCAATGCAATGTGATAAACTTGTTAATTATTTGCAATTTCAGTTAAATTTATTTACATGTAGTGCCAAGTAGGTTTAGGTAATTATCAATCGTTTTTAATAGTAGCTGATCGTATTAGCCAATGTTTATTGCTCTGGATACGGGTAGTTGTGCCTTAGTTTGCGTCTAGAATGTTCACTGTGGCTTAGGGAGCGTCCATAAACTACGTGGCTTGGCTAGGTGGAGGGAGATGTTGGCTGGATTGCTACGTTGGGCTTCGTGGGGTGGGGTGGGGGCGGTGTTCCGAGCCAGGCAACGTAGCTTTTCGTTCATATTATTTGTCACAGTTAAAAAGAGGTGCACAACACACAACAGCATGTGATTATTTATTTCCATCATTCAATTATCTCCGTATGTTATTTTTTTGATAGTCTGACAAAATTTCTTCTGGAATCAATAGTGAAAAAAGCTACGTGCTACGCGGGAGTGGGGGGGAGGCAAAAAATGTGTCGGGCTACGTGGAGGGAGGGCGGGGGTTCACAGGAGGCCAAAATGTAGCTTACGTATGCTCCCTAATAAAGTGTCACTCTAATAGCAGCCAAGAGGGTAACTCGGAACATTGGTAAGAGGAGACTACGCTAATTTAGTCACTTTGATAATCTTAAGTAAAGCATCAGATGTTTATTTTGAAAATGTTTTGTATTAAATGAAAAAGTAAAATCCATCTCTAACATTTCCATTTAAAGTTACCAGATTACTTTTTTAAGACTTTACACGCAGTCACTGTCAGGGTAGGGGGGCGCAGAAGGACTGGGAACAAGGAACTGGAAGGAAATTTGCCATGGCTTTTTGACGGACCCATCCCGGTATCCGACTGGAATGATTTCGGGACACCACAGAAAAGCGAGAACTGCATTGCCAAACGAAGATTCGAACCAGGGATCTCCCCAAAGCGAGGTCAACGCTTTACTACTCACCCACAATGCTCTGTGTCATAATTACAGTCGAGAAAGTCAATTACTTTAGTGAGGAATAACATGCACTTGTCGACCGTTTAAACCTGCAATTTGCAAGTTTATAAAACCACAAAATATGTCATGTCGACTCGTGTCAGGAGGATTTGAGCTATAAACATTATGAATAACTTTAATCCTCGTCTGGGCATCCAGATTTGGGTTTTCCATGGTTTCCCAAATCACTCCAGGCAAATGCCGGGATGCTTCCTTCACAAGACCATGGCCGAATTCCTTCCCATTCCTTGACCCCCATCCTTTCCCGTCTCTAAAGACCTCGTTGTTAGAGAGACGTTAAGAAGATATAAAAAAAAACTTTAAAACGACTTTACGTTTTTGCACTGACATTTACACACACTACACAAGACTGTTAACCAATATTAGAACTTCTTCCCTGAGATTTTACCGCATTGGAGAGGTGTGAAGCAAAAAAAATTACGGCAGTATCCTACTTGAGGTCAATATCTCCTTTGTATATTTCATTCATCAACATACATCTGCCACTCCTTTCTCAAAAATGGATGTTGGACACAAACGTTTATGACCACCAGAAACGAAGTGCATCCGAGTCATTGTTATAACATCATTGCGCCCATATAATCAAAATACGGGGTGCAAAACAGAGCGTGTTGTGAGATAACAACCATAGGGCTAGTTAATTGTGAAATAACTAATGTAAGTAATAGTAAAAAATACTATGGTCGGATATTTAAGTTGGCAAACATGTAATGCCAAGAGCTATACAATTAATATCGCTGACTGCAATGGATGTTTTGTTTTATCGTGGACTGGTGGTTGTCATGGATGTTTTAGCAGTAGAGGTTTGACTTGAAAGTCGATGATTTAAGATTTGTTAAGTTTGTGAGAAATTCAATACTGAAGTGAAATAAATAATCAATGTTGGAAAATTATTGTAGAATTATTTAGTGAGTACTGAATAAAGTTTATCAAGATAATGGTTTGTACTAATCAGCAGCGAGGCGGCTATCGTTAGTAATTTTGGTTTAAATCCAGAATTCATAACGGGCCATATTAAACGGAAAAATGAAGCATTAACCTCGCAGTGTGTTCGAAACGTTCAAATGAAATGTCGAGTAGAGAAATCGAGATTTAATACCTTTCGTCATAGTAAAAGAGTCAATAGACAGTATTAAGGTTACAATCTTTCCCAGCTTCCTCTTATCGGTCTATATACCCATTGTGTATAAACATTCCCAGATTCCGAAACCGTATTGGCTTCTATTGTTCTTAAGTTACAGGTAATAATGACCTAGTTTACACTAACTATTTGTGAAGTTCATATGCAAGACAAAGCCCAGAATGTCTGGGAATTAACAAGGCGAATGTCTCGAGCAACGCTAATTCATTCCCAAATCACTTGACTAATTTTTAAATCGTTTAACTGTAAAACCCTTACACCTTCTTGAACATTTTTTTTTGCTTCCTTCTAATACCAACAAGATCGTAATTTTACAAATGAGTTTCAAGTGGTTTGTTTTTTGTGGAATCCGGGGTTTTCTTTAAGTAATACATATTTACCAATCATATGAAATTTGTTAGCAGATAATATTCAGATGTGTGGATTGGTTAATTTGTTAGTGAAAGGAACAGTCGAAGTTGTAGAAGAAGACAGAGAATATATGAAGCAGATAATTGAGGATGTGGGGTGTAAGGGGTATGTAGAAATGAAGAGGTTAGCACAGGATAGGAAGGGATGGAGGATTGCATCAAACCAGTTGAAACTGACGACAGCAAAAAAAAAAAAAAAAAAAAAAAAAAAAAAAATGTAGTCGCTTACATTCGTGGTTTCTGTGAGGAAAACATTGCGTATGACGGGCTGCACTGTGAACGTTACATATTGACCATGACAGCGGCAGAAATATTTTTCGGTTTCGATACACGGTTTACGATTCTATGGGCAAAGTACTAAATATAAATTTTCACAAAAATTTGTTGATCAAACAAACATTAATTTTTAACTTTATTTTATTAATTCATTTAATCATTACAGTAAAAAGTAATGTATAGCGCAAACAATGGCTGAGAACTTTTGAGACTATGCTTAAATAGTGCGTAAGAAATTGTTTTCCCTACGTAATTTGCGCGGCTAACAGAGAGTTTGCGGATGGAATGAGCCACCAAATAATAACTCCTCTGTATATATCACGGATCTCCCTGATATATATTTGAGTAACGGAAACAACACAGCCTGGCTCTACCGCAGCATCAATGGCTAAATCTCAGAAATATGTCGATTAGCTCACTACACTGAGAAATATGTAACGGCGTACGCGTCATACATTCCCTGAGTCACGGGAATGTTAATTATGAAAAGTGACAGTGGTAAATATGCACTGTAATTACGAAACATTTTAAGTTCTGTTATTTGTCTGAAAAACACTGGGTTAAACTGCTGGAAGGGAGAACAAAAATACTTGTTGTGCTCATATAATTGTGGAATGGAGACATTCTATACACACCTCGATATAGTCTGATAATTACTACAGAGAATACTGCATTAATGCTGTGTTCCGTAACTAAAATCCAGCCTTGCATCCAAGATGAACACGCACAATAAACCCTTGTAGGAACGCCTCTCCATTTCAGTGTGATTCTTGACGATGTCGATCCTCACCGATGTGATGAGATCCCGCAAGTGGTTGCGGGGACAGCGAGTGTTAAGGTCGTGACACGAGATGAAGTTCAGAAGCGGCTCGACCGATTCGCCTGAGTAAGCAGACGGCTGGTCGGGTCGTGCGGAAAGTCGTAAAACGAAATGTAACGGCGCTCCAAACGCTTCTCGCCCGGTCGTAACGCACGGGCATACGGTAAACCGTGATGGTCCAATTACGAGCTGACACCACACACTAAAACAAGAAAACAGTAAGGATAAAATATAGCCGTTTCGATGCGCATTCAACAGACATATTTGCAGTGTTACAAACAAAGATATTACTGTCGCAATGTATATAGCTTTGCAAGTTTCGATGATCTGAATACGTTATTTTCACTGCCATTAAAAAGGCGTTGTTTGTCAGCGCATCCTGGCTTCCGATACTAGTTCTATAATTAAATCACACCCATTACATAGAAAGGTAGACTTGTACTACCGAACGGCAAATGAATTCAGTTAATGCTACCGACATCGTTCAAGCAAATTGTCTCATTTTGCTAAGAGATCACCTTACTGGAGAGTAAAGAAGTAACTGCTTTGAATGTTAATCCTGATAACGACTCGGGATGAATGCATCATCGAGAGTGTTTTCGGTATCTTAAAAGATAATTTAGGCACAATTTTCTGCCCTAACAGTATCAACTCGTTAACACAATAAACGCTCGTGGAAAGTAAGCACAGTTTAGAAACATCTTGATTCAGAGCTACCATCATAAGCACTTTACGGGACTTATTCAACTATCTAGTGGACCGTTTTCTTTGTATTGTATGTTTACCAAAATATTCAAATGAGCAACGTACATGTCGGCATCTCTATTATAGTTCTAACAGCCACTTCAATTATTACGATAAACCGCTTATAGAGACAATAATGATGTCCAATGTTATAGAAGGGTTCCCCTGTACATTTACATCCGAAATCCTGGTGGAAAGGAAAAAGTCAAAGTGGATAATGCAACATAAAACGAGACTGAAGTGGGAACAGGTGTGTCACAGCGTAGATTATTGGGACAGTTGCAGTTCATTACGCTAATGAATAATTCATCAGTTGATCAATACTCGGACGTTGGGCTGTTTGTGACATAACGCTGTGTAATAGGATTACAGCTTTGAGAGAGGATTGTGAGCAAATGAAAATTGATGTTGACAGGACACTTAGTTGGGTGTGTAAGCATGAAATGAAGATAAATAACAAAATAGTGAGATTAGTAGGTACACCAATAAAAAATATGGGTTTTCTACGATTATGCGTCGGAAGGGGAAGAGGTAGTTGAAGGAATAAAATATAAATACAAGGGAATATCATTTGACAATAATTTAAAATGGACAGGGCACATGAAAAGGGCTCAGTGTATTATGTCTTTTACAGAGGGTAATGAGAGGATGTACCAAGGAGAAAAGATAGACGGGTTATTATCATCATATCATTCATTGTTAGACTATTGTGGGATGGTATGAGATCCACCTTAGAGATATCAGATACTGGAGTACGGCTAGAGTTGTGTATGAAAATTACCAAAATAAGGCAATCAGTAACTAAATTAATTAAACAGTTGAATTGGGAGTTATTTCAAGATAGAAGGGATGAAGAGAATTATGGGTATGGACAAAGAATACCTATATTGGTATGAGGTGTGTATAAATATCAGGGGAAGATTTATAAGCTGAGAGTGAAAGGGAAGAGAGAACAATGATAGTAAATTAGCAATTAATTCAAAGCCTAAGGAAATAATAAATCATTCGTTTGTAGGTAGGGGAGTCAGGGAATGAAAAAAATTTCTCAAGGAGATGATGAATATTATACCTCATACGGTAAAGGATTTTAAAGTAAAAAACACTTATGAATCATAAGTCGGTTTGTAGCTAAATTTTCACTGGGGCATGAGTTTTATTGTAATTAAATAACACTAAATAAAAAAAAAAAACGTTTATGCACAAACCACGTTTCATATGTCTGAACGACGACTTGCACTCAAACAATAAATGAAGGGTTGCAAGAGGAGGATCAAATAAAGAATCCGTGTTATCGTTATTAGCATTTATGCAATCGATTTCCACCAAGCAATGAGTATAATTCATAAATGATTGGTGAATGTACTTAGAGAGAACGTTATCTAAAGAATGTTGCCGGCGCATGTTCCAAACAGTGAATCATTGAAACAATGGCTTATTACAAGCCGTCTACAATTACGAGTCCCTGCGAAGTCAATAACAGTCATATTCATCAGCCACGAACCCCGGTCAACTTGCTGACTAAAACTTGTACCGTATAAAGTCCCAGTAAATGAGTCATTAATGTACTTCGACTTGCATATAGATCACGAAAATAAATGGAAATAAAAAATATGACATGTATGATTGATTAATACATCCACTATCAGTTTACATGCTATAACAGTAACTACCTGGGATTGTCCTCACCATCTATCCCGCATTAGACTACAGATGTATTGGTTATGGCTCAGAAAACATGTAACAACACGATAAAATAAATAATTTGCTGCACAGAACGCCATGTGCATATACCGCAGCCATGATATCAATGACGCCAAATACATTGCTCGTCAGAATGTAAAATTCTTTCATGAAGTTGAGACGTGAGTTCCTTTCGGCTAAAGTTATTGCACAGCATAAAGTAATAACACAGAGTGGTGTTTGTCAACTACAATCACGCATCACGACCGTAATTTTTTCCAGCAATTACTTGAGTAATAAAGAATCTCTTCAATTCTTCTAACATGTATGGAAAATTGAAGTTAATTAAATTCCAATCGAGCATATGCTCCATTTAGAATTTTCCTACACATCAATCTTCAATTCCGCGATTTTTGATAAACCTAAAACCACCATCCAAATACTTCTGCCCTTAACGAATTTGGTTTCTGGTAAAGTGTTCAACATTTTCCATGAGAGTTTATTTCAGAGCATATTCCATTATGCACAAAATAAATTTTTCTCACTACTTTACACCTAAAATGAAGCGCCATCCGGAGGCAGTCGTCATCCCTTCTTGTTGCTATTCTTCTGTCACTATCCGTCCAAGCCTCATCACTAACATACGCCTTCTACACTCTCCACACCCGCTTAGTATATTTAAATAACTTAGCTCCTTTATCATATGAGTGACTAATTATGTTTTGTGGTAATTTCTACTAACAAATCTAGCCACTCTCCATTGAATTCCTTCCAATTCCTATATTTCATATCCTTGTTGTGGGTCCCGCACTACTCCATCATACCTAGGAAATGGTCTGACCAATGTTTTGTAATCAAGTTACCCCACTTCCCTGGCACATCCCCTCATTGCTCGCTCCAACAAATTAATGATTTTGAAACCTCTTTCTACCACCTGCCCAATATTTCCTGTGAAACTGAGTTTACAATTAATGATTATCCAAGATATAATTCTTTAGTATGTTTTCGCTCCATCTGCCTATGATCATAAAAACTATGTTTTATATGTACACAAGGAAACTGACTATTACGCAACGATATAATGAACATGCCATTTGTAAACTGTTTTGAAGTATCCAATGAATAAAATCTTCCTGTCCCGCGCGGGGTGCTCGACAAAAAGTTACAGCAACGGGATTGAGCCTGTAGGAGTGTCCAATAACTCTCCTTCAAAAATGGCAGTAACAACAACGCCGTGGGAAGTGAAGTCAACGATCCTATAGCTGATGCCAGGAGAAAATTCGGAGTACTACCTCAAGAAACAATCATTGCAGGAATACCTGAGGCTATCAAACACGTAAATTTTTTTAAAAATGGTAGCTGTGACATTCTGTCAAATCAAAATCAAACCAAGAGTATCTATCGCAATAGCACAAATAGCCCTATTGCCATGAACATTGGGAATAGGTTGCAAAAAACACCAAAAATTAGAATAAATGTTGCATTTTTTTAAGATAAAGGCGGATAATGGTATTACTTCGAAGTAGAAATTAGTCGTTTTGGCAAAAGAAGCAGCAACATTGAGAAATCAGCCATCAGCTTTATTCCTGCGTATATTCCAGCAACAATAAAATCCGATTCGTCCGGTGAATCGGATGAGGGGAGGTGTGTGCCTACTTTAACAATACTAATCCTGTGGATTGCTGAATGACTCCGTTTTCCTGTCAAGATCTGAAGAAACTAACAAAAACAGAAAGTGCATTTTATTAAAAAAATTCTTTTACGGGTATTAAACACACTCGGCTTTTTCACCTAACATCTAGCTTCAAAAATAGTTTGTTTTCATTATAAATATCAACAATTTTCTTTCCAAGTAATTAGTGTCACACATAGAGGTGAGAGAAACAGAATGCTTACTTGTCCGATAGGACTTTATCTAATGTGAGCAAGACCGTAACAGGAAAAAGTTTGTACATTTAAAATATTAAAAAAGGAGCTGCCGGTATTATTAATAAGGTACGGACGATAACCGCAAAGATACAGAATTGTACAAATTTATATCTAGCGTTATTAGAGTAATTTTTCACTTTATGGTAATGGAGGAAGTAAAAGACTCTAAAATAGGGTTGCGTGCATTCTCTTACTCCAGGTTGCAATTCACCAGGCTCTGACAGGCATAGATACAAATTGCTCAGCGGCTAGTTACCAGACCTAATGGCTGCTATTCGTCTGGATGGCAGCTGAGAGAGCGGGGTCAGAGGTACTGCGGTTTCATTCAGTCCAGGCATTCATCACCGTCCTGCGGATATCTGTGAATGCGGGGACTTACTCAAAGGTCAAGAATCATCCAAGAAACATTGATTACAGCGGAATATTTACCTTGTGATCAGTTGCGCAGAGGGTGAAAGATAAATGAATTAAATTGATGATTTCCATCGATTTTTCTGCATACAGACAATACTAAAAGGCGTGCGCGAAGTTTCGAGTGCGATACTTCAAAGACAAATCAAGATGCAGAACTGGGAACCTAACCCGCGTCGTCCCAAATGCCTGGCACTAACTCTAATTGTTCGTTCGCGGTACAGAACTAACTGATTTTTACATGAAATAAAATCACAATGGGAATAAGTTTGTACATCTTATATATAAAAATCAATGTTTGTTTGTTTGTATGTTCGTCTTCTATGCGTTCCTGTACCATTTATCAGATTGCAATGAAACTTTGGAGAGTTTTCGAGTGTGCGCGTGCGAAGGTTCCTGCGAAAAAAAAATTCCAAAAAGTCGCCCCTATTCCCCATAACACCCCTTAGTTTAGGCAAAACCACATTTTTTATCCGATTTAGATAGGAATTTGTACACTTATACTTTAAAACAAACATGAAAATACTGCCTACATACGGTTTCCAAATATTAATCCCCTCGCCCTATATCCACCCCCATACTTCAGGCAATACCACATTTTTTATCCGATTTAGATAGGAATTTGTACACTTTTACTTTAAAACAAACAGAAAAATACTGCCTACGTATGGTTACCGAATATTCATCCCCTCTCCCCCTTTCCCACCCCATTACGTTTTCACCCCATAATTTAGGCAAACCACATTTTTTATTGGATTTAGATAAGAATTTGTACACTTATACTTTAAAACAAACAGAAAAATACAGCCTACGTATGGTTTCCGAATATTCATCCCCTCTCCCCCTTTCCACCGCCATTACGTTTTCACCCCATAATTTAGGCAAACAACATTTCTTATCCGATTTAGATAAGAATTTGTACACTTATACTTTAAAACGAACAGAAAAATATAGCCTACGTATGGTTTCCGAATATTGATCCCCTCTCCCCTTTCCAACCCCATTACGTTTTTACCCCATAATTTAGGCAAACCACATTTTTTATCCGATTGGATAAGAATTTGTACACTTATACTTTAAAACTAACAGAAAAATACTGCCTACGTATGGTTTCCGAATATTCATCCCCTCTCCCCCTTTCCAACCCCATTACCTTTTCACCCCATAATTTAGGCAAACCACATTTTTTATCCGATTTAGATAAGAATTTGTACACTTATACTTTAAAACAAACAGAAAAATACAGCCTACATATGGTTCCCGAATATTCATCCCCTCTCCCCCTTTCCACCCCCATTACGTTTTTACCTCATAATTTGGGGAAACCACATTTTTTATCCGTTTTAGATAAGAATTTGTACACTTATACTTTAAAACTAACAGAAAAATACTGCCTACGTACGGTTTCCGAATATTCATCCCCTGTCCCCCTTTCCAACCCCATTACGTTTTCACCCCATAATTTAGGCAAACCACATTTTTTATCGGATTTAGATAAGAATTTGTACACTTATACTTTAAAACAAACAGAAAAATACTGCCTGCGTATGGTTTCCGAATATTCATCCCCTCTCCCCCTTTCCAATCCCATTACGTTTTCACCCCATAATTTAGGCAAACCACATTTTTTATCCGATTTAGATAAGAATTTGTATACTTAAACTTTAAAACAAACATCAAAATACTGCCTATTTATGGTTTACGAATATTCATCCCCTCTCTCCCTTTACACCCTCATTACGTTTTTACCCCATAATTTAGGCAAACCACATTTTTTATCCGATTTAGATAAGAATTTGTACACTTATACTTTAAAACAAACAGAAAAACACTGCCTTCTTATGGTTTCCGAATATTCATCCCCTCTCCCCCTTTCCAACCCCATTACGTTTTTACCTCATAATTTAGGCAAACCACAATTTTTATCCGATTTAGATAGGAATTTGTACACTTATACTTTAAAACAAACATAAAAATACTGCCTATATACGGTTTCCGAATATTCATCCCCTCTCCCCCTTTCCACCCCATTACGTTTTTACCCCATAATTTAGGTAAACCACATTTTTTATCCGATTTAGATAAGAATTTGTACACATATACTTTAAAACAAACAGAAAAATACTGCCTACGTATGGTTTCCGAATATTCATCCCCTCTCCCCATTTCCAACCTCATTACGTTTTTACCCCATAATTTAGGCAAACCGTTGGTGATCAGATGAAAGGTCGTTGATGGTTTTGAGTTTAATTTCACGCTTGATGTCCTTCACGACGGCAACATCTAGGACATCTGGTTGCTGTCATCTATTGTGGGGGATATTTGTCGGTGATTTTGGACCTAGCACTTGGATGTTTCTTCTTTCAGCTAGCTCCAAAAGGAGAAGCTATGGTGAATTGTCGAGGGGATGTCGAAAATGGTTCCTGTCAAAAAACAAATATTTAAAATCCCACCCCTCTTCCCCATAATGTAACTCGACGAGACAAATCGAAAATAAATAATATAATTTTTGATATCTAGATTTGTTTTCGAGTTTTAGCATGTTAAAAATCAGTTATAGGTAGTCTATTACTCCATGTACTTTTGGTGACGTTTCTTCTGGCCGAGGCCGTATTTCAACCATAATAACATTCAATAGGAGAAAGTAAAACATCTATAAGTAATTTCCACCGCGAATATATAGTGGTATTGGGAATTTTTATTCAGGTCCAGGCCATTAGGCAAACCACATTTTTTATCCGATTTAGATAAGAATTTGTACACTTATACTTTAAAACAAACAGAAAAATACTGCCTACGTATGGTTTCCGAATATTCATTCCCTCTCCCCATTTCCAACCCCATTACGTTTTTACCCCATAATTTAGGCAAACCACATTTTTTATCCGATTTAGATAAGAATTTATACACTTATACTTTAAAACAAACAGAAAAATACTGCCTACGTATGGTTTCCGAATATTCATCCCCTTTCTCCCTTTCCAACCCCATTACGTTTTTACCCCATTATTTAGGCAAACCACATATTTCATCAGATTTCAATGGGAATTTGCACACTTATACTTTAAAACAAACAGAAAAATACTGCCTGCATATGTTTTCCAAAGCGCATCCCCTCTCACACTTTCCAACTGAAAATGAATGAAACAGCAGTTTAAAATTTATATGTAAATATTTTTTCATTTAATCTATGTGCCTACTCAAGTCCAGCAATAGTGAAGCATTGCCAGGTTAGCTAGTCTGAAATAATAAAAAACGAGCTACCGGTGTTATTAATAACAAGGAATCGACCTTTTTAAATTTATGTCTCTCTGTTTGCCTGGAAAAAGGATGAACAGCAGTCACACAAAAACTACTGATCGGATTTTGATTGGGTATAATTTGATGTACGGCTCATGGTTCCTCGGGTAAAATAAGGTATGTTCCATTTTAAAGTGGAGTCGTAAAGCTATACTTTTTTTTATAAAAGAATGTGTTAGTTTTGATCGAACATGATTTAACATAGTAAAACCTATTTGAATTTGCATGGGATTTCGATTAAAGTAGTCCGTTGACGAGTGGGTAAAACAGAAAATGTTTCACTGTGATGTAAATTTTTAAAAAAAAAAGATATTTAGAACAAATTTTGTTGAACGTGATTCACGCAAAACGTTGTGGTTGAATTTTAAGGGAATTTTGATTAATTTGTAGCTCTTGGTCCCACGGGTAAAATAAGGATTTTTTCAGTTTGATGACCGAGCGTGGTGGGTGAGCGGTTAACGCTCTCGCCTCGTATTCGGGGGGACACCGGTTCGAATCCCCGTCCGGACATTCAGATTTGTGTTTTCCATGGTTTCCCTAAATCACTCCAGGCGAATGGCGGGATGCTTCCTTTAAAAGGCCATGGCCGAATTTCTTCCCGTTCCATATCCCCAGTCCCATCCCGGCTCTAATGACCTCGACGTCGACGAAGCGTAAAGCCATAATTAAAAAAATTCAGTTTGATGTAACTTTGCAATTTCATATTTCAAAGTCATAAATTTAAAACAAATCAGGTGGTCGCATTTCTATGGTATTTAGAGGCTATGGAGACGCAGGTAAAAGAGGGTCTGCTTCATACTGATGTAATGTCGGAAAATATATGAAATCAGTAACAATTTTTCGTTTAACGCGATTAGTGGTCGGATTTTAATGGGGTTCCTATTAATATACATCGTGTGATCACGCATGTAAAATAGGGTATGGTTCACTTTGATGTGACGTTAAAACAATGACAAATTTAGGGTAAATTTTCGTTGAACACGATTCACGTAATAAAAACTTTGTTTTGTTGTTATTTGTGGCGTAGATCCGAGGGCGTGAAGAAAATTATGGGCATTAATGAAGATACACATTAGAGAAGATCATGAAAAAGGAGCAGGTGGAGGGAACTGCAACAGATATATTGAATTACATAGACTCTTAGAGAGGAAGTTAAGTTTGTATATAAATGAATTACGATTGGGCGAAAGGAGAAGTTACGCATATTTAAAAGTTGTATTGATTACTGTAATATATAAGAAGCTTCGAAATAAAAGTGTTGGAAAGTTCAACAGTGGTCAAATAACTGATGGTTCTCTTGAGGTAAGAGAGCAAGAAGTAAGACAAGATGGCGTAAACGCTTTCTTTCAGTTGATAGGAGGAAAGATCGACGGAATTTGTATATAACGAAGAGCTAATATTAAAAGTCATCTAATCCTTAAAGATGACACAGAATGTTCTCATCCTGGCAGGAGAAATAAAAAAGGGTAAAATAACGTAAGACCTGACTGACCGTCTGGCCTCCCTGATAAGGAACTGCCACCAACGGATTTTCATACAACAGGCGAAGGACGACACTATCTTGTAATCAGCCTGTTACGTTATCGGGGACAACAACGCTGCAGCTCTATTTAAGCACCTCTGTACTGACAGCTAACTGATTTTCGTTAGCAATCGACAGACTATAATCATTAATTTACAATTAACCGCAAAGCAGGCCCGACGGATGACTGAGTTAAGATCAACTTATGCTAATATCTGAATTATAATTTTCCAGATTATTAATAATAAATGGAAATTAATAGTCATTGTTTCAAATTTCAATAAGTGTGTTTATTTAATTTATTTACAGCTTTGTTTCTAATAATTCTAATTCTTTATGTGCGACAATTAATAGTTTAAATAATAACAAACCGTTTATTAAATAAAGTAATTAATTTTTCATCTACTTACAGTAGGTACTTGTTCAAAGCACTATTCAAGAAATGCTTCGTTCAAATCTTACTTTAAGTCCCGAATGCCGCTGGTCGTCAGTTCATACAGAATGTAGAATGAACTGAGTCGTCGCGGCTGACAGAAAATTCCTTTCATAAAATCATGGAACACTGTGAATTAAATTTTACAAGATACATATTTTTCTATGAAGTTATAAAATTTACCATAAATTTGTTCTAACTGGAAAATAATTACATCACGGTTGAAATTATAATATTACTTGCCTAAATTAGTTGTTCCCTTTTCTGTTACATTTTATATGCAGGATAATAGAAATAAAACATACATGTCTGAGTTAGTTGGCATAATAAACTTGTAGTTTCTCAAAACACTATAAACCTAGACCCCCTCCCCCCCCCCCCACCCCCCCGAGTTAATCCGTTCGTTGCGTCACTGTTATGCGACCGAGGCCTCACGCGGAGTTAGTTGGTTGGAGCATTGTTGCTGAAAGAAATTTTCTCAATCTGGTCTTGGCCTGCAGGACGGGATGGTGATTCGTCCACCACATGGGAACGTAAAACTCGGTGGATTCCTTGATCTCTATCGGAAGAGCAGGCCTGAATGGGCTGGCACCGGATTTCACTGTCTCCTTTCCTTTATAGTTTATCCACAACCCACAACACCAACAAGAGTCTACACTGAACACGCACACCATCAGATTTAACTATACTCACAGCGACACCTTCACATTGCGTAAAGCAAGAGGAAACCTCCCAAATTCATCTCCCTGGAACATAACATTCTTATAGCTTATAGAAGGAAAAGGGGTACACCCTCCATCGTGACCGCCAACACCCGTACTCAAGGTGTGACATGCACTTTGACCTTTGACTGTAAACCTTACCGAAAGATTCATATCGAACAGAGATGGCATTTAGGAAGGGACTCCTGAGGAACATATGTAACTCATGTAATATATCTCATCCAACATTTTTTTTCTTATTTATGAACTGCTATGATGGTTCATTCGTAATATTAATAGCAATCTAACATTCTTCAAGCATGTAAGGGATTTTTTTTTTTTTTTTTTTTTTTTTTTAAATCTGGCCTTGCGCCTCGTTGACGTCGAAATCATTAGAAGCAGGATGGGACTGTGGGCTAGGAACGGGAAGAAATTAGGTCATGGCGTTTTGAAGGAATCGTTCCACCATTCAGCTGAAGTAATCAGGGGAAATCATGAAAAACCCTCATCCCGAAGGCGGGACGGGGATTGGAAACTGCGTCCTCCCGAATGCGAGGCTAGAGCGTTACTACCAACCCACTAAGTTCGGTAAACACGTAAATACTGATATTAATGCTGTTACTGCTAAACTGGTTGTTGTAGCTTTCGGTTTTAGAATGACACAGTTGCATTCGTACTGCCTCCATTGCAATGGCGCTGCAACACAACGCTTCAGCCTTTCACAGTGGTCAGGCTCTTTGAATAATTTACAGCAGTCTAAGTGGATGCGGGAGTGCTTTCTAATTCGGTGAAAAATTCTCTGCTTCCACCAGGTCCGCGGGGCAGTCGTCCAATTCGTACTCAGTCGCTCTACGAACTGAATGTTTGAATATAATCAGAGTATAGTGAAAACAAACAGTACCCGTTAAGGTATAAAATGTCCGCTCATTTGGTTGCGGCACCGTGATGGTGTGCGGGGCTGATACGGGGGTAGCTGTTATCAGTCCATGTAGTGAAAGAATTTTTCCCCATCAGGACTTGGCCGGCAGTATAGGATAGGTGGTGGTACACAATTCCAAATCCCAAGATTGTGCACCTAAGTCCTGTGTTAAATCGAACATCTCTCTAAAGTTCGTACCGAGTGAGGGCATATCACACTGTCGATGATGATTCGTCTTTGAACCTGGTCGCCTGGGATACCTGTGGGAAGTGTATCCCTCAATGGACTGGCCGTCTCCCTTCTACATTTTATACTGAAAACACGCATTTTCACAGTGATCCACACGTAAAAATAAAATAAGAACACACATTGAGCTAGGAAATGGGAAACCAGTATTGTTAATCTTCCCAGGAGAGTTCCCGTAGATGGATACATCTTCCACGTTAACCGCCTTCGTTCGGAATGGCAGTATAAGAACAAGCTTTGAAATACCTTTTGACAAGTAAAATAATAACATTGACAACGGAAGTCAAAGAAATTGGACATATCAGATGATATCAATTGCCAAACAGAACTTGCTATAAATTTCTAGTCAGAAATATAGAAGCGATACTGCGAGAAACACATGAAAGCCCATTTGAATCGAATAGGTAACTAAAGAATCGCGGACAGTGAGAAATGGAACGTCTATTCAAATGTAGTTTAAAAATTATTAAAAATCGTAATGCCCTGTTTTGTAATTTTCTTAAAGTAATTTTATGTTTTGCATTCATAATTATTTATGTTTGACATTATTTTATGTTGACATACATAAGAAAAATGCAATATAATAACAACCACGATGTAGCCACAACTTCAAATTTGTGTGACGTACATACAAAATATCTAAAAATAATTATAAAAATTAATCGAATTTCCTGGTTCAAAATAGCTTATGTGAAGGTTATTGAAACGTTTGGTTATTACTAACGACAGCACTTACAACGTGTTTGCTAATAAAGACTTCTTGCATATATCATGAATCTAAATTTAGGATCGGTGAATGCATCGCTGTAAAGGTATCGAATAATACTGTCAAATATCTTGCAGAAGGAAAATGAGGTTTCAGCTTCGTAAAAACACAAGTAGATTGAGCGCACAATAGGTCGTAACTCTATTACAGCTATCTGATGCCATACAGTAACCGAATGTGGCATTAGATTCTGGTTTACGTCTTTTTCGATGAGATCCGCAGTCGTCACGATTCCCTGGATCCCCTGAGAGGAGTGCCATTCTTTCCAATATATCGGCTTCCTATAACCTGACAATGTTTTACTAGCTTGCCAAAGCCAAAGTTACTACACCACATCCTCCGAATCTGACCTGTTTTTTGCAGGATAAAACTGAGATTCTTGTACTCCTAGTGTCGCAACAATAGCTCCATATGCTGCCATAAAGTGCGTCATTTCTCTTTTAGCCTCGAACAATAACAATGATTTTTTACTTTCCTTTATGTACGCATTTGTTGACCTTGGCCACCTAACGATCGGAAATTATTTCTTGTTTCATTAAATCAGTTAATTTTTAATGATAAATGTATTTACAGAATGCTGTTAAGAACCCAGATATGTTTCAATGGAAAACACGGTCACGCATAACCGTTTGCCTGTTCAACCTCTTGTGGTTTAAATACTGTAGACTGTGTGTGCGTTCTTGGAAAAATTTGGATGGGATATGCTTGTCCAGTGGCGTGATCTTCGAGAGCAGTTTTTCATATTTCGCAACATGAACTTGAACTAGACTGGGATAACAGTCACGAAATCTGGCGGGGGCGGGATATTGTTAATCAGTAACGAATAGCAGGATTACTAGTTACAAGGAGCCTGGTAGTTTTCTTAGGACGCTGAAAATTAGTTTCGACGATCTATTGTCTGTGAAGGATGCTGGAGAGTGGATCTGGAAGTTGTGGTGTCTAAAAAGAGTCTTGGGAGCAGAAGTAGAAAGCTGTGATGTTCTCAAATTTCTATTGTAATATTGCATTACGAATTGTGATTTTGCTTACCTTAAAACAACTCTACAGGTATTAAACTGTGGCAATTTTGTCGTCGTTTACAGATGAATTTGAACTTGTTTAAATATTGAAGACACAACTTAATCTCGTTGACTCATGCATAAAGTTGTTGTGACGAGTTACAGCTGAGGACAGTTGCAAGGGACTACCTTGGTCTTTGTTGCGAGGACGGCGTGAGGGTGAGGATGCGTGTTTGTTTCAATGTCTGGTTGATATGTAAATTAAATTATAAATAGTCTCTGCATCAGACTTCCTGGCAAGGCTATTCTTCATTTTTCATTATTATCACTCTAAATGGCTTGAAATGATAATATTTAATATAAAATTTATAAGTAGTTGCAAATTATTGCCAAATAGACTTTCAGTAGCAAATGCTCTTTGCTGTGGTTGAAGACAGTACTGCATCCATTATTGAAGCTGATGAATGAATGTACTTGGAAACTTACGGTGGAACAAATATATTATGAGCATCAAATAAAGAATTTGGAGGTGATGTAAAGAAACGGCAGAAAAAATGGCGGAGTATATGGAAGGAAAAGGTGGTACAAACTATATCTTCATATCAGCCATAAGAGAGTGGGGACGTATTAATTGATTGGTAAGAATATAGTGGAATAAATTGGAATAAGTTATCGAACGATATGCAAAGCAAGACACCTCAAAAAATTAAAGAATTTTAAGCGTAAATTTACTTAGTGTAAGTGTAGATGCGTAAGGTAGCCTATTTTTATTACTAGTTACAGTCAATCATCTGGTTCGTTACTTCGAAAAAGAAATAAAACAGGAATCGCTGCGTAACATCGTGGTTTGTGCCTGCTGTTAATATGAAGAATAAATACGAAAACGATTGGATGGTGTGATTAAGGCATATAGTTACTGGAAGAACTATAAGCAGTGGGAATCATACTGGCAGTAGCTCTTTCTTCTATTAGGAGATTTTATGTACATAGATGAATCAGTTTGGTGCTCCAAATGCGACACAAAAATTCGTTTTATAATCACAAAAGCGGAATGTATGTTATGCCGTGGTTGGCGAAGGTAATCAAATCAATAATCATTTCCCACTCTTGAGAACCGCTTCTATAGCAAAGTTTGACACTCCATCAAATGGATACCTGCTGGGAAAAACTGCAGCTGTTATTATCTTGAAGGATATCATCCAAACCTAACGGCACCTCCACCGAAGTAATAAGCGATAAAGTTTGTGGATTCACGATTCAATTCGAAGAAACGCTTAAATAGTAGGACAGATTCAATGAGAACAGCTGTCTACACGATCTGCGAACATTTTGCAAGGTTTCTGGAACAATGTTTATGAGAAGGACTGAAGTGTCAGAAAACAATATCCATGACAAAATCTGTACCGATGTGCAGGAGAGTACCAGCGTTTATGAGTATGAATATCGTGAATGTGGATTACTTTAGGGTGTAATATACGAAAGTTTATTGCGATACAGATCGTTTCACGAATAGAAGAAAATAGCAGAGAAATTCTATATGCGTATGACTTATCCTAAAATCTAATTAGGAAGGAAACATGGTAACCGTAATTAACAGTAATAATACTTCTATGGCTGTTCGTGTTTCGGGGATAATACGCTTCCCATCGTAGAACAGTTGGTACGTGTTGTCCCAGTGACCTCTTCGACCTACCATTTCACCTGATAGCGGAGGTAGCTCTGGAAACGTCGTGTATGGCAGAACTTATCAGGCAGAACACAAGAGAGGAATTTTTATCAACAAACAGATTAGTACCGGAATGCTGTGGATAGTTTTCAACACATTGTCGGGGATTAAGTCAATCAATTTAAATTTTGATTTTGGCATCGAGTTTTAAGCTCGAGTCTTTCGAAATTCTTGTCATAAATGTATGACATTTCGTAAAATCTAATTATGAAGCAAATATTCACTATCCCAAATACTCGAAATGTTATTTAACACTCCATTAAAATCTGACCAATACTTTCTCAATCAATTGTTTTCAACATAAAAATTAATTTCAATTTATACGAACGGTTTAAGAAATTGTATTTTTACTTGCGTTCGTCTGTGAGAGGTAGGAATGGGATTGCGGAGATGGGCTGCGGTCGGAGACGCGTTGATATCATTTCCGCCTGTCTCGCTGGATTGGTAGACTACCGCAGTTGATCCGTGCTCTGTCGCACACATGAGGACATTCTCAGTACGTCCTGGGCTGGGCTGTTGAAATGAGCCAAGCGGCGAAATCACTCGCCTTCTATGGACTGTTATTATGAACTGGATATTGGAAGGAGCCCAGTGGCGAGTATTCCGCAGTCGTTTGTTATTACGAACCGGACGGCAAGTTCCGTAGGGTGATTGAGTTATAATTCTATAGTCTGGCTGTTTCGAGTGGCCATTGTTCAGAGGAACAACTGCACGTCGATGGTGCCGTCGGTGCAAAAGCTCCTCTGTTAGAAACTGCCACATGTAGAAGATTTTTCACTGTTATGCCAAATTACGGGATTCTGTGTCGGCGAATGGGGCAGGTGCGGGGTGTGTAATTGCGAAACAAAAATAGCAGATACTGTTCAGATCCCTGCGGGGAAGCAACTGTTTATACGTTGCTTCACAACACGCTTTTACCTTAAATTACTCAGCTTTTCAACTTTGTATGAAAATCAAACCTACCCTATTTGACCACCAGTTCCACGGGATAAACATTATTCGAAACCCTATCATTATTGGAACATTTGTTTTGCATTAATCCCGTCAAACAGGCAGAGAAACACAAAAATTTAATTCCTTTTCTGTACTAATCGCGTCCCCAATTATTTTTTTTAAATCTTAAATACACAGATTACTTTTAATATATTTTAGATTTACGCACAATATTATAAATTTTTTGCGAAAATGGATCTGTTACAGAGATGTGCATCAAACAAGAGCGCACATAACTTTTATCAAGATAATGATACCTTTCATGTTCTTTACAAATCTCTATTAAGCCAGAATGCATTATTTATTTTCTAGTACCTACGATTAAAGCTAATGGAAAATGTTGATTAATTTAAGGACGATAAAATTACATTTTTATATAGACATGTAAGTCAGTCATCCCAATGATAAAAAAGTTGTGAAATTTTTGCATTTAACGGTGATATTAAGGAAAGTTGCTAATTTTTTTATTTTTTATTGCGATGGAGCGCCTGCTCCGATGGAAATTCCCATAGTCATCTAATCATCACATTTTTATTATTTTCTAAAAATGATCTTAAATATTTTGTGTGTTAAATTCCATACCCATATACATATGTGATTTATGAATTTATTTTGGTAAATTATTCATCAGTTTGTAATTTATTCAAATCCCTGGTATCCACAAAAGAAAATTTTCCCATTCTCTTATGCATGAACTTGAATGCCGGCTTGTGGTCGTTGTCATCTCTTCCCTTCTATGCACCATTTCTAGTTCTTGTCCAACATATGCGTTGTGCATTCCCAGCACTCTCTTCACCCTTCTCCTGTCTTGCAATGACTCCCAATCCAGTTCCTTTATCATACCAGTTACTTACTGGATCCTGCGATAATTTCCACAAACAAATCTATCTATTTTTCTTTGTATGCCCTCCAATTTCTGTATTTAATACTCAAAATGTGGGTCTCATACTATGTTGACTTATTCAAGCAATAGTCTGACTAATGTTTTGTAACCCAGTTCCTTAACTTCTCTGGTAGATCTTCTTATCAACCTCTCTAGTAAATGAAGGATTTTCCTACCTTTTTCTACCACATGTGCTCTAACCGTTTGAGTTTATTATAAAACGTTGTTCTAAGATATTTACGCTTCAAGTCTTCAACAAGCAATTCTGACCACACCCTACAATTATAAACTACATTTAGTATATTAACTGTGTACCTAGTAAGCTAACACTTCTTGGCATTTATATTCATTTCATGTTGTCCTGCCCATTTAGATATTCTTTCCAGGTTACCCTGCAGCTCTTCAAAGATTTTTCTAGTTTTGATTCTATTACATACCATTATGTCATTTACAAACAATCTAAATTCTGACAGTAAACCATCAACACAATTATTAATTAGTATGATGAATAGCAATGGTCCCAATACACTACCATGTGGTATATCCACGTTCACTCCCACCTCTTTTGATAATGCATTTCCTACTCTAACGCTTTGCTGTCTGCGTTTTATGAATTCCTCTACACAGCAAGTAAGTTTCTCATCCACACCAATAGTTATTAGTTTACTTAAAACCATAATATCGCTCACTCTGTGAAGTGCCTAGTAGTGTAGTATCAACTTAGCCCTCCTTGTCCAATTCTTCTGAAATATCTTGCATATAGCCCACCCACCATCTGAGATTCACATGAATATCCTCGCCTAAAGCCATGTTGTCGATTTGCAAACCCGTTTATTTCCTCGCTGACATGTCTGATGTAGTTGCATATCAATCTCTTTATCATTTTTCATATCACTGATGTCAATCTAATCGGCCTGTAATTTTCAACCCTATTTGTTACTACTCCTTTATGAACCGGTACTATTATCGCACTTGTCCAGTCCTCTGGTGAACTGCAAGAATATACACTCATTTTAAGTTAAATTTAAAGGTAAGGTACACTGGCGTATCTGAAAATCTTTAATACATCTGTAATAACATTTTCTACACCAGCGCCTTTGCGCTTTTTCAGCTTCCTGAGTTCCTTTAAATTTCCTGGGATCTATTTCAAAATTTGTAGCTTTCTTATTTCTACCTATATCGAGACTCTCCTCTGATTTTTCCCTCCCATCATAGGATGATAGTCCCTAGAGGTTTCAATATCTCCGCCATTTTAAAATCCTCAATAACTTCAACTCCATTCTTATCTACAATTGTCTTAATGCTTTCCTTCCCTTACGTGTGTTTAACATTTACTACAGAACGTCATCTTATAATCGCGTTATTGAATCATTGTTACTTTAATCGAATAGTTAAGGCTCATCAGAAAAGTATGCTATATGTAGATGCGTAGTACACTCTCCGGGAGCTTCAATGCTATGGATTAATGACCTTTGCAGACGGAAATATTTAGCACAAAAGGCTCCTGCGCCTGCCAGTTTTCATTTGATCAGCGGGAGTATTTACGGTCTGGTAGCTTTAGAACAGGCCTCTTGTGTATGTTCCATGGATTGTGACTAATTAGGCTTTGTGGTAACTGCATAATACGGTCTCTGTTTGAGGGCAACAGGGGCACGAAGCGATTTCACCGAGCAGATCGCGCGGTAAATGAAATTGAAAAAAAAAGAGTGAACAGGATATGCTGCAGATGTGTAATTAGGGCAAGCGGGCTTAAATGCAGTAAAATAATCCTCCCCCCCCTCTCCTGTTTGCTGCAAGTGGGGAGAGGAAGTATTTCCGTTCTAACGAGAGCGTAAAATGTACTCACAAACTGAATGGTGGAAAGGAACTGTAGTAATCACACTTTTTTCAAATACTTCATGCCGATTAAAATCTACATCTGAACAGCACAAACAGTACTTGTATGATGTTAAATGGAGCAGAAATGTCATGAGAGAAGATTACTTCACTTCAAATGCCATATTTGTCTGGTTTAACAGGTTCGATACTACTTGTCGTAAAATAAATTGCATTTAATTTTCTCTCTGGGATAAAATCTAAAATAAGATACGTAAAACACGAGATTCGGAGAGTATTTTCATTTTATTTAATTTCTTCACATAAGTTGCGTTCCCAGTTCGGGGGATAATTTTTCGGCAGATTTATTACATCAAAATACTTACCGAAAACGTTAAAAGAATTTAAAGTTGAAATTTGTAGAGGGCAAATGTAGGTGGGTGCAGGATAGGTGGAAGTTGGGTGTGTAGGGAAATTGTGCTGTGTGCTCCATAACAATTAAATTAAATTAAAATAGTTCAAACTGCTACAATTATAATTGCAAATGTAAAAATAATTATATTTTTTTATGTAAAAAGTGTACAAGATCAGACCTGAAAATTGTGTCCTTTTAAATTGAAGCTTTTGTGCACGTCGAGTGGACAATCCCGTAGCTGCTATCTGATTTTCTATGATAAGTACTTGCCTTTGTAGACTACGATTGCTATACTGATTTCTGCATTTATATGATATTTTTGTCCCTTCGTAGACCACAATTAGTTTGCAGGAATAAAAAATTTCTATTTTTTCCCCCCTTCGTTTATAGTAACGCGTGTCATGCTGGGATTTCTGGCGATGTCGGCGGGGGTGAGGCAATGCTGAGGTAACTATGACATTATGAGGTCACATCAGGAGTCCGAACCAAGGACCTCGCCACTGACTCCACCCTCTGCTCTAAACCTATAAGCATCTCAATCAATATATATTGGATTGCAGGACTGTTCCATCGATTATATCTGAGAACCTATGTATCTTCATCGTTATTACTTTCTATGAAAGGGTAGTAAATATACTTCTACACCTTCAACCACTGTTTCTGTTCGTAGCAGTAATATAACCATGCACTCCCGCACTACATATCATAACAGTTATTAGCGCCCTCCGAGTAGACAAGCTACTTGACTGAATCATCCCATTATTACCTATGCTCTGTCCCAACCACTCAGGGGATGATGGGTACCCCTTAATAGCAGTATAAGATAGCTAAGCGCTTCTGTTATATAAGAGGATGCGTCTCCATGAAGAGAACTAAAGCGCGACAATAGGTTTGTTTCTATCCATTCTATTATTTCCTGTTCCAGTAATTTATGATGGACGGAAAGATTTAACAATGACACTAAGAAAATTCAAAAATAAACTATGGTGAATGACTGCTTCTCAATTACATGCATATGAAAACCATACCTAAGAAAAGTATTAATTGCTGCGAGAGGCACGCTACCGCAAATTCTGTTAGACATCAATTCTAATAAAAGGGTACTTTGGCTGTCATATCTGTCACAAACCCGGCCTTCATTAGTGGGCTAACAACGATCAGGTATTCCCCCCCCCTTTTCTCTGTTCATGAATGTAGTTTTATAGCAAGCAAGCAAAGAATTTCTAATAGCTTCTTTTGACATTAATATTGTAAACTAATAATAAAAAACAGAATGTATTTCGTATAAACCTACCTATTGATTATTATTTGCTTTTTATTTATTGATATTCATTCGATTATATGTTTTCAATATATTCTCTGCCTACAGACATAACTCTATAGCATACTAAGAAATACGTACATCATTAAATCGTTTTTAAGGTTATGACCGTCATTCGTTATATATTTTCCCGAGTTCACTCACCTCGATAGCTATTGGATGGACAACAGTGAAGTCTCGCAAATTAACAACGACCAGAGATATTATTAGAAGAAATTAATAGCCGACAAACCGCTGCAAAATTAATTGTTAAGTTTGCTTTTCGTAGCATTTCATAGTTAAAATTATCTGTAAGCTTCAGTGCTGAAAAAAGCGGAACTGATTTTCAGTAACATGTCGCTAATGAAAACAATATAATTAAAAAAAAACCTTGAATTATTCATCGTCTCTGTAGTAATCACTAATGCCAATTGTCATTTCGACCTACGCTAAATTTTAATTTAAATAAAACTTTGGCTAATATTGTTGCTTGACTAAAGTTTATACATTACGGTTTTTAGGTATTTTACCGACAACTTTCGTTAAGTCATATTCAGGTTCGCTGTACGTGGGTGTGGAATCAGACCAAATATGTTACCGAATCGAGAATTCTGACAATTCATTACTATGGTGTTGCTACACTGTTAAATAATCTTAAAACTGTATTCTCTGGATATGCAGTAAATATTTATTATTTAGTTCTTATGTTCGTCACTTTAAATTCATTGAATAGAATACAAGTTCCTATTTTTCGGTCGCCGGTTTTTTTTATCATTAGAAAAGTTCCTGAATAACGAATTAGGATATTAAAATTATTTTTCAGGCGTAATTTTATAGTAGGCACACGCTTAAATTACTCACGGAATATGTAATACACTGTTCGTTTAAATCTCCTGTAAATGTTACTACTGTTATAGATATCAATTATTTTCAAATATTTACGTTATGAAATGTTGGCCCATACTCTGTAAACTGATGGTTTCAGTTCACTTTGAGACATAACCGAAAATATGTTTCCTTTGTAAATAAATCCGTCGAAAACAACTGGTTTGGTGAATTTTGTTTTTTATCAAAACAAACCGTGTGTAACACACATGTGCAAATAAACAAAAAAAGATTAACATTAAGAACAAGTGCAACAGAAAAAACAACTAGTGTAACAATAGTTTAAAGAAAACTGTAATGAACAGTTATGTGAAAGCGTGTGAAGTGCTGTTCCAGCCCGACATGTAAAGGAATACCAGTATATCTCCACTGAAGATGCCCTACACCACAAGGGCGTAACGCGTCTGGGGAATTAAATAAAAAACAAAATTCACCAAACCAGTTGTTTTCGACGGATTTATTTACAAAATTATTGTGCAGCAACTGCGGGAAGATGGCCTATTACCATATTAATATGTTTCCTTTCATTCTAAGCCTCACTTTAAGCTGATTTTGAGTTCTCGAAATATCATTCCTAAATATATTAATTACTTCTTTAAACTGTAAGGTATTTCCGTGTCATTACCAACTTATTACTACTTTATACGCGATTTTCACAAACTTCAAATGTAGGGTTTGCGTCTAATATTTAATTTCTTCCCTTACACTGAAATACGCAATACAAAGTCCAGATACGATTCATTTAAACCTACACTTCTGTTCCCTAATTGAAGTTGGCATTTACTGCAAGAATTTCACACGCAACTTTTCTTCTTATCCGTCTTCTTCCTTTTTGTATTATCTTTTAATGTGGGATATAAGCATTCGTTAATTTGTGGGACTACTATTTCTACGGTTTCGCCAATAAACTAATACTTTTCATCCTTCTACAATAAATACGATGTTATGGTGACGCTATGTAGAAATGAAGAGGTTAGCACAGGATAGGAAGGGATGGAGGATTGCATCAAACCAGTCTAAAGACTGACAACAGCAAAAAAAAAAAAAAAAAATGGACAGTTGGCTAGTCAGCATCTTATTTTCATGGCTTACAAACCAGATTATTTCATGGCAAAATATACACCAGACACGTTTTAATGCTTCTAGTTGGTTCAAATAATAATCAGTATAATGTCTGAGTTCACGTAACTCAAAAACTTTGGCTGTAACTGAAACATACTCCTCTAAAATCAAGATTAAAATTCAGGATTGTTTCAGAAAATCCTGCATGGTAAACTAAACAAGGATTTTAATATCTTGCAGGTGTGCCTCAAAATGGTATCGTCACAACGTCTACTAGTCGTAAAAATGATAAATTATGTGCACGAACAGAAATGGGCATATGTTTTATTTTCTGATAAGAGTTTATTGTGAGAAGTTTTAAACCGTAAGGGGAAAGCTCATGGGGGAAGAATTTAAGGTTTCCCTAATTTGTGTTATTATACAACAAACGAATGCAGCATTCCAGATTTGACATAGTGAAGATAAACTCCATTAGCTTAAGCCGATTAAACAACTGCCACAATATTTGCGTTGCCTACATAACGTCGGCTCACAGAGAAAAAAGCCATAAAAATAACATTATTCTAAAGACACTGTTTCTCGACACGGGAATAATATTATCAATGAAAATTGCACAGTGTTATGTAGGATAGATAGATATTTACCGAAGTTTTGTAAGTTTTTTTTTTTTTAGTTCAGTTTTGTTGTCCCTCTAAATGATGTATAAATATTTTTAAAAAAAAATAATATCCGTTTCCACATGTGAATAAAATAAATCAGTAATTTTCTCCAGTGGCGTAAAAAACTTTTATCCTGCCTTGTAGCCCTGATGGAATAAGATTATTGTTTTCATGACCCAGATGTTTGCAATTAAAATTAAAATCCATTAGACTCGATTTATGTAATTTATCAAGAATTAAACATTTATTCCTTCGTTTAGCATGTCTCAAGAACTTGAATACTTTTCTTTATTTGATATACCACAAATTTTTTATACTAAACCAATGAAATTGTTCAATTTTCGAAAACAAATACTAAACAACCAGCCCGATAACGTCAAGTAAAGACCACGTGGCTTACCTCCTGACAAGAATTGCCAGCAATCAAAAGGCACAAGCGCAGTTAATTTAGTTGCAGAGTAGCAAAGAACAGACTGAGTTACTTGTATGGGGAATAATAGAATTAGAAAATAAGAGGCACATAAAGAGAATATTTATTAGGCAGACTATGGCTATGGTTTCTTGATGGTTACTGGATGATTAAAGAGATAACCATGTTCATGAATTAGCTTCTAGTTTAAGCAATAAGGGAATGTTTTCATTGTTATTAAGAGATTTAGGGATACGGTATTGAGGGACGAGCTAAACAATATGCTTCGTCAATAAAAGCCATATGCTTACAAACTGAACTCCTAAGGGTTCGGTACTAACCTACGCGTTTTGTAAATTTTGGTAATTACGAATTGTGACCCACCACCACACCTTCTATCTACCTACATAACGAAAGAAGAAAACATTCTTCCACCAGTATCCACCAGCCTTCCCGTATACTCGTATATATAGGGCGTTAACAATGTCGTATTATCATAGTGAACTGGGTCAACTAGGCGATTCTTCAGAATCGCAGTAGCTTTGTATTGTAAAGTGATGATTCCCCGCCACATTAAAAGTTCGGGCGTGAATTGTATATATGTTTCATTCAATACGTAAAAGAACTATGAATTAAAACGAGTGGATATCGGGCACTGTGGAAGTAAGAATTGTGCGAACGTTGTTATTCCGAGTCTGTTATCTCAACGGCGTCACTATGTCGGCATCAGAAAAAATGCTGGATTTGCCAAAGTGCTTTCTTCAGGGAAGGTAGCCTGGTCGGCGCCGCGCCGTTAGCCGTTGGACCTTAACGGTAAAACCACTCTCCCACTTCTTGTCACCCACGATACCCGTACGTGGGAAGAGTCGAGCAAACCAAGACTCGCGGGGTCATGCGACTTCCGATTTGAATCCCGCGGACCAATATACGCGGTTCTAAAATCTAAACACTGGAAGTTTTGTGTTCCGCATTTCCCCCGAGATGATGGAGGGCGGGGCGTAAGGCTTCCTACGAGCTTCCACACTGGGAGGAGATTCATTCGGTTCTGGACTCTGGTTCTGGAGGCTGTTCTGGACTCTGGTTCTGGACGCTGTCCGGGACTCTGTTCCTGACTTCAGCCGAGGCTGAGCAGTACTATCTGGCAGGGAATAGCGTTCGGTTTCCGAATGCGAGAGAGTATTTCGCATGCTGAAAGCCATCTTCGGACCACGCTACTGTCTTCAGTGGTAATATGTTAACAGTCAAAGCCACAGGTCGTGCACTATATGAAAACTTGTTAGTGACCTATAAGCGATCTTGAGATAGGATATCAGTGCTGGAACTTATCAATAAATACCTCCACTGAGCTAGTATGCAAAAGAAAAAAAAGTCATCATTTGTTTTGAATCGCATGTGTTCATTGTACTCGTAGTATTGTAGTACATCGAACAATTCTAATAGTACGCTTTGTACAATTTGTAAATGGTTTCTACGAACCATTTTGGCGTCCTGGTTTATATCACAAATAAAACTGGATGTGATGCTGTTATCACAAGTTGATTATAATGTAACCTGAATATTATTTTTCCATGAGCTTTTGACATTGATTATTTAATTTATTTCATAACGTAGAAATATATTGCTTGTTTGCTTTGATAAATGGCTAATTGTAGCTGTGGGCGTTGCTTTGCTATGTTGAATGGTTTGATGTTACATCTAACGTTAAATTGTAATTGTAAATGTAATTGCCAGCGCATCTAATAAATGTTCCATTGCGACAATTCACTTGCAATCATGCTAAAATCAATATTCTTGCAGAGTACCCTTACAATTCAACCCTTTCAATTATTAATCCATATGAAGATGATAATTATGAATTAATATGATTCAAAAAGTCAAATCATATCACTGTTGGGAAGGTACCCCCACAGTATTTGTGTCTTCTGTTTCTCACATAAAATATGTATATATATATTGTTCTGAGGGTAAAAATGTGAATCATACCAACATTTGATTAGACGAATACATAAAATACAGTACATTATAACGGCCATAACACATAACCGCAGAATCTGGACTAAAAGTTCGTCATATGTTGCGATGCCAAATTTAACGGTGTTTTAACATTCTTTCACTGTCATGAAGCTTTGATGCATTAATATGGAAATTTAGTGATCTGGATGCGCCGGTGGTTAAGGCGTATGACTGAAGATCGAAAGGTTCCAGTTTCTAATCCCTGTATCGACGGAGATTTTCATAAGCCTTCGCCCAAACTTCGTGTCTAGCACAGCTTGCTGTCTGATGTGAAGTACGCCAGAACGCTTCCGTGGTTCGGATTCCGCGTTAAACTGTAGGTTCCGAGTAGCGCTAACAACCCTAGTAACAACACGGATGAGTGCACACCTAACGCAAATTCAAGCTAAACGAAGGGTTAACGTGGTCCTAGCTGGCCCAGCTGAACATCCATACATAAACACAACATAGAAATTCATTTACGTTCATGTGAAGATGATAACAGTGAACCAGAATTAATATTTAACATTAAAAGACGGCAATATAATTAAAGTCTGACACATGAGGAGACATAAATGTAAAGATTCGTCATAAGAAAATAGCAGATAATCATCAAATACAGTCATGATTACTCTTTATCCAGATGTTATGAAATTTTTATTTTTTTTATTATTTTTTTTACTTATTACGAATGTGTAATCCTGCCATATCATTTCAACTTTTTACTGCTTGATATAATTGCTATATAACTTGCTAAAAAACTTGGGACAAAACGTTCAGTACAGAAAATTGACGGAAAATATTGTGGTGTGACAGCGTCACCCACAATGAATATAATTAAATGTTATTAATTATATTCATAATTTTATTAATTATATCCAATTTTATTAATTGTATTCAATCTTGTGACGTGTAAATAGCGTAAATAATGGGGATTGTCTGGATAGATTAAACATATGTTAAACCAGGGCAGCCGAAAGTATAACTGTTGTAAATTTATTTTTCTGTAAAACTCGTGGCTCAGTAAGATAGTGAATATTGGAGGCAGAAACTGCCATTTTCAAACAGTTGAGAGAGGGACAATGGATAGGACGGCGACTCGGCGGCGCCAGGTACCGCGCGTCAGCCAGGGTACCGTTAAGGGCGGTGAACTCACCCCACCCCGCTACTGCACTGAAGGCCAGGCAGGGAACGCAGAGAGGGATGCAGCGAATACGAGGCGCGATATCAAACACGTGACGACGGACATGTATAGATAGCCAATCATGAACGTTTATTAGGGTTCCAAAATCTTAATGCAATGGGATTTTGTTACATGTGGCGGACAAGAGACACTTTTGGAGAAGAAGACGAGAAGAGGCCATTTTGACTGCACTTGGTTCCAGGACGAGCTACTGAGCAGACGTGTCAGCCGACACGCTCTCGTCTGATGATCATTGTCTGGTAATGGTCATACTCTTGCTTTGGGAAGCGAGAAGTTATATGGTATGCCTGCCATTATCTGGAAGTCGTTCTAATAACGCGGTCGTACCCGCTTATTTGGCTTCCACGGCTGCAGTGACATTGAGCATGTCACGCTACTTCACGGCGATGTTTTTATGGTAATGTACCAGATACGGACGGTCACTATTCATTGGGTTTTAACGGACTTGTGAACCCTTAAGCGGCACTGGGATAAGACTCTGCTCCTGCCACTAAATACTGAGCTAGTTGATTTTATGTTTCACTGTAAATTTCAAGCATCTTGCTATTTGTAAAGTCATTTTGATGCTTTTCTTTAACTCTATACGGCGCCCATGGGATAACCCTTTGTTACAATAAAATGTTAGCTTCAATTTGATGGCCTGTGTTGCCATGTTTCAATGTTAACTTTGCTGTTTGTTTTACTTTTACCTGTTGAAATATTTCATTCAATCTTTTGTTTGCTTTCATCGGCGGATTGTAAACGTCGGGTATTGCTTGTTTGTTGGTCGAACTATGTTTAACGTAAAGTTAATTATTACCCGACCTTGTAAAAGCCATAAGAATCAATAAATGGGATATTATTTTGTGTCTAATATTCATGGTTCTGGTTCCTTTTAGATCCCCCTTTATTATTATAATTTTAAATGTTTTTCATTTTTAATTTCCAGAATTATATTAATAAATCCCCCCTCCCTTCATTCTGCTCATATAGTAACAACGCACCCATAATTGTATTTGTTACAATATATGAAACAGAAAAATATAATCAACTAAAAATAATACATTCTGAACATAAAATAAGTTATCCAAAGAACTTTTTTTGTAAATAATCAAATAGTGAACTAGATAAATGTCACATTCGAAACAATAGGTATTCACAAAGATATGCTGTCAATAACGAAAGCTGTTAAGGGTATTTATCAAATACAAAAATATTTTGAAATCAATGAATTCTACAATTTACCGCCCCATATTGCACAAATAATAATAATATTTCCAAGTTTTCTTTTATTTTATAGTTCGTTTCCTTTAATTGTTGGATATTTAACTGGATAGCTTACACACCTTATAAAGTGCGTCAGGTATTCTTCTAAATCATTCAATTAGTGAGGCAGAGATAGGAAAACAATATATGACTGTTTACGCCGAATATTACAGCACTTTAAAGATTTCTATAACACCTATAAATAAACGATCACCCAACTTCAATTTTGTTCATTGGATATTGAAAAACGACTTGTATCTTAAGGGATATATGATTAATTACAGTATAAATTCAAGGCTAGGAATTTGTGTGTGATGGAAACATTACTTTATAACGAATGATTGTATTTATGAAAACCAGAAAAACGATATCCTTACATCCAAGTACCAATCAGGATTCTAGTCCACCCAGTGATAGTTAAACACTAAAACTAGTATCTAATCACAACTATGAATTCCCGGTAATATACGTACTTGATTAAAACGGAACAAGTCTGCTCCCGCTTGAAATGAAAAACGAACTTTTTTCCCCAGAAAAGTTGCAATTACAGCAAAGAACTTCTCTCGATGATTACGTGCCGTTAACTGAGAGGAGAGCTGAAACTTTTTCCACATTCATACAATTTCGGGGAGTGCAAAGAGCAGCGATTCTTTTGTATTTCTGCAAGAAATTCTAACTTCGGAATTCTAAATTTAGTTGTTATATCTCAACGAAATAGTATTATGACATCATTACCTCACGTAATGGAAAATAGTTGTTGTGTTATCGCGATCTCTAGCTAACACAAGTTTTGTTTATTTTTATTTTTCACCATATGCTTTTTACTTCATTTTCTACAGCATCTTCAGCTGCATCTGTGTGACCTGGCGTATTTTGCTAATTGCTTTTAATTATGAAAACAATATGAAGTACAAAGGAAATTATTTTTACTTGTATGTGGCTCTCTTTAAAATTTGTTCCGTCTCAGCATTAGCATTTTCTCTGTCGTCTAGTTTTTAAATGGAATAAGTTTGAATCTTTTTTAAGTTTCTCTTCAAGGTGAATTTCAGTAACGCGACACCACATTGACCAAATTTCATACTAGTAACATCAGGTATTAGAAACTGTACGAGAATAGTACACCACACAGTGATTTTCGCTATTCGATCAAATGTTTGTTTTTAAACAACAAGTGGTTTCTAGTGGTGTCTCATCCAACTAATGGAGCTGAAACAAAAACAATGTTTTTGGCATTATGTTATTGGATTACTATAAGTGCCCTAGAACAGGTCATGTACAGGTTTTAATATTGACATGGTAAATTTCTATAAACAGTAGTAATAATTATCTGTTATTAAATATAAATGGTTATTTTGTAAAATAGGTTCGTGTCATTTTTACGAAGGCGGACACGGACTGTACTCCAGAGACAAGGCTGTACGCTCTCGCTTTCTAGGCGGCCGTGACCGATGAAATATCAATCTCCTTGAATAATTACCTTTACGTGATGCAGTTTATTTCAATAAACGTTAACGCAATTCATTATATATTTATTTTTATTGTATAATTGTATGTACAATGTCATTTATTACTATTTCACTCTAATTAAAGTTTTTCTTTGCTTGTTACAATTCGGTCGGAAACTGTTCACTCTCAGTGTTTTGCTTAATTATCTTAAGGTGTTTCACTTTTAAACACACGAACCTGTTTAATTTTTTTTAAGCATACTATTATTTCACACATGCTTTTTGGGTAGCAACTATACACGCATTTGTTATTGTCTATGCTGATGTATTCAGAGATGCATACTACCTTAATAAAGTGCATTTATTTGTGTTTAAATTGTATCTGTTTTACGACGTTGTGTATGATTGTGGAATGGTTTTAGTGTTCTGAATAGTTTCTGATTCGTGAGATGGAGAAATTCAACGATTATATTTTTTCTTTCGTTTAATGCCTTTGTAGGTGGAAAGTTTCCTGTATTGTCAGCGTTCTTTTTCTGCATTTCTTAATTTTCAGTATTTGCACATCATTTTCTGCTTTTGTATGTTCCTGTTTGCTTTCAGGTAAATGTTCAGCAAAAGCAGAATTATTTAAACACCTAAATGAATTTAAATGTTCTGTGTATCGGATTTCAAATTTTTCTGCCTTTTGTCCGGTGTATATGGCCTTTCAATGATGGCAGTTCAGTTAAGAGATTGGTGACTGTTGGCATTTATTTTCATCTGTGTATCTGTTGAACTGTTTGAGAATTGTATTGTTCGTTCTGAAGGCAATGTTTATTTCTACTTTCCTGAAAATATTACTGATCCTGTATGTGTTATTGTTCAGGTAGGTCGTTGTATACCATTGCCGGTTATCTTGCTGTCTGACAATTGTGAGTATGGTTTGGGGATTTATTTGATGAGTTTTCTGTGTTTGTTCACCACATTTCCATATTTTTATTTCTATTTGTGTTTAATATCTGGCACCATTTTAGTGTAACAACCAAGTACGCCAGTTTTGGCAGTCACAGCCGGCTTATAACATATAGAAGCTACTTGACATCCGTTGAAGACAGCAGAGCCAGCTATCGAAACGTTTTGTTTCTATGGTACCTTCCGGCCGCAAACCCAGAAGATTATATTACATCATTTCTTCATCAATATGCTTTGAGACTGTGGCACTAAAATGGCAGGTAACCTAATTTAAGTACACATATTCTAAAGTCATTATAATCATCTAAGAAGACTACATCAAGCATGTATAGTTTCCAGGCTTTAGGCGGTTTTAGCTTGTAAGGCACCCTTTAGTTCACCAAAAGCACCCCCACTAGCCATCCCCAGTAGTAAAATATTCTATAGGTTAATTGTGAAGTCGCGTATGTTGGACTTAGAAATTTCGAGAAGAGTGATTGTCAACTTGAAGGAATTTTCCTGTATTCATTTCCACAGTGAAAACTCATCATTAGAATGATTTTAAAGTGCATTCATTATTTCGGGAAAAGTTTATTTTAAGAGATATTTTGGTTTGTTTACGTTTTGAAACACGCGATTAGAAAAGTAAAAATCTAAGATTCGAAATATCTTTAAATTGAGTAAAGGTACAGTTGAACTTTTTACACCGGCTGTAGTCAGCATTGTTCCGGATATTTTGGCAGTAAAATTAACTAATTTGGCAAAGTTTAATTAGCAGTTTTAATTAAGAGAAAAATGAACTTTTTTAACTAAAAGGAATATTAATTTTAAATTTATATTAGTAGATAGCCTAAATTAAGATGATTACGAATATATAATGGTTTCGGTAAAAAGCTGAAACAGTTGTCGGGTAATTAAGTTTTAAAAGGTTGATTGTCGCTAATTTTTGTTGGGATTGGAGAAAGTCCGCCAAGTTGGTCACATGACAGACTTCAGTTTTAAGCTTATAGAAACCCTTTTGAATGGCAAATTAAATTAAAACGGATAGAACATGGTTATAGGAAACCCTTGAAAAAATAGCAAGTTAAACTATTTCGTACTTTACGAGATATTAATTAAAGAAAAACGTTACTGACGTCATAGCCCATGGCAAGCTTATAAAAGACCATGCAGCAACCATGTTTTGTCTCATTCTTTCGGGGAAAGTGATCGCGCATCTCCGCGCTAGTTAGCGGAGCGAATTGCTCATACGGTATCGGTTTCGGCAAATTCAAACATGCCATAGTAGTGTACTCACTAATGTTAGGGGGACTTAGTGAGTTTTTCTTCTCGTATGATTGTGCTTAATCTATAATCTTCAATGAAACTGTTGTCCGATGCTTTATCGACGTATCTGGTACCGACAATGTGCAAGTGAACTTTATCAAGAATATAAGTATTGTGTTACTCTAAAAATGTGTCAAGTGACTTTATTTCAATTACCCTTCGCGTTTGGGGCTTAATACGAATGCGTGGCGGCCGATTTCTTAAATATTTTAGGCACCAGAAGGCTACACATGGTCATGAACTAGCTGTTCACAGTTCGGGCAAAAGTGTTGTTAATCCCCTAACGAACCTTTCCGCCTGACAATCTGGTGGTGCTATTTTTACAGATTAAAGCTGATATGCTTGACTGAGGAACTATAAAAACAATTAAGCTAATAGGAGGTGTAGTAGCAGTCACGGCTGGTACGCATACCGATGTCGAAATACGGCAGCAAAAGCGAGCTAGACAGGTTGCACAAATTCCGAGGCAGTGCCCTGAAAGTAGAGTGCTGATAAGTAGGATTTGGAGCAATGACCGTCTCAAAGAAGTCACCTAGACGGCCTGGTAACAGATTTATGATTGGTGGAAAATTGTCCCCACTTGACGGAGAGATCAATGGTGGGGGTGGGGGTAAGACCTTAGGCTCTGGGACGGAGCTAGAGAGAGGACAGCTCGACGCCGACTCGACCCGACAAGTCGTCTGCAGAGGGGTGCCGCTGATGGAGGCGTCGTCCTCGTTGGGCTAGAGGTAGACAGCACCCGGGACCGACGCCACTGCGGGACGCAGCCAGCACGTCGCCCCAGCCTGCCATGATTGCCGGACACGCTGCCATAGTAACGACGGGACTCCAATAAAGTCAGGTGGGGCCGACTGTCTAATTCTCGGGGATGGTCATGCTGTATTGGGAGATATTGTAGCCTTAGCTCGATGTTGCTGAACGAGACACGGCTGCATGGGGAAGCAATAATACATCTGCATATTAATTGTCAGCGCCATTGAGGCTAATAACAAGGCTAATAAATGTTCTGATATGTGCTATATTGTGACTACTTATTTTTATAGCTCTCCTATGATGGTGAAAAATTGCTAACCCGAGTGGCAGATTAAACGAGGGTCTACTGGAGTTATTCCTGCAACCCTTGCCCACATTCTCTTTCTCCTTTAGTGGTGACTTGTAGGGCGGGTCACTACAGAGGTACCAGAGAAGAAAAATATTTCTCTAGTCTGATTCAATTTCCTTTTGGGAAACTGTTTTGTACCTTGCGGCAGCCAGGAGACGATGAAGAGCACGGCGACCCCTGAGAGCAGCAGCGTGGTGCGCCTGTTGCGGCGTAGCTCCCTCCTGGCGCGGCGCGAGTCCGCTGGGGAGCGCGCGTGCGTGTGCAGGTAGCGGGCGATTCGCGCGTGCACAGTGGCGAGGACGAGCGCGGGCAGCACGGCCTGCAGGAGCAGCAGGCCCGCCGCGTACAGCAGCCGCAGCTGGCGGGACGGCCACCGCTCGATGCACGCCTCGTACAGCACCAGCAGCTTGCGTTCGCCCGCCACCGCCTCGTCCAGCGGCAGGCTCACCGGCTCCACCACCTGCCGACAAGCGAACAGAAACAATTCTCAATAGTTAGAGAGTGGTGATACTACACATATAATGATCAGCTGGAACCTGACTTCTACCACTGATTTAACAGTAGAACTGAATTTGATCATATGGAACTGGACGTCTTGGCAGATGAAAGAAAATACCCATGATATTTTTCGGCTTTAGGAGAGATGGCTTGTTAAGAACACGAGTTAATGTTACATTTAATACGAAATAGCTTGTTTTTGATTGGGAGTAGGTGATATCAATTTTCCGAGTTCTTTTCCTGTCGCCGCGGTAAGTAAGGTTACCATTAACACTAACTATAGAAAATTATGTGTTCCATCGCCACACCGTTCACTTAGGAATGATATGCATGTTACGAACCAGCGCACAGAACAAACTAAAACGCTGGATCCCAGCAAAAGGGTTGCAAGATTTGTTGCCTTATAATAGATGAGGATCGCAGCTCGTCTTAATAGTAAGAGTGCTCCGCAGTAGCCGCTGATGGAGACTGTTATTAGGGACGTACACTCGCCGTCTTCTCACTTCGCTCAATGTAGGCTGCCGTTAACTCCACCACACTAATGGCTGTGTTTGGAGTGGTGCCGTGCCGGGAAGCACGGGCTGCTGATGAATGGCATCGATTTTGTTCAGTGATGAATTCTGGTTTTGCTCTACCATGGACGACCATCGTCGGTGTGTATGGCGCCTACCTGGGGGAAGGTCTCATTCTTCGAATGTTTCTGAGCGGCACAGTGGTGTTCTTTCTGGGGCCATAGTTTGGTGAGCCACCGGTTCAGTGAGTGAGGGATTTCTGACCGCACATCTCTACGTCACGGACATCCTCAACCCTCCTTTGTTACCACTACGGTGACAGTACCGTAGTGCTATTTGTAACAGGACACGGCACATCTCTCTGTCAACCATCTGCTTGACGATGAGGTACTCCTATGGTCACATCTGTCTCTGATAGAATATCTGTGGAACTAATTTGGACGTCAACTGCGTCCCAGTGCCAGTATCGAGAATTCAAAAATCAGTTACAAGAGTTGTGGCTAAGCCTCAGAAGAAGAGACAACGGGTTTATAACACCCTTCTCAATCGAATCAGTGCATTAATCCAGGGTAGAAAGGGGCGGATGCAACATCATACTCATAAGTGGGCTCATACTCCCAAGTTCTTTGTAAATTTGACTTGATTTTGCAATCACCAACATAACATCATACCCCATCTAAACCCGTGAAGTTTCATTTAATTTCCTCCTTCTCTTCTGGGTGCATGGATTTTTTTGTTTGTTTGTTTTTTGCCAGGAAGTGTATTTGGTACCTGTAGAACACTCAGTCATTGGAGACGTGCATTGTGTTTTTGCAGACCGAAAAATAATCTCCTCATGTGTAAAACTGCTGTTTCATCGTCATCTGTTGAAAAAATTTATTATAAGGCACCATTTTGAATGCTTGTGACGAGTCACGGCTTACAGCTAAACTGACGTCAGTAGAAGATGATTCGTCATATCATAAGTCTTGACGATTCTAAGACCTTGCCAAGTGATTAGTTTCTTTGATTTCTTCGCTGGGTTCATGCAGTGGATGCACTAAGAAAGTAAACTTCTGTAGCACATCCTGGAGGATATTTAACACAACCTTACGACAATCTACACTGGCCTTCCTTAAAGTCACGGGATACGTCTGTAACATCGAGAATAACATTATAGAAATTTGACATTGTACGTATATAATCTATTACGTAGTGGAAGTGGCCATGTGGTATCTGTAGCCATAATTGCGCGGGTGTCTTCCACTAACAAATCTGTTGACCTTACAGCAAATATGTTCATGACTATAATGTTTGTGATCTATCAAACCTAATATCTGGAGCTGTTCAAAACGTTCGTGAAAATAGTCGCACACAATAAGGGCCCAGATAACACCACGTATTATCATCTCGAAGTTTTAAATGGAGATTATTGAATTAAATATATGGCTGCTAAGCGTAACAAAGAAGTTATGCGATGTCTTGACATGGAATGGGTTAACTTTTATCAGAGGACGACGTACATGCCGGTAAATACGCCCCATTCTTTACGGAACGACCGCCAGCTTGGAAATACCTAGCTAGCTCTCATAAGGGTTACACCGTATCCAAATCCAACATCGGCGCGTACCAACCTCAAACTGGACTCATCTGATGAAGTTACCTTTGGCAAAAATACTGTCAAATCCAAGAGACCTGAGATGCAGATGTGTGTTATGAGTTAAAGGAACCGCTCACGCCATCTGTATTAACGCTGCATTGAACGCACAGGAAAGTCTACGTCCTTTCTTAAATGTGGCAGTCAGTTCATTCATTGCTATTCGTATATTGATACCTAAACATCATTTCATCCATCGGAAGTTTGTATCATTCATCAGACGTATCAAGAAACACCTCTGTCTCAAGTGGATAAGGGGTAACTCCGTACACCAGTTCCTTAACTCTGTGGGACGAGGAATTTCTCAGCCACTTCCGAGTTGCTGTCTCCCTGCAAGGGGCTCCGTCTAACATTAGGCGTTCAGACTCAGTTACTTCTAGTCGGCTTACCATTATTGGATTAAGAATACCACCAATCCGTTAAAAGCGACTGGGTGAGCAAATAGACCGCAGAAAGAACGAATTTACGATTCATTAAAATCCTACGAATTCACTTCATTCTGGAGCTGAAAAGTTGAACACCACGAACGCACAGAAGAATGCTTTCACTTTTTTCTGTTAACACCGTGGCTGGCAACTGCCAGAGTATTTACATCATGACATTTACACGCTTGATTAAGTTAATGCAGCAAGCGACCAGGTCTTCCACCAATCACTTGTATGTGTCGAGAGTCTCAAACATATCCTTCCTCGGACGTCGACTTGGCTGGACCGCTTAGTTATTCTCTGACGCTAGACAACCGAAACTATGGCTACAGATACAGACCTTCGCTGCCTAGTTGAGTACACCGGCGTGCCAAAAAGTCATGGGATATTCCATCAGCGTGCGGTGCCTCATTTAGTTTGACGAACTATTGCGTTGAGACGATACGTGCTCCGACCGAACATTTGCATCCCACTATCCCATGAATTTTGTCAAACCAGTGTAAACTGTCTAGAAGAACATTATCCTCTAGTAAATCATCTGGGAAGCACGTGAAACTACAATACTGTTGAAATATTTTCACAAACCTCTCACTTTCGACTGTTGCTTCTTGAAGTGGATTCACTCATGCTTACCTAGAGAGCGTAAAATAAGAATAATGTACTAGTAGTTTCTATTCAGTCAATGATATCATCCGATCTTCCTCTTAAACTTTCAAAAGGCGAAAAGGATCTCAAAACTAATAAATGATAACAATTAGTTAGAGATGGACAATTACCACTTGAACTCTAATTCACAGTTTCTTTATAGATTTTGACTCACCGACTGGCATAATGTAAAATTTCATTCGGAAGATTTCACACTACAGAATTTCACCAGCTTACTGTTTTCTTCTAAATTAAAATACACCTCTGTTACGATCACAAAAATATCTTAAAGCTTCTCGAATAATTCATTAAGTGTGCCCAAAATCTTCTTTCTTTCAATTGCCTGAAAGTTTCTAACAATCACTTGCCTATCTGTCAAGTAGTGATGACTTATCATGCACCTTTCATAAACAAAAATTTCTAACTTTTACTGCATATGTTGCACTATAATGAAATAATACATTTTCTTCTAAAATACTGAGTGGTGTATCAACTGGTCCCTACTTTGGTAGATTATGCGATGACTTTCGATTAGTTCGAGTTAGAGCTCCGCAGAATCTAAGCGTCGACGAAAAACCTGGGTACTTTCAATTCCTTAAACTTACTAATGACCTCTTCTGGTCACACTTCAACAAACTTGGCATATTATTTTCCTTGACGAAAAAATCTTAACCTGGGTGGAATATGGGTAAAGTTCTCACTTCCGAAGAAGAAACTGTGAAAAACCAACAGTTACTTCAAAAAAACTTAAAAATGACAAACTCAGAAGAGGTAGTCACACAGAATCTTTTTTTCAGCACTGATATAGATAAAAGCAACCCTACAAATTGATACACCCCCACCCAACGATGATAACTGCGCAGCCGTATATGTAACTTCTCCTGAAATGTCTCGCTCTGGTGCAATTCTCAGGCACGTTTTCGAGGTGCATATTTTGCACGGAGCACCACTGTTGAAACAATTTACCTTGCGTGTAAATTTAGAAATTGCACCATCCGCGCAAACCACGATACTTACTACAAAAAAGGTAGCAATCCATTATTACACTAACTAAAGCCCTAGAGGGTTCACAGCTGGTAAACTTACTTTCAGGGCCCGATCCAGGATTTTGGTTTTGGAGGGCCTTGAGCGGATTTTAGTTTGGAGGTGGCTTCACTTTGGTTTGTGGGGGGGGGGGGGGAGGGCCTTGAGTCGGGAGAGGGTGTCTTTATATACTCTCTTCGGAAAAGATCAACATAAACAGAGCTAAAAAAAAAGGTCTCCAAAATTACGATGTCAGGATCTAGATACTTTTGGGGATCTCCTGCTTACTTGACAAGTTGCTGGCGTGGCGACTCACCTGGAAGAAGAGCACGGGGGTGACCGCTAGTAGCGCCAGCAGCCACGTGGTGGCGATGGAGGCCACCACTCGCCGCTTGCGGTCGCCGCCTGCTCGCCCGCCGCTCCGCCGCACGATGGTGAAGTACCTGTCCAGCGCGATGACGGTGATGGTGCCCACAGACACCATGATGTTGGTGCCCTGCACCGCCGGCACCATCTTGCACAGCAGCGCACCCAGCGTCCACTGACGCCTGCACAACACCGCACCAGGTCGTGATCAAAACGGCAGAGCCTGCGGTCATATGTGGTGCAAACAGTTCCATCACAGAACCTCGCTATGTTATGATTTGCGCTGAATGGATTACCACTAAATGATCTAACTGAGATCAGGACACATCAGCATGTCGTCCTCGTAGAAGACGCTTGATTCTAATTCTTAGGAATCAGTTACCATTGACAAGTTTTGTTGTTTATACAGGTAGAAGCTTAACCAGATATCGTATAATTATATGTTCCAGTAATTCATATAAACAAAATTAACCTATTAATCTATAATACATATTTATAAGCATTTCATACTCTTAATTATTTTACATGAACTAATTAAATAATTGAATGGGTACAGAACTTGAAATAAAATATGTTTAGTCAATATGAAGTAGAAAGTACAACCTTACTGGGCGGGGTTAAAAATTATTTTAATCATAATTACGTATCACTTTTAGCATGTTGTGTACTATTCTTACACTCAATTTTATCGTATTTAATATAATCCTTGTATCTTGTACTTAATATCGTTTGCACAATAAATTGTATTTGTGTTAAGGTAACTAGTTACTGGTAATTCTTCAATCATATTAATAAAGAAAAGCATAAATGTCTGCGAGAAAACTTTGAGGAAGATGAAAAAAGAGCAATTGTTTAATTATTACGATACGGGGGCGTGAAACTTTGATAATCAACAGAAAAAGCGACCAAGAAAACATTCTTAAACAAGTACGAAAGATCATGAGTAAAATTTTTGGCCCAAAGAAAACAGAAGACGGGTAAAGAATGTATTCCAAAAAAGGACCGTAGAAACTTTCTAAACCTCTAGCAGACATCAGAAAACGCAAATTAAAATTCTATGGACACGCTCAAATACTCCTAACAATAAGACTTTACACACAAGACGTACGCCGGGAAGCTGAAGAGTATATTATGCATCCAACAAGTCGAAAAGGAGCTTGAGAGGGTGTACATAAACACTTCGGAAGTTTTGGACAGGAACCTATTTGGTCGAAAGGTCAACAGGTGGGGAGTTCGGCCAAAGAATGAAGTTCTAACGAGACCGAAAACCAAGTGGACTGAAGAACTAAAGATATCTCATGGAGAGAAAATGAGAGCCATATGGAAGATTAGAAAGACGAATCTTGAAAGCGCTGCGTGATTCAGCGGGGTCCATATGCACATAATAATACGGTATAGGTAGATCTGAGGGAAATTTACGAATATGATAACATTAATATATACTATTTATAACCAATGAGAAAATGTTGATAAATATTGTATAGTATACCGAAAATAAAGAATGATGATAAAATCGAACTCGAGGTAAATAACTAAAACAGCATATGACATTTCATTAAAAACCTTCTACGAAGTTATTAACTATAACACAGAGGACAAGAATAAAAATTATAAGCGTAATACAAATCACGGTTCTCGAAATTCGTAGTTGAATGAAGAAAGTGTTGTACCCTGTAATTTTTCATTCTGTTATTGTCTGGAAGAAGTAACTGAAGGAAGCACGGAAAAATATTGAGCATGGAGTAAAAATGTAAGTGGAAAGATAGTTGTTTATCTAAAAAATACTCATTTCATCTGAAAAGATAAATATGATTTACAGTTTTTATAAACGATTTATTTGAAGGTTTTCATTGAATTAATACAAAAATAAATATTGAAGATTGCTCATGAAACCACATTGGTTGAATTATAAAATTGAAACCTATTTATTGGAAACGCGGGAAAGATTCACAGTCGCGAATTATATTTGTGTAAAAAAGAGGGTGTTATTCAGGAATTGGATCAAAAGGATATTAAAAACCTGAAATATTTAGAATGAAGTAATTAAATTACGATTTTCTGAGGAACATTTTGTAATGCTGTGTACATAACATAGCAAAATTATGGACGTCTGGGATATGGTTAGCTAGAATAGCAGGCAAATGCTAATAGAGTAACTGGAAATATGGTGCAGTGTACAGATGCTGAAGATGAATTGTATTGTTGAGGAATATACGACTTCAGATTTCTAAATTTGCAGCTTTTTTTAATTTCGAGGTAAATAATACAGCGGAAAATGATTACGCTACATTAAGTTGATGGTTGTTGAAGTAAGGTGAAAGGACCGTATGAGGTTCAAGTGAATATCAAAGACGTTGAGAGAATGATGGTAGAAAGACAATATTGTGGTTAGGCGATGAACGAAAATAAGAAATACATTCTACTAACAAATTTTATTTTAAATCGCAAAACTAACCTTCTTTTTTTTAGAGTTATCGTTGTTGTTGTTGTTAATTGGATTTTAGGGCGCGTCGACGACGGGGTCATTAGCGCCCTAACAAATACCAGGCGTGACAACGTGGCAGCGTTCTCGAATTATGACGTATGTTACTACGGTTCTGTGAGGCAGCCTGGCGCGCTGGGTTGGGCATCTGGTTTGATGCATTTTTGCTACGCAGGTACTTGGCCAGCGTCCTTAATGCACGGTCAAGTCCCAAACATACTCACGAGAATATGGAGAGCAGGTTTTCCCTATAGATAGATGCTTCTTTCATCCGACAGGAAGGTTAAACTTGGAGGCATCTTCATGCCATTCGGAAGAGTATATCTGAATCTAACGACACCTTCCTCATGCAGATGATAAACTGCGGACTGCACTAAAGAGATACCGTTACAGTATTCTAGAAATTCACACTAATGGTAAGCGCACACTAGGGCGGGCCGCGCCGCGTCGCATCGCAGAAATGCGTCAGCAATCGCTTACATAGATTCTGACTGGGTAACACGCACTACAGGCGGGTAGAGTCGGGTCGGGCCGGGCCGCATTGTCGGATCACTTCGCCAGGCGTATTTGTCCGCCTGTGCGCCCCGATGTGATCCGCCTCGACCTATTTTACGATAAGAGTTCCAGCAGCAGTGTCCGATTTTTGTAACTTGTATGTTCAAATTTCTATAAATTAACTGCATAACTTCAATAAAACTCGCCACAAATTTGCACGCAAAATGGTGAATGATTTTTGGGAAAAATATATGTAAATACTTACTGAAAAATTTAATTACTTTTTAAACTTTAATAAAAATGAAAAAAACATAAAATTTCTTATGTTAGTGGCGACTCTCCCGGCGTATTGATGCAATGAATTGTTCACAGAAGTTCAGCCCGATAGTGTTGAAAAACGACAACGTTTCGACAACCGGTTCGGTTGTCTTCATCAGGTCTACTACTAGTCTAGTTTGTGATTTCAGGTAATAAAATCTGAAGTAGTAGACCTGATGAAGACAACGGAGCCGGTTGTCGAAAAGTTTTCAACACTATCTGGATGAACTCCTGTGAACAATTCATTGCATAAAATTTCTTGCTCACTCACTTTTTCTTTACTTGTAAGATTTAAGTTAACGGATGCAAACGTAATTGATAATGGGCACCCTATCTCATTTTAATGACTTTCAAAGTGTTTTATGATTTGCAACACGCAAAATATAATAACAAAAGAATTTTTTTTTTTTTTTTTTTTTTTTTTTTTTTTTTTTTTTTTTTTTTTTTTTTTTTTTTTTTTTTTTTAGGGAATTAGGGTACTTGTTAAAACAACCTGGTATAATGTCATGCTTCGTATTTTATATTTTGTTTATTTGACATGAGTAGTATAATTTTCCATCACTTTATTTGCATCCCGCTTGTAATGCTTCATGCTACCAATTAACCAAGCCAACTTTTTATGAAATTATTCCAGATCTTAGTGATTTCTAGTACAGCATAACAATTTGTGTAAGTCAAATGTTGAAATTTCTCTGTTGTTAGTATCGTTCCTATCTTCTGCAACCCAGTTCAGATATAGTTAGTCAATAGGTTATGAATGCAGCACGTGGCTAGTATTACTTTATTTATCTTATTAAGTAAAACCGTGATCCTTCATAGATTCGAAACATTCTGCCCAGTACACCAAAGCCGCTATCGCTCACCCTCCTTATTTTACTGAGCCTTTAAGTGAAACTTTGTTTCTCTTCATTACCGTTTATCAGATTTCCCAGAAAAAAAGCGTCAACTCGAAAGATAAAAAGCTTCATCTCCTATTATTAAATCCTGCATTTTTATCTCAGTTCTCTGGATGAAGTTGTCATCGGGCAAATTAAATTTTCCTGTAGCCAGTGTCTCACCAAACATGTTGCGGTTAATTTTTTCCTAATCCCCCGGCGACCGCAAAACTGTTTTCAGCAACTACAAGGGCTAGTAAAAATAAGAACAACATTTATTTTTCTGAATTAAAAATAACGAGAACCGCTGTTCCACAGAACGACTGTTGTTACATGCTAGCCATTCCTTGTGCCTATACAGTGCGGTAAATTCCATTCCAAATAAAATAATTGTTTAAAAAAACAACAACATGAAAACCGCCTTAAAAAAAAGCACAAAAAATTTTAAAATAATTTTATACCTTGCTTAGAAGGAAGTAAATCTAAATGGACAAATTTTTTACATTACTGTTATTGAAATTTTTACATTACTTGTTTTTGGAGTCGGTGCCAGCTATAATATAGCGAAGATCGAATTACTGAACTTCGTTTGGTGTTAGAGGTGAAACGGGGAGAACGAACAAAAATTCCAAATATTTTACAGCATCTAGTGAGGCAGCTATTGTTATTGCGAGAGACAGTTTAGGGAAAGAAATTAGACAGTATTTTAATCTGTGGCTTGGCCTCGTTGGTCGGGCAGGCATATCTCTGGCGCTACAGTGTCAGTTGGTAGGCCGCATCATGCAGTAACGCTTTAAAGTTAGTATAATATCGGCTTATCATTTGTATGTTTCAATTTTGTTGAAACATGTTTCTAACATTAATTGTAGGTAAGTACTAACATGATTTTTATGTATTATTGTTATTCATTATTGTTTTTATCTTTGTGTTTCTCTTGCTTTGGTTGGCACCGACTCCAAAAAAACTAATTAATGTAAAAAAATGAATAACAGTAATGTAAAATATTGTCCATTTAGATTCACTTTCTTCTAAGTTAGGTATAAAATTATTTTAAAGTTTTTAGTGTGCATTTTTTGAAGGCGATTTATATGTTTTTTAAACAATTATTTTATTTTTAAATTTTTAGTGGTAGTATAGTTTGTTGTGTATTATATGCCGCAGCAGTTCTCATTTTACGAACTTCTGGTAGCTCAGTGCTTAAAGAACATTGAAAAAAATTAAGGTGGTGGAAGGAGGGAGAGGGGTTGAGCAGACCAAAGTTGACAGGATTTTTCTCTTTATTTTAAAGTTTATAAGTGCAACGATCTTCAAAATCAGATAAGAAACGTAGGTTTGAATAAAATTAAGGGGTTCCTTTGGTCAGAAACCTTCTCCTTGAAAAATTACATGTGATTACCAACTTCAATGGAGATCGGTTAATTGGTGTCCACTGTATAATGAACATTCACAAAATTTAAGGAGGATGGATAGGGAGAGAGGTTTTCAGTTTTTCAACCCAAAAGTTGCCAGTATTTTTCTTTTTGACTATACATGTCCAAAGTTCCATCGAAGTAGAATAAAAAATGTGGGTTTGTATAAAATTTAAGGGTTAATTAAACCCATAGCCTATTCCGTTTAATTTTCTTCTTCTTCAATGAGCGTCTTAAGAAAAGAACTGTTTGTCTGTGTCCATTTGCAGTGCAGGATCGGCTGAATTAATTGTCGAGAATCGATGGCGGCAACATCAAAAGAAATGCCACTCGATGCATCCAGATGTGTATTGCAGCGTTTTCCTTCAATGCGATGCGAGGCGGTGTGGCCTGCTCTAGGGTGCGCGTACCTCCACGCTTAGAAACAACCATGCCTGGTGGGTGAGCAGTTACGATCGGCCCTAGCGTTCGAAAAGCTGCGGATTTAAATCCCCGTACGACTATCCAGATTCTGGTTTTCCGTGGTTTCCCGATATCAATCCAGGCGAATCGCGATTTGGTTTCAAAAGGCCATGGTCGAATTTCCTCCTATTACTTGTCCCCCGTCCTCCCCCGCTTTTTAAATGCCCTCAACTTCGACGAGGCGTAAAGCCATCAGAAATAAAAATAAATTTAGAAAGTAGAAGGAAAGAAACGGAACGCCTTGCCTCGGCACATGACATTGTGCGACTTGTATAGGAGACTGTCACCTGCCTTGGGGCAGTCTAAAGTCTTATATTATTACAATATTAAGGCATTAAATTCAACGATAAATTACTCTCGTCTATCACTTGTTTGGTCTTGATCGTTTCAATAGTCATACCCAAACGCCACTGACATGCTACATGTACGTTGCGCAACGTAAAAAATGCAATGTACTTTTATTGAAGTAATAATAGTTCATCTTAGAGACAGTCAATACTTTTAATTTTGATTTTACCGTGTACTGTTACACGAATGGCGATTGCAATGGAATGAGCAGAAATAATTACTAAACATAATCAGATTGGTTGGTACACTTCTGAAATACCAGTTAAGAGAGAGATACTGGAAACGGGGAGAAGACGAGAGCCGAATTGGCAAGCCAGTCCAACACGCTTTCTGTCAACAAAACTTATTGGTCTTTAGCTGATATCCCCACCGTTTACGAGACATTTGCAGAAAAAACTTAATGGTTTCAACTGTAAATTTTATATAATTAGGGAGAAAGTGGGTGGGTATTTTAAACGAAAGGTAGACAGTATTTTTCCTTTTGCTTGAATGTATACGTGTATGTATACATGTATGTGCAAAGGAACCACTAGAGGATATACGTTATACTTAGCAAAGGTAGATAAACGGTCAGCAAGCCGTTTCGGATGGGATACTTGATGAATGGCAGACATTAACTTCGATTTATTACAACTCCCTTTGTAGTCACCGGTAATTTACAAAGTATTGAAAATATGACAGTGCTGCTTTGCTGAAAGAATGGGAGATCAGCCAGAATTGTGTGAATGAACGCGTGTGATTTCAAAGAGAAAATGTTTAGTGAATAAGAGACATCAGTTGTTGTAATATGAGTTGATGCTGAAGAATTTCGCTCTCGCGCGGTCAGTCACGACGCGAGAGAATTGGACGCACCGACGCTGGTGGGAGGACCAACCGAGGTTTCTTCGGAGGAGAGAAACACTTTTATTTACTGTAGTGTGCATCGTTAAAACCTGAAATATAATTTGCGCTGCAAGGTTTGAACTGTAAACTCAAACTTTCAGTGAGTGCCCAGAATTTTATGAATTAAAAGGGCTAGTGTTCCGTGTGCTCCCGTTACGGTACAAATGAAATCGTATGCTCGAAAGCGTAAAGCATACAATTTCATTATTCCGTGCTCTCTAACATCTGTAAAATAAATATTATATATCCTTCGGTGGACACTTCACAGTGTTACAAACCCACCACAGCAGTAATTATAATTAACGAGCAGTGTTATTGTCAATTATAAAATATTTCTTTTTCTATTGTGCTAATACCAAGATCCATTTAAAACTAATGTGAATATTTAATTAATTTCCCTAATGTCTTTGAATGAATTGCTAAGACATAATTTTACATAAACAATCTTTTTTTAACTTTAAATAAATTAAATTTTCGAAATCTCCAAATTTAAAAACATAAAAAAGGAAAAAATTAAACTGTAACTATGTGACATTCTTTTTGTATAAATAACGGAGGAAAAACATCATCTAGTTTTGTCGTTGAGTATTCTGAAATGACATTATTTATTAGAAAGTCGTACAATACAAACAAATTACTAAAATTTATTCATGTGTAAGAAAATATTCCTCATTTACTGTGCGAGCTGGGAATTTGAGTGGAAAGAATGTGAGTTCCTTGTAGGTATCAAAAATAAATAATAATTACCACTACCCGATTACCGAAATAGTTGAGATAATTGCACGTATCTGTCGCATGTTTTTTGTGCTTGTGGTGTTACTCCTCGTAGGCATCGAGAAGGAACGGGAGGAATTCGGCCATGGCCTTTTAAAGAAAGCATCATGATATTAGCCTGGAGTGATTTCATGTAATCATGTAAAACCTAAATCTCGATTCGAACCCGCGTCCACCACGCTCTTATTGTAACCTCCGTTCTGCGTCCTTACAACTATCCTGACTGTATCAACTTAACTAGCCGGCCCTGGCACTGTGGACGTTTGTACGCTGGCCTCGCATTGAAGGATAGCCGTTTCGAGTTCGGTCTTGGACAATTTTCTTTTTTAATTAAGCGTTGTGTTCGTCTTGTGTTGTTCTCGTTATAGTGTCCGACATGAGGTTTTTTTTTTTAAAAAAAAAAAAAAGAAGAAGAAAAACCTCCACTTGATGCACCTATTCTTAGCTTCGCGGAAGTATTGGAGGCTCAGTTCCCCAATGTTTTAGTCAGTAAATTGTTCTCGTAACTACATTTTTATATCCGGGCATTTTTTGCAGAATTCTCAGTAGTAACCGATTTGTGCTTGGTTTATACTATTCTCAGGTTAAAAACATCAACAGAACTATGGAATAAAAAATGCAGAAAAGAGACTTACAGGCATATAAAATTGATTTGGTAGTCCAGTGTATATCAGCTACATCTGCTGACTCTTGTATAAAACAGCGATTAATGAATTAGTTCCAGAGTTTACGAAACAGTATGTCTAATAGATCCATATCCTCTTTGGATAACTATTTGTTCATTGTTCCTGTGTTTCAGGATGCTGTCATTAAAGAATTTTCACTTTTGAGTAACAAAACTCAAAACAAGAAATCAATACACGTAAAAAATAAAAATTCGGAACAGTTTCATGTCAATGTAAAAATTACATCAGCAGTATACTTTCCTTATATACAATTTACAATTTTTTTCTTAAGAGCAAAAACAGAAGAGATTACACATTTCCTTCAAATTTTGAACGCAGTTACATCGTACAACGTTCACAAGCAACGTCTGCTGCAGTATTGCTATCTCCGTACTTCTGAGAGCAAAAACTTAAACTGAATTTGCTCAGCTATGAAAACGTTCACCCTCCTTTTTCCACAAAGTTTATGTATCCGTGCAACTGCAGCAATTTTTCCGAAGAAAACTCTTCTTCAGAACTGCCTGCAAGCCTTCCCCTGAAGTTCATCGAGCGAGGGAGGACACCATTTTTTCTCTCCCTTTTTCTGCGCTTCCGAACATTCAGCCCATCCCCTCTCATACGCCGACAGATAAGCGGCCCTGAAGCCAGACATGCGATGGAGTGCTTCCATCTAGCAGCTGTTACCGGCAAATGCTCCCCGGGGAGTTCCGCACTAAACTTGGCAGTTCCATAACCATGCGATACCGAACAGAGAGAGGTACCATGCGAGACATTTTGTAAGTACCTTCCAGTTATGCCTCTTTTGTTTAAAGCCCATTTGTTTCAGTTGTGTTCACTCGCCAGGAAAAAGTGATAATGTTCAAGAATTTTCCATGTTTGTCGTGCATGTAAAGGTCAAAGATTTAAACTGAAATTTCTTTTTCATCCTAGCTTGGATTTTCTAAGTGGGTTAAGTTAAGTGCCCACGGGAAACGAAAGGAGAAACACCACTTCTGCCGACATGCACCTGAATCATTTCAGAAAAGCATTGAAAACCGGAAGCTGGTTTGATTAATTTTTATTTGAACTTCAGTAGTCCAAAACGTAAAGCGATATTGTTACTAATTAAGATTATTAGCTTGGAAGAATGTAATATCTCTGTTACTGTGATATCTTTGAGTATTTTCAAAAATTCATCATCTTTTTTTAAATGAATCTGAATACAGATTACACTGTGCTCCAGCAGAAAGAGATATCATTGGTTCTTTTCAGACTGTTTCTGACTTTATATTTGAATTATTTGTGTGAATAAGTTTTGCTAGCTTCCTTTTATTCGCCCTCAGAAGCAGATGAGTGATCATTTAAAAAATGAATCCATTTTCATTAACTTATCTAAGCATCAGGATCTCTAGAATATAAGCAACTTGTTCCCCGCATTCCTACATTCCTATATCACCAATTCCGTACTTTTCTCTTCTTTTGCTGCTCTGTTGTCCTCTCCTGTTGAGAACACTAGCTGGACGAAAGTAAGAGCCCTTCATTAAATGCCTTATAAAATTTTCGGGTTTTCCCGCGTCTTGTAGTGTAATGAACTAGTTGGATCATTGGTTTATAATAGCTATTAGCTATTTAGTGGCATATAGATGAAATATGACCACTGTGATTATACTGAAGCTGTTTCTGAGCGCTTGTATCAGATCAAATGTCTTGCCCGATAGCCTTCTCAATTCAAGTTATTGTTTCTATGCGTACCGATTAGTGGAGAGCGTTCATTTTTATTATTGGCCCATTTAAACTCATGAACTTAATCACGAACATGTAATTTCCGAAAAATAAGTCTTCAGATGAAAGAAGATGTCGCAGAAACACCTAGTGGGTACTCTCTTGATTGTTAATTACATTCGAACTAAGGTTGCCCAACATGGCCAGGAAAGAATTTGCGATACCAAATGCCACAATTCATCCTAAACAAGACAACGCTCCAAAGAAGGTTCAGAAACTATTGTAGAATGGTAAGTCGAGTGGATGGTTGCAAAATAATTTATTAAAGCAAGGTATGTTTAATTTTGAAGTGATTTAAAAAAATGAGAAATTAATTTAAAAAATAGTGTCAGTTTTTAGTTGAACGTGATTCACTTAAAATACTGATCAGATTTCCCTGGGGTATCGATTAATGTACAGCTCACGGTTTCGCCGGATTGCTTGTGATGTGGGAAAGTTGAGAATTTTCTCTCGAAAAGTGTATTTCGTTGAAAACAATTTGTCGTTTTTTATGGGGGTTTGACTATATATAGCGTGTAAAACCGAATCTGAAAACAACTTAATTGATATGGAGCGCACACTCCAATGGTAATTTCTTTCTTCTTTCCTGTACCCACTTACATTATTCGTTGAACACGATTCACGAAAAAATTAATGGTTGGATCTTAAAGGGATTTTGGTTAATGTGCAGTCTCAGATTCCGCGGGTTTGTTTCATAGTGATACCAAGCCGAAAAAATTAGAAACTGAGAATATTTTTTCCTTGAATGCGGTTCTAGAAAATACTACTGGCTTTATACTGATGCGTTTTGATTAATATATAGCTTTTGGTCCCATGGGCCAAGTCGGGTAATTTTCGATTTGTATTGACACTATTGAATTTAATTGATTTTTAGCTGAACGCATTCACGGTAAAATTATTGCTTGGATTTTAATGGTGTTTCGATTAATGTATAGTCATTGGTTACTGGATATGTGTTAATTTGCTGTGACATCGTAACGTGATAAATCTAAGGTAACGCTTTATTGAAGGCAATGCATGCAAAAACGACTGACCTAATTTGTATAAGGTTTTGAATAATTTACAGCCCAATCTGACGCGGATAAAAAGAGGGAAGTTTATCAAATTAGTATCATTTTCGGTTAAACTCAATTAATAAAACAATATCTGATTGGAGTTTGATCAGGTATCGATTAATGTACAGCGCATCGTCACCGGGGTGAAACAGGGTATGTTAAATTTTAAGGTGACGTAGAAAAAATGAGAAATTTTGGGTTAATTTTTATTCAATGTGAGTCATGCCGAATATTGGAGTTTCGAATAATGTGCATTTCGTGGTGACGCGGAAAACGTAGGGAATGTTCATCTTTAATGCGATTTCGGAAACCTGAAAAATTTACCATGTTAGTATCATTTCTCTTTGAACGCCCTCAGTCAAAAAATACTGGTTGAATTTTAATAAGGTTTCGATTAATATACAGCCAATGCTCTCGTATGTATAAAAGGATATGTATAATTCAGATTTGATAAAAAAAACGAGAAATTTAGAATAATATTATGTTGAATGCGATTCATAGAAAACTGGTGGTCGGGATTTGATGGAATTTTGATTAATGTATAGCCCGTGATCCCTCGGGAAAAATACTGTGTGTTTGATTTTTAAGTGTCGTCGAATTAAAACAAGTTTCAACCAATTAGTATCCATATGAAGGTACGGGGATTTTCAAAGGCGCTTATCCAATCTTTACCTCTGGCATGGCTTGCTGTGTAATGTGAAGTACGCCAGAAAGCTTCCTTCGTTCGGATTCCCCGTTTTTTTTGTGTTTTTTTAGGTCCCCTGTACCCGTAGGATTGCCAGGTTAGGTTAAGGAATAGACCTGCTCTGGATTTATTTGTTCTTGTTTGATCACTGTTTATACTACTACATGCAAAGCGGAATTAATTAAGAATTTAGAAAATGGCAAATTTTCACGCAAAAAATCGATGGATCATGTTTGAATGTGTGCGAACTCTGAACATTCGCTGAGCTACGCTGGACCTGAACGAATATCTAACTAACTACGTCCTGAACACTGCACAGCATCATGGATAGTTGAGCATGCCAATTTAATAACCTTACGATGTTGTGCATGACTACTAATTTCCGTAGTAACTAAACGACAGTATTGGATGAAATCAGAACCACACAACACAAGCCTCGTAGCTCTGATGCTTGAATCCATTGCATACAAAACAAGGAACCAAATCACGACGAAATCGATAAAAATTTTCTCTCGAATCTAACTTTCACAGCCACCACTCAGCTTAGTCCATAAATTATTACTGAGGCGGGATGACGCCTCTACGGCGGCTGCAAAAGGTAAAGCGTGATGATACTGCGAAAACCATGGAAGAGAATGTGAAGTCCTTCCTGTGCTAACGCCACCCGTTCTCCTACATACCGCAATGGCGCTCTTTATTCTTTTAGCTTACAGTTCATGTTCATTGAAGGCTCCGTATTAATTAACATCAGTGTTATGCTATTATCTCTAGCCTCCACTGGTTACTGAAATAACCGATGCCACCAACAAATTGCGAATTCCGCTTGTTAGGAACGGTCAACACAAAACTATGCACAAGTAATTCCCTTTCTGTGTACATAATGTGATTAAAAGACAATGTTTCAGTGCAAAAGTTAAGCAATATAATTAAGCAATATAACTCAAACAATTTAAAAGACCTATTAATTGTTCAAATTTGGATTGAGCACCACTGGTCAGACATTTCCGTCAGGTATTAGTTTACCATTATCAGCTCCATTTGTGCTGCTTCGGTGGATCACGCCCGGTGCCATTTATGCATTCAAATTTGATGTATTTTAAACACGCTCTCACACAGCCTTCCAATGTTCTCTTCTTGGAATTGTTTTTACAGCTTTCTCTACAGTCCTTTTGAAACCTTTAAGCAAAAATCCAATTTTATTAATGTGTATTTTTATTCTCTTCAGTCAGTAAGTTGAAAAAAAATAAAATATATATATATATATATATATATATATAATGGTGAATTTCCGATCATGTGGTCAGACATAAGAGCCAAACTTATTTTCCAAAAATGAACTTTATTTATGATCCAATCACTTCCACTATATAGTGGAAGGGTATATTGTTCAAATTTGAACTACAGTCGGTCCTATATCCTCTTCAGTCCCGAGGTATAATATATGATACTCCCAGGTAATATTTATTTCTCGGACGTGTGAACGGCGGAACTTTTTCTGTCCTGTGGTATCATCTACGACACACAACGTGCTTCTCACAGTTCATTTGTTCGATCTTCTGCCAAGCGTCACAAGTTGGCAGCACTGATTGGGATTCTGCAGCTGTACAGCATGTCTCGTCGAAATAAAGGTAGAGTCATATCTTTTTTTCTATTAACAAGTGTTTTCACTGCTGTAATAACTTATTATATAGAAAAAATTAATTATTGTTTCAAAAAAAAAATTCATGGTAATTCATTGTTAACTAGCATTAACACAAAGTAAATAACACAATAGTAGTTAACTTGTACTTTTATTATGAGCTCAGGACTTATATATATATATGATGTTTTTACCATTCCGCTCTTTATATATATTTTTTCCATCAAATATCGCTAAGCAATTAATGTAAAACGGAGCTGCAGTGGAAAAGTCAGCCGGTGTTACTATTTAACTTAAACACACCTAACATAGCCTTCAGCCACTTGTAAATAAATCCTGCCATACACCTGTTTAATAATTTTTTTTAAAAAACGTAATGATTAATTAAACATAAAACTGCTGTGCTTTCAAAGTAGCTCACTTTTGGTTAATTAGGATTACGAAGTGTGAAAAGCTTTGAGCGGCAGTTGCCCTGATATTGGTAATCTAAAAAAATAAAATGCCAGGCACATGCTGTCAGACGTCAAGCACCAACATAATTGGAGCTAAAGACCAGAACAGTGACTAAATCTTGAATATGTATCCCCAATTGTACGTCGGTGAATCAGCAGCCAAGATTTATTTCGTTTCTACAAAAGGAAGCTTTGGTGAGGAGTCGCCAGTGGCGGGATTTATCATGTTCCACAAAAACTGAGTCCCGCTTGTTGCTGACAAAATATATATGTGTGCTTCAGGTGGTAACCAATGGTGTAGAAGAAGAGATATCTCTTCAAGGGGGGGGGGGGGAATTCAAAGAAGGTTGGAGCTGTGGGCATCAGGTTCGGCGTTGTGTTATTCGAATCGTGAAGTTCGCTTAGTGCGGCTCTTTACAAAATCATCCAACAACCAGCTGGTCCGATTGCGGTCCGCGACCGGCTGTGGCGTTTACACCAGGCGACATCGCAACTCACTCTCCGTAAAAACCTCTAATGTTCTCATAGTGTGTGTGTGTAAAAAAAACCACTTCCACTAAACAATACGTTTTGTTTCAACTTGTTACAGGATAAATAAACCCATCAAATGTTTCATAATTCATACTTGCTCATTTATTTATCTCCATTAATTTTCAGGTCGAAGAACCACATCCACAGTTCATTTTAATTAAATAATGAAGTATACTTATTAGATGAGACTGATTTACGCGGTTTCCAACTGGGAAACTTCACGTCATAAGATGAGTAATAACCGAGTTTGCAAGAAGTTCCTCATGAACAGAAATAACTTTTTTTACTCATTATTTATAATAAAAAAAGGAACTTTACTATACAAATATTTTGCATACTGTTTAGCTTCATTGTGGCAGATCCAGCACGTATTAGAATACGAGGCCTATACTGACTTTTTATTTCGTTAGAATCTTAGAGCCTTAACAGTCGTTATTATTTTCTGCTGCATTAACCAGCGAATTTATACAATGTTTTTCCATGGTTTGTGTGGGCACTCGTCACACGCACTGATGCGATTTTCTCGTTGGGTCATTGCGGTTGAGAGATAATGTAACTTTGCCTGATTTCTAACCTTCGTATTTGACAGGAAAAAACCAGCGTAGGCAATAACAATTAAGAATCCATTAAAGTGGTTAAGGTAACATTACTATCAAAGCTAAGCAAAATGACGAAAAAACCATTGCATAGATTTGTCCCTCAATAACCCATAAGGTGTACTGAATATTGTGAGTTTGAGTATTTCCATACGTTCCAAGATCGTTAATAACATATTATTGACGATCTTGAAACGTGAAACTCAGATGTCAGTCAGTAAGCAGTTAAGAAAGATCCATATTATTTAATTGACATTCACCGAGCATGATGGGTTAGTGGGAGGACGTAGGTTCGAATACCAGACCGGCTATTCATCATACCTTGGATTTTAAATTGTCTAAAACAACTATTTCTTCAACGATTTTGACTTACATCATTTATTTTAAACAGTTTGATAGATTTGTATAATTTAAGTCAGGTAATCAGTAAACAATTATGAGTTAAAAATCCTACCAACTTTAACATTATATTTTTACTATAGTTTTTATTTAATGCAGTCCTGATGAGATTTGTTTAAAAATTAATTGACAACTGGGATGTGGTTCTTTTGTTGTAAATGTTAGATAGTAAGCCATGGTAATTTTATTTAGTTGAATAAAAATAGAAGCAAATATATATATATATATATATACTAGCTGGTACCCACGACTTCGTTCGTGTTTGTAAAGAATTTGTATTGACAGCTACCGACATCTAACAACCATAGTGCACGACAGGAGATACGATTCTACTACCATACACAAACACCAATACTCTATGTTATTTAGTTTTGGCAGAACAGTGACATTTGCGGAGGCACATGTCTTTCGTCGAAATACGAAAATATCCTTGACCGGCCACTTTCAACCACCATATCTCCCACACTACCACAGTTACTGAAATTCGACCGATGTTGTGATCGAAAGGCGACTCTGTATTACTACCACACACAAACGCCAGTGATCTGCGATAGATAGTTTTAGCTGAAAAGTGATACACCATGACACATGCGTCTTTGGCAGAAATATGAAATTGCCGCAGGTCGACCACTTTCAACCCCCATATCTCCCACACCCCCATAGCTACCGACATCTAACAACCATAGTGCATGACAGGAGACACGATTCTACTACCACACACAAACACCAATGGTCTATGCTATGTAGTTGTGGCAGGAAAGAGAAGTATAAGAAGACACAAATTTTTGATCGAAATATGAAAACGCCATGCATTGGCCAACTTTAATCATCATATCTCCCATATCCCCACAGCTGTCGTCATTCGGCCAACGTTGTGCACGACAGGAAACTCCATGTTACTTCCACACACAAAGACCGGTGATCTGTGTTTGGTAGTGGTGGTTGAAAAGTGAAATATGTGAAAACACAAGTCTATTTTTATATATATATATAAGATTATGAAGCAGCAATCCTGGCAAATCCAGTGAGTTAAAAAATTCTGGTGGATAGTTGACGACATCATCTTGGTTAGTTGCGCAATCAACTGATTTGTATATCCTTAATTCACCGGAAATTTCATTTTGAATTTCGAAATTTATTTAATTAACGTCCGTGTTTTTGTCTCTGTAATACAGTTCGGTCGTTCAACCAAAAAATTGACAGGAAATGTAATGCAGCCACTCAAAACGTTTACAGGGATTTTGTCATTACCAATGCCAATGAGTTGTTTTGAAACCATTTCTTCCGATCAATCATTTTGCAATTCCAAAGATAATCATAAAGCGCCTTTGTTTTGTTTTTATTGACTGGCAGTAATATTATTTTCGTTGATGACACGCAAACCTTTTTTTTCCTTCGAACTTTATTTTGGGCAGCCATAGATTAATATCCATACAGTCTAATCAACTTGAATGCATACCAGAGCTAATCCTAACACGCCTTTGTTTTGTTTTATTTTGATTGGCTGGTTTGTATGGGAAAAGAAAGGTGTTGATTTTACTATTTTCCTCGTAATTTTAACGTTTTTTCTCTCCATAAGAACCTTCCTTGTGGATTAACGAAAATATGAAGGAAAAAATAATTTGCCGAATTGGTCGAGCCGTTCTCGAGTTTTGCACTTAGCAACACATTTGGCGATTCATTTTTATTTACATAGAAGATTTTAAAAGTTAGAAAGTATTATTAGTCGCAACCAATTCAATCTCCATGAATTCTAACCGAACATAGTTTAAAACGAATGGAACCCATCTCCACAAGGCTTACCAGAACATTGCATTCTTAAAATAATAGGATAAGTGTGGCTCGATCGTCAGACGACAATGCATATCGCTTCTCAACTGAAATACCAGTAATCGATTTTGCTTTTTAGGTATTCTTAATATTGCATCCTTCTAAACTGATGCATTCTATTTTCATAGTCGAAACTTTCGTGGTAGGCGGCATGGGTATAAATGTAAACACATGAACAAGTAAACACACAAATGGTTTTCGAGAGAACGAAAATTTAAAAGCAACCAAGAAAATGCCACGCACAGAGGAAATAATGATAACACGTACGTCAGTGATATTATTTTCGCTGATCACACGCAGGCATAGATTAATATCCATAGAGCCTAATCAACTTGAAGTCATACCAAAGATAATCCTAACGCGCCTTTGTTTTGTTTTGATTGAGGGAAAAGAAAAGTGTTGTTTTTACTATTTTCCTTCCAGACTTTGCGTTTTTTCTCTCCATAAGAACCTTCCTTGTGCCTTAACGAAAATATAAAAAAAAGAATTAGCCGAATTGGTCCAGGCGTTGTTGAGTTATGCGCTTACCAACACATTTTGCGATTCATTTTTATATTATAGACTAGCTGGTACCCACGACTTCGTTCGTGTTTGTAAAGAATTTGTATTGACAGCTACCGACATCTAACAACCATAGTGAACGACAGGAGATAAGATTCTACTACCATACACAAACAACAATGCTCTATGCTATGTAGTTTTGGCAGAAAAGTGACATTTGCGGAGGCACATGTCTTTCGTCGAAATACGAAAATATCCTTGACCGGCCAATTTCAACCACCATATCTCCCACACTACCACAGTTACTAAAATTCGGCCGATGTTGTGATCGAAAGGCGACTCTGTGTTACTACCACACACAAACGCCAGTGATCTGCGATAGATAGTTTTAGCTGAAAAGTGATACACCATGACACATGCGTCTTTGGCAGAAATATGAAATTGCCGCAGGTCGACCACTTTCAACCCCCATATCTCCCACACCCCCATAGCTACCGACATGACAGGAGACACGATTCTACTACCACACACAAACACCAATGGTCTATGCTATGTAGTTGAGGCAGGAAAGAGAAGTATAAGAAGACACAAATTTTTGATCGAAATATGAAAACGCCATGCACTGGCCAACTTTAATCATCATATCTCCCACATCCCCACAGCTATCGTCATTCGGCCAACGTTGTACACGACAGGAAACTCCATGTTACTTCCACACACAAAGACCGGTGATCTGTGTTTGGTAGTGGTGGTTGAAAAGTGAAATATATGAAAACACACGTCTATTTATATATATATAAGATTATGAAGCAGCAGTCCTGGCAAATCCAGTGAGTTAAAAAATTCTGGTGGATAGTTGACGACATCATCTTGGCTAGTTGCGCAATCAACTGATTTGTATATCCTTAATTCACCGGAAATTTCATTTTGAATTTCGAAATTTATTTAATTAACGTCCGTGTTTTTGTCTCTGTAATATAGTTCGGTCGTTCAACCAAAAAATTGACAGGAAATGTAATGCAGGCAGTCAAAACGTTTACAGGGATTTTGTCATTACCAATGCCAATGAGTTGTTTTGAAATCATTTCTTCCGATCAATCATTTTGCAATTCCAAAGATAATCATAAAGCGCCTTTGTTTTGTTTTGATTGACTGGCAGTAATATTATTTTCGTTGATGACACACAAACCTTTTTTTTCCTTCGAACTTTATTTTGGGCAGGCATAGATTAATATCCATACAGTCTAATCAACTTGAAGGCATACCAGAGCTAATCCTATCACGCCTTTGTTTTGTTTTATTTTGATTGCCTGGTTTGTATGGGAAAGGAAAGGTGTTGATTTTACTATTTTCCTCGCAATTTACGTTTTTTCTCTCCATAAGAACCTGAAGGAAAAAATAATTTGCCGATTTGGTCGAGCCGTTCTCGAGTTTTGCACTTAGCAACACATTTGGCGATTCATTTTTATTTATATAGAAGATTTTAAAAGTTAGAAAGTATTATTAGTCGCAACCAATTCAATCACCATGAATTCAACCCGAACATAGTGTAAAACGAATGGAACCCATCACCACAAGGCTTACCAGAACATTGAATTCTTAAAATAATAGGATAAGTGTGGCTCGATCGTCAGACGATAATGCATATCGCTTCTCAACTGAAATACCAGTAATCGATTTTGCTTTTTAGGTATTCTTAATATTGCATCCTTCTAAACTGATGCATTCTATTTTCATAGTCGAAACTTTCGTGGTAGGCCGCATGTGTATAAATGTAAACACACTGAACAAATAAACACACAAATGGTTTTCGAGAGAACGAAAATTTAAAAGCAACCAAGAAAATGCCACGCACGGAGGTAATAATGATAACACGTACGTCAGTGATATTATTTTCGCTGATCACACGCAGGCATAGATTAATATCCATAGAGCCTTCAACTTGAAGTCATACCAAAGATAATCCTAACGCGCCTTTGTTTTGTTTTGATTGAGGAAAAAGAAAAGTGTTGTTTTTACTATTTTCCTTCCAGTTGTTGCGTTTTTTCTCTCCATAAGAACCTTCCTTGTGCCTTAACGAAAATATAAAAAAAAGAATTAGCCGAATTGGTCCAGGCGTTGTTGAGTTATGCGCTTACCAACACATTTTGCGATTCATTTTTATATTATAGATATATATAATTGACGGTCATTGGAAACTGCAGACAAAAGTAAAAAATTCACACATAATACTTATAACTACATATATATTAAATAATTCCGTGTGATCCTAATAACCTGGTGATAGGGTTTCTACTGGCTGCGAATCCCGCCTCGGCCTTAGCCACCTTAACATAAACCACATAACACTAATGATACTAGGTACAGGGTAACTACAGTTTAACGTGGAATAAGAAATCGCGGAAGCGTCCTGACGTACTTCACATTACACAGAAAGCTATGCCATAGGTGAAGGTCGGGTTAAGAGTATATGAAAGACTCCGCCGAAACAAAAATTCGAAGCGGTGACCTTTCGTTCACCATTCAGCCACCTTAACTACTGAGTGACCAGACCACTACAGATACAATGTTAGGATTATCATGTCGGTGACGTGAACTCATTACATTTTACTCATCCAAAAATCGTCCAACGTGCTCAAAGAAGATTTACTTCAAAAACTAAAAATCTAACTTAGTTCACAACCCGAAGGTTGGTAGAAACTTCCCGTAGGAGAGGTATCAAGCTATTGTTTCATATACAGGAAGGCCAATTCCTTTCCTCAGGGGCCTAAAGTTTATTGTGTAATCAGAACCACGAAACGTCCCGGCGTATTTCATATAATCAAATACAACTCCTAAAAAGTCCTGCTCACCACGGAACTTGAACCTGCGATCAGCTCCCAGGCAGCCTTGTTTCGAAACATTCGTGTGCTAGGTAATAATCGGATAAAAACTGTAGATTTGTATAAACAACGTTGTTAGAAATTAAGGTGAGGGGGGAAAAAGAAGAGAGGGCTTATATTTTTTGTAAACCAAACGTAAGCAGTGTTTTTCTATTTGTTTTAAAGTATATGTATGCAAAGTTTCATCAAAATTTGATAAAAACAATGTTCTGATATGACGAACATTGGCGAAAACCAAAAAACAAAACAAACAAACATTAATTATTTTTTAAATATTAGATACAAGCATTATCTATGCTTTCACTCCTGTCCAAGCAAACACGTCATACTTATAGCTACAGTTATGCTGCTATTACAGCATGTTGGTGATGAGAACTCACAAGATTGTAGCCATCCAAAAAGCGTCAATACACATAAAAAAATCCAGGAAATGTGCAGAGTTAAAGTTGAATGTCTAACTGTCTTATCCATTCGATCGTTCTTGGTGACATATGAATGAATGCTTCAGTTGCTCTTTGGTCGGGTCTGTTGTGTAATTCAACTACATTTGGTTTATAATTTGATACTAGCCTCGTACCCGCGACTTCGTACGCGTGGATTAAGAATTTTATTGCCAGAATTAAATATAGTAAGTTGTTGGTAACGAAGGATTAGTCCCAAACAATATCGAGTCGGCATAATATGACAGGAAAGCTATCGCTATATCATTCTACCGTCGAACCTGCCTCTTGAAGAGAATTAATTTCCAACATATTTCTGTCACTATTCGATAAGATCTCAAAATTTCGTGACTACAACTGTTAATCATACTGGAAAAAATATCCTGTGCCCTTCATACACATTTCCTTATAAAATTACATCACAACGATATAGCCATTTAGTCGTCAAAACGTAACAAAAAGACAGGGACTTACTTCCGTATTTATAATAATATTACTGTGGTTCACACTCACACACTGACTGTGAACAACACCTGAGGGATCATTATAACGTAAAAAAGTGTACACCTACAACATTGCAAGACTACCTACGATTTGACTCGCATTGCGCCCCTAACTTTCTAATATCTACAGTTTAACATTCAATCCGAATAACCTACGACCCAGGCCTGACTCTTACGATGAAAAACAATTTTTAAAAATCTGATCCCCGACGGAGATTTCAACCAGAGACCACGACGTTCGTAAGCAAGCTCTTTAGCCACTGAGCTTCCAGCTCACTACACGGAAACACGGTCTGAAGACGTGCATATCCAACGTGTCTGTCTATCGCCGTATTTCCAAGTTATGAGAATCAATTGCCAACATATTTCTGTCACCATTCGATAAGGTCTCAAAATTTCGTGACTACAACTGTTAATCACACTGCAAACAATATCCTGTGCCCTTCATACAGATTTCCTTATAAAATTCCATCACAACGATATAGCCAATTGGGAGTCATAACGTATCAAAAAGACAGAGACTTACATCCCTAATTATAATAATATTACTGTGGTTCACACTTACACACTGACTGCGAACAAAACCTGAGGGATCATTATAACGTAAAAGAGTATACACCTACAACATTGCAAGAATACCTACGATTTGCCTCGCATTGCACCCCTAACTTTCTAATATCTACAGTTTAACATTCAATCCGAATAACCTACGGCCCAGGCCTGACTCTTACGATGAAAAACAATTTTTAAAAATCTTATCCCCGACGGAGATTCGAACCGGAGGCCATGACGTTTGTAAGCCAGCGCTTTAGCCACTCAGCTGCCAGGCCACTACGCGGAAACTCGGTACGGAGTCGTCCACATCCAAAGTGTCTGCCTACCGCCATATTTCGAAGTTATGAGACAAATGTGTTATTTATACAGATAATTTTTCAACCAAATGTAGACAGTATTTTTCTCCTTGTTTCAAAGGATAAGTGTGCAAAGTTTCATCGAGAACGGATAAAAACTGTGGATTTGTATGAAGAACAAACAAACCAACAAACCAACAAACAAACAAACAAACAAACATACATTCATTTTTATATATAAAGATTCAACGCCGAAGTCACAAACTGTAAACATTTTCAGTCCTCGATCAAATTGAGACCGACTACGTCTGCCATTATTCGTACAGATTGTTTCTAACGGTACCCAGGATTTGTGGGGATAGCTAAAACCTCTAGGTAGGTTGCTGGTGACATGTGTCTGGAACTTGGTCTGTCAGTTTAATCAGTCAGACCATGTACTTTTATACAGTGAGCTCCTTGGAAGATAAGGCTGACGGTATGTTAATGGGCAAGAGATGAACCTTTCATCATCGTGATGTATAGGGAGACCCTATTTCTACTGAATTGGCTCATGTAATCCCAACAGATCCCGTTTTCGGTGGATAGGCTTAATTAAAACTGGTAACGAGCAGGTTGCAGTTGACTTGATAGTTCCCGACATTGTATGCATAGTTTTGTTTATCATTCTGTCGACTTTCTTGGCATGAGAAACGTACAACAAGTGGTACAGCAATATTCAGCTGCAAAGAATACAAACCACATTACTAAAATGCTAAGTGTAATCGCGTCGATTGTCCTAGAACATCATCAAAGCTTCTGGACGATTCTAGTTTTTGAGCAAGTCTGAAGAGATCTTTATAGGAAGAGAATGTTATTTCGAGGATTACAGCCAAGTATTATAAGGTAGGACACTTCAATTGATAAGAACATTGTAAGTAATTTTATCACAATGATGGAAGGTTCACCCGTTCCAATTTGTTGAAAAATAGATCCTGATTTGTTCGAGAAGAAATAACTCATGAATTAAACCAGGAACAATGTAAAATTAATGCATAAAATTTGACGCTGCAAAATAGTAGCCAAGTGTTCTTAGATCAAAATGTTATAAATATGGATCCACCACTAAGTATTGTTTTATTTAAGGAGCACAAATAAAATGGAATTAATAAAATTGCTTTATTACAACAAGAAGTCCAGCCTACGTGTGAGAACCGCTGCAGCCTTGTTGAAGACAAATTCGCAAGGCGTAGAATTAGAAAGAAATGTTTCACATTCCGAGTGAATCCTGACGTTTGGATATGAAAGTAAAAGTGTTTTACCCTTACACTACACTGACTGTCAGTCATTTCATATTGTTTATTTCCATTCTCTTGCCTTTTCTAGATAAAAATTAGTTTAAACTCAGTCACTCAGGCTGACATCTCCTTTATATTAGATTCAAAGAATATGTTGTGTAAAACTGTGCTCTCTGGACGACGAAATATGTGGAACCGTTGTTTCACATCTCTTTATAATATTATTCAAAACACTGAGCCTCACACAAAACAATTTTATATTTTTTACCCCAATGAATCACAGAATAGGACTACAGGATCGCCCTTCCTTTAAATACTTCCATAATCCGATATTAAAACACAGATGGGAAAAAACCAAAAAACATTGCATTCATCTAAATAAATATGGATCCAATCGCACAGAAAGACCAACTACATTGTTGACGACGCTAGGAAGTTACCACAAACTACTATATTCCTTCTGTCATTAATGAGAATGCTAATGTAGAAAGAAGCACGTTAGATGTTGCATTATACTGCTGGTGCTTAACGCTTGAGTGGTGAGACCAGTGAGTGCATCACATACTGATACTTAGATTGGTTTACGTACTGTAAAGTCGAGAGATACTCAGTTCCACATTTAAGATCTTCAAACTGATGATAGTTATAAATAATATTGGAAATGGTGAAGAGATCTGAGTTTTGAGGAATTAAAGCTAATAATGGCCGATTACGTCTAAGGATATGTTTCAACGCTTCGTCGGAAGTATCGCGGTATGCACAGCAGGTACGGCATGTGTTAAATTAATTGTGTTAGGCAGCATTTCTGGATCCTATTAAACTTTGCCTGAACAGAGTAATGAAATATTCCTAAGCTCACATCAAACACACCGCACTCAGATTCGTTACTTAGTATAGTAACTACTTCAGGGAACTTGAGGCCATAGTTCCAGTCGTTCTAGTTTGAAAATTTCGTGGTCTCATAACTTTTCGCTATTCCCTGATGAATTATTGGATGTCATTAACAAGAAATATTTTCATGTGTCTCCCATATAATAGATAATACGGTGATTAGAGTGTCATATGTATTAAGATTCCTATTACATTTCTGATCTGCTGCTTCGCTTAGCATCACTTCTTTCTGTTTCTGTTTACTACTGTCTTTCTGTATACTACTTATTATTAACCCAAACACCGTGGTTGTTAACTTTAAATAAATCTCTTCTAATTTATCACATAGTCTATGAAAACTATCAGACGTTTAAATAAAAACTCAAAAGAAAATTTTGATATATTTACTTTATTTTCAACAAAATTACTTTAAAAAACAAGAAAATACTATTTTTCACAGTTCTGTATCTAGTCAATTTAAAGGTATTCTTCTGTTGGCTTTATACGATAGCTTGTACAAAATACTTCCATCTAATTTCCGGAAACATTTACTGCAAACAGTTTCTGCATCGTTGTGTAATAGTTTTTCGTAATAATTAAGTATATAGCTTAATATACGGTAAGAGCTAACCCATTGTGGAGATATTATAGCAAGATTTGTAATACTTTATTTTGCCTCCTGAAACATATATTGATGGAAAATTTTGAATGTCGGGTGCAATCTTGACAATACACCTTCTAGTGACAGTAAAAATATGATCGACCGGAACTCACGGAAACAAGAGTTTACGGCGGGTGCAGTAACAAAATTCTCGGACGTTCAATTCTACATCTACATCTACATATATACTCTGCAATTCACAAAATTGTGGGTGGCAGAGGGTGCTCGGCACCAAAGCTAATCTCTTTGCTGTGCATTCCAATACCTAATGGTACGAGGGAAAAAATAATTCATATAAGAATCAGTCCGGCACCTTATTTCTCTAGTTTTATCTTTCCTGTCCTTCCGACTCAAATAGGTTGGTGGAAGAAGTATTTCACTACACTCAAAAGTGAAAGTGGGAGTACGCATGTTTAGCAATAAGTTTAAACGAAACGTGTGTCGTCTATCTACCAGAGACTCCCAATCTAGTCTACTAATCAGTTCTGTGACGCTTTCATAAGGACTGTAGCAAGCGGTCACGAATCGAGCGGCTCTTCTCTGTACTTTCTCTATACTTTCGATCAACCCCTTACCAAACGGGTCCCAAATGGCACAACAATAGTCCTAATGTGGCCGCACAAGAGATTTGTACGCTATCTCCTTTGTTTGTTCATTACAATTTTTCAAGATTCGACCTATGAATCGCAGCCTAGAATTAGCTCTACCTACTAACGAATTAATGTGTATGTCCCATTTCATGTTCCTTTGTGCTGTTACTCCCAAATATTTCATAGAATCGACCATATCAATAATTGTATTGTTTGACTCGTATTTCTGAACAATTGGATTCCTTTTGTTAGTTATGCTCATTGTCTTACACTTTTTACAATTTAGAGTAAGTTGCCACTCAGTACACCAAGCCAAAATAACATCCAGATCGCGCTGAATTTCTAAGCAATCGGCCAAATTTCTTACTTCCCTATAAATAACCGCATCATCAGCAAACAATCTAAAAAGGCTTTTCAATTGTAAAGTGTAAAGGGACGGATAAACGGCGTGGAGAAATTTTAACAGTGAAAAAGTAGACTTTGGCGTGTTCGCTGACGCACCTGTAGTAAAACTCTAACCGCTGGCTATGGCTGTTTGGCTGTGAGAAAATTCAATGTAGTGAAATTAGTGGTGGCCTTATGATACCTATAATCTTCGAAAGTTGCTTAAAAATACATTTACTGTAAAACGTTCCAAACTGTTAAGGTGTCTGAATCAGTCACCTTGTGAATCCAGTGAGCGTTTTTCTTTCTGCTACATGCGAGCCAGTAGGAGCTGATGTCTTTCCGAGCCAAGACATTATTATTCCTCCATAACCCGGACCCAGCTGTTCCATCAGTAAAGATATTCAGGAGTTCGGCTGCGAGAACACAGATTGGCCAGTCCAGGCTTGGAGTGATGGGAGCATTAAGTGTTCTACAGGCAATCCGTTTTTTTTTTTTTTTTTTTTTTTTTTTTTTTTCACCGCAAGAATCCTGGCTATCCGCACAAGGACCTTCGTCCACTACATTCGGCACTCAGTTGTTTTATTGTCACTATACGCATCGTCAAGGTGTGCTTCTACATAGTGCGCTGAACATCGTCAATACGTTAAAAACCTCAAACGTCTTGCATCGAAAATCTAACCTACATTATCGAATTTGTAAATTAAAGATGATAACGATTTGTTTAAAATTGAGTTCAATCCAATTAATAAAACGATTGGTTTTGATATATTTTTAAAATAATAAAATGCCAGAGAGATGCGTTACTAATTTCATATTCAAATTCATTTACGTTCCCAATCCATTAATTTTAATGTGAAGTCATTCATCTAAATAAGGGTTATCCTTTTTATAAATATGTTGGGTATGACTATATATAAAAAAGGACAATCCAGTTATCTTGTAACTTAACATTTCAGATCGTATATTAATTTATATCTAAAATATGCAAATCAATTACATTTAAAAAAATATTTATTATTTCAATCTAGAAGTGTCATGTTTATATTCCCTATTGGTTGTAAATTTAATTCTACTACGACTAAACTTACTTTTTAGTGCAGGATCTCAATTTATTCTTCACATTTTACTGCAATAATATTCTTCATATGTCAGTACATGTTATTCACAATTATAGGAGGAATTCGTTTACTCGTATCCATTGGTGTGTGTTGTCATACCTCCCACTAGGGTTTTGTATTAGTCTCCATAATTTCTTATCCTATCGTCGGCGGGATTTATGTGAATCGTCGGATTCATTATCATCGTTTTTAAGATCATTTTCTCTCCTAATACAAAACAGTCTAAGAAAATTATCTTGCCACATGACATAAATGAAATATTTGCATTCGTAAACGAAAATAAACTAATACAAAATTAGAAATTTAGCGCTATAATAATGAAGAAATTGCTAATTCAAAGTTCTAGTAACATGTGGTAATTATTACATTAATTCTTATGAACTACCTGTAGTTTTTGTGCGTTTCACAAGAAATGCATAAAAATTTAAATTTCTTGTGTAATGGGAGCAGCTATTCAGTACGGCTCCACTTCTGTTCAACCCGTCTGGCGACAGTGTTTTCTTGTTGTGAACGCAATTTAAAACACTTGTTCAGTTTTGTGTAAACTTCAAATGAAGTCTAATCAACGTATTCATTAAGAAGGATCCAGATATTTTAGGTTTGTTCGTAGGCACTACTAATGTTTTAACGATTTTAAATGCAGTGATAGATTATTGATTTTTACAAAACGTTTACAATATCAAATTGTGATGTTAGTGTTACGTGCCTCCGTACCTGATCTCAATACCAACAGCCAACAAGCAATCCCTACGCATATAGCTAAGTGCCGAAATTTTTTTATTTCCACATTTGTTGATTTCGGCGAATATAATCAGAAAATAAGTATATATTATTAAATGGAAATCAGGAAAATCGTAGAAGACCACAAAAACGATTTATTCTTAGAGTGTTAATGTTCTGTAAAGCTAATCAAAAAATGGGGAGTGAGTTTTCTTTTAAGTGAATGGTTTTTGAGCGCACCAAATTTAGGTTATTTTCTCTCTGTATTTAAAAAAAAAATTAAAGATGAAATTTTGTAAAAAAAAATATCATTAATTCAAAATATATTATCTGTTGACGCAGAATGTTTCTTTCCATAGTCAGTTTCATGGAAGGAATTACGAATAAGCTGAGTAGGATAGGTATACAGAATCTGCTCTCAGAGATTTGTCCTTGACAGCAAATCAAGACAAGTAGTAAATTCATGTTAAATTACAGGCATATGGGTATGATTTTTTAGTTAAAAGAAATAGTAAAATAAGTAAAATATTTTTATCTATATTAATATCTTCAGACAATTCTTTATTAATGAATTGCAGATTCAATAATTATACATTTAAAGTGAAATCACTCAGATTTTTGAATAAAATTAGTCAGTAATTTTTGAGCAGCAAATTAATGCTGTAATTTGATTTCAGCAACAGCTTAAAACACTGCGTTCAAGATGGTTTGCCATGGAATTTGTAAAAGACCACTGCAATCTTAAAACAAGTTTTCCTGCAGATTTATGAATAAGTACGAATGGTTTTTGTCTGTCTACGTAGTATGAATAATATTCCCCACTTGTACTAGCTTTTGGCAATTGTCGAGGAACAGAGAAAATGCAAGCCCAGGTTCTAGAGCGATCTGAAGTTGACTTACCAACGTATGGCTTTATTACTGGGAGCCTCTTTGAGTTGTTAGGCTTACCTTAATGACGGGGTTTCAAATTCAATATTTTGTGACCGTAACTTTAGTTTGGTGATAATGGCTCCTTTGATGCAAAATTAGATTTAGCTACTTTAGCATAACAAGAAACAGAGTTTTTTAGTTCCACTGTTGTCGACACGATCACACGTCACCCACTAGTGGTTGATTCAAGTGATTTCACAGTTGATGTTTCGCTTTTATTACAATTTCTTTTTCTTCCTCAAGATACAAACACGTGAATTAAGCTTTTCAGAAAATGCGTTCGAAATTTACTTTCTGATAAAATTTCAGATTAATTGTTTTTAGTATTATGGCTTTTTTATTTTTATTTATTTATTCATTTATTTTGCTTAAGAATTTACCCCTCGTCGGTAATGGCGAAAAAACGACAACGGACAAGGATCAGGAAAGAATTCTTAGTGAATAAATTTGGGAAATAGCGGAAAACAGAAATCAGGATGGTCAAATGGGGATTCAAATCTGCAGCTTCCAGAAAACACACCAGGCTCAGCCTGAATTTTGAATACAAATAGTAAATCACCGGTTACTTCTCTAAATTTCCCTGTGAACAAGGCAGAACGAGTTTATTGCGCAAGTAGAGGGTTGAGTACTACCCACAATAACCTAGTCTTCGGCAATGAGCAGTAGGATTTGTCAGTATCGAATGAATTGATGAATCTAGAAACATTTTGTACCCATGTGCTTGAAATGTTCCAGGTTGCTGATACAATAATTATAGAATTAATGACTAAATAATAACCTATTATTTTGTTACGTTGGGCGCCAGGGATTTTTGGAAAATTAATAATTATTAATCATTTACATAAATACATAAAAATTAATTGGAGTAAACCGAGATAATAATAATATTTCAAAGAATCAAAACCCCAATTAATTTTCAAACAATTATAGCTCAATTTACTATAGAATCCTACAAAAAAATGTAAATTAATATTTTTTAAACAATAATGTAAACGATAAACAGCTTAACATTTCCTGAACAGGTCAAAATGTTCGTCGATTTAGAGCAGTGTTTTCCAACCTTTTTAAATATGCGGCCCCTTTAAAAGAAAAAAAAAATTAAATAAATGGTGAAACCCCTTTCTAACTTTGGTTACCACCGAGGTCCGTAATAAAATTATCTCACTAATTTAAAAACGAATTATTTAATTTGGTTTCTATTGAGACTTCATCTACTGATCGAGAAATCAAATGATGTGCAAGATAGTCGGGAGCACTCTGCGGGCAGTAATATACTGTATTTTTTGCTGCATTGGCGGCACGGTAGGCTTTATGACAACAATTATCTGAAATTTGGTAGAAAGAAGAGAAGTGGACTCCAATTTGAAAATCATTTGGTTTATTTGCGGCTCAAAAAATGCAGTAAGGATTTGACAGTTTACTAAAAAAATAAACAGGCACGGCCTTCGCACTGAATATTTTAAGTTTTTACTGTATTGTAAGAACTACAACCCTGATTTTTACATTTACCTGGCTTGCAACGGCCACCCCCCGAGCACGCGGCCCACAGGATTAAAAATACTGGGTTAGAGCAACGTGGTTAATATGGCGTTAGCCAACCAGGGTGCTCTGGATCTAATTCCGTCTTGAATGTAGTGTACAGTCTTGCAGTAGACATCAGAATTCTATGTTGTATTACTGCTTGTTGAGAAGGCCGGTGGCCGATGCGTCGTCAAACAGAGAAGCAGTACACACATGTACTCCGTTGTATGTGTATCCGATGGCATCCAAACTCCCCGACAACAGGTAAGCACTCGCACCGCAGATGGCAGCGTACAGAGGATAGGGGAGCACTATCCCGACACAAAGGCGTAAGCGAGACCTCCAGTACAGACCAGAAGCCTCTATCCCACCAATCCACCCCAGCACCGTAATACCCCTCTGCCCCGAGACATCGGGCCCTCGTTGTCTGAAATGGAAAAAAGGAACTATTAGTCTTCCCACTCGCTACACAGTTCTTTCATTCCCCATACGCTCTTCATTCGTCACAGAAAGACATACCTCCTTACCGCGAGTCTTGCCGTGGAATTCCTTTTAAAACCAGCTGCTTACACGATTCCAAATATGCAACACAGTCAAAACGCTAAATCTGTCGACACACCCCGCCAGTACCTGTTCTTCGTCCTCCAACAGATAAGCCTGTATTTATATACTTTTGTCTTCCCTCAACTGGTTGCCGTAATCTTTTCCGGAGGATGACTGCAGGCAAAAAACTTGTAACCAGCGAACACTGAACAATCAATGTTCTCGCAAAACTACCCCGAACTGTACCTTTCACTCCATTTCGTTGTCTATATTAACTCGTGTAATAATGTCAGCCCTGACATATTACAATTCTAGCAACTGTATCTTGCAATGTGTTCAGAATACTACAAGACATCACAATACAAAATGAAGAAAGAAAACAAATTGCAAGAACATTTTACTAAAAAGGATTTCAGGGAAATCGAACAGATATAGAATTTCGAGTTTCACAGAATTAATATGAAGGGAACAGTTATTGCATGTTCATACTTAGCAGCATTTTTTCTTCGATTAATCAGCTCAAACACTGTTACTGGTGGTATTTGTGTAGGTACAGGAATTAAATAATTTCAACAATGTACAAACATATCTAAAGTATACAAACGGAAATAAATTTAATTACGTGGTTTTTACGAATGGTCTTCTCTAGAAATTACCTGCCAGTTGCGCTGAAATAAGCATTCTGTGCGCAGGGGAGAAAGGAGGAAGAGGGGTGGTGGTTAGGAAATTGCACCATTTGATTAATATGAAGGTAACTTCTGGTGTGCAGCTCTAATTACATTACGCACACAGCGGAAAGGCGCTGTATGCTCGTCTTGCTCCTATCTTTTGTCTGCAACACAAAGCCACTAGGAAGTTAAAATTCGTTGTACACCGCACAGTGGGGGAAGTTCCGTGAATTTAAAATAATCGTATGTCAGCTCTGTCGACTTCACATTAAGGAATACAGCTCCCACTCACTCTATCCCTCCAGTTTACCATAAGAGATTTTTGATCATTGTATAAACTAACCACAGAAGGAATGATAAGAGAGTTCACCTCCCATCAACACTACTGAATTGATTGCTTTGTAAATTTTTTGCTTTTAGCTCTTAACCAGTAGTATTATGGTATATTCGTCACTTATTAATGTATTTCAGAGGAAAAGTAAAAAAACATTCCTGACATTTAAGCTGATGTGCAATTTTTTTTTTCTTGTGTACCTCAGGAATCTTTTGAGTATTATAGCTTTTTGTCTACCTTTCTAATTATACTCTTTGCTACAGGATTACTTGAGTTACAATAACGGGGCAGGTATAGAACTGGAACTGAAATTCTTCAATAAAGCAATGATTAGGTGAATATTTACTTTTATTTCTACAGTAACTATTGAAATTAATTGGAATAAGACAAATTTTTTAATCTGAATAGTTAAGGACATAAAATGCAAAATATGCTCTGCGATGTAATATCGTTAAAAATAGATGAACCCATCAATTACAACAGCAGATGAAGTTAAAACTACGAAACAAACAAAAGGTTAAGAAACATTACTTTTCGTGAAAAATCGAATTGTCTTGGAAATTATTTTCGAATAAGCGTCTGGGGAGATATCGGTAGTGTATTTTTTGATAGATCTAAATGATAGGACCGAGCGGGGCGGTGTAACGGTTAGCGTTCTCGCCTCGCATTCGGGAGGACGGCGGTTCGAATCCCCTTCCGGGCATCCAGATTTGGGTTTTCCATGGTTTCCCCAAATCATTCCAGGCAAATGCCGGGATGCTTCCTTCAAAAGGCCATGGCCGAATTCCTTCCCATTCCTTGCCCCTATCCTTGCCCCCCATCCTTTCCCGTCTCTAAAGACCTCGATGTTAAAAAGAGACGTAAAGCAGTAAAAAAAAAAAAAAAAAGATAGAGATAAGAATTGCATAAAACACATGAATGGGATTAAGTATCAGCTTCAGTTCTTAAAAGAAATCTAATAGAAACGTAATGGGACGAAATGGATATAGTGGTCCAGATATTATTTCATATTTTGGAACCACGATTTTTTGTTAAAATTCATTACGTTGTGGTATATTTGAAAGTCTAAATTCTGGTGGACTATGTCTGACTGTCACAAAGGAGGATCGCCGTATTTTGTACCAAGCACATTGTAACCTCTTCACACCTGCCATCCAAGAACAAGTAATGGACTCGCTGCGACATTCAGTGTCATCTCGTATCATTGGTCGGAGATACCAGCATCCAGTGGGACCAGCGCGGACATCAATTCCTTCTCAGTGCCAGTATCGAGGATATCAGAAACCAGGGGCCTCAGTATACAGCCGCTTTATGACACTCTTCTCAACCGAAGCCGGGTAGGAATCCAGATCAGAGGGGAAGCAACGTTATATAAGGGGACTCATAATACCAAATTATATGTAAATTTGATTCTGTTTTGTAATCTGAAATAACAGCACATCACCCTCTCAACCAGTAAAGTTAATTTTTTTTCTCTCCTTCTGCGTGCTTCACGTTTTTTGTGTTTTGTCAGGCAGTGTGTTAGTCATAGACGGAGAGAAACAATTTTCTTAATCACCGTATATCATCCTCAATCACATTAGTCTTCGGCAGGTCGTCACTAAATAACAAAAAAGTAAACAGTGAAAGTATCGGATAAATTGGAAAACCAATCATCGGTACACCGGAGCAAGTGGGGAAATTGTCAGATGACAATGCCATCCGGTATGAAAAAAAAAAAAAAAAAAAAAAAAAAAAAAGTTATCAGTAATGAGAGCAAAATTTGATACGTTGCAAGTTCGTTCTTCAGTTAACCGATTAATTTCTTTGAAATTTTGATATTAAAATCAAACTTATGAAAAACCTCTTTTGGAATATATGTCACCCTACATTGAAACAAACGTTTTAGATAACCCCAGATATTCCGTTACAACTTAATTTATCATTACTAGTACAAATCTTGTTCCATTGATCCCTGCTGATGAGTGAACTCTGGGATGCATAACATGTCATGCATATATATATATGTAAATTGAATAACAATCGAAGGTAAAATTATTATAATTCATAAGTAAACAAATTTAAACATATAAATGTTTAAAAAATGCTTTTTTTATTTACGGCTTTACGCCTCGTCGACGTCACGGTCATTATAGGTGGGAAGGGACTGAGGGCAAGAAACGAGAAGGAATTCGGCCTTGGCCTTTTGAAGGAACCATCCCGACATTCGCTTGGAGTGAACTGGGCAAGCCACAGAAAATTTAAATCTGGATGACTGGATGGGGATTCGAACCCGCGTCCTCCCGAATTCGAGACCATAGCGTTTACCACTCATACACCGTGCTTGGTATGAATTTTGTGAAATGCGTATCTACTTCTTCTTCTGGTTCCTATCCGTTCCGGATGTCGGCAACCATCTCTGCTGGTTGATGCTCGTATCAACTCCGTAGTTGTCTTGGAGGTTCATTATTCTTAGATTTTTTAACCAAGAAGTTCTTCTTCTACCAGCACTTCTCTTTCCTGGTATTTTGGTATTGTACTCTGGAGAACAGATTGCAGGAGTTCATAACAGTTATTATTCCTCTTGATGTGGCCAAGGTACTGAAGCTTTCGTGTTTTTTTTTTTATTGCTTTACGCCTCGTCGACGGCTAACGTCATTAGAGGCGGGATGGGACTGGAGACAAGGAACGGGAAGGAATTCGGCCATGGCCTTTTTGAAGGAAGCATCCAGGCATTCGCCTGGAGCGATTTGGTGAAACCGTGGAAAACCCAAATCTGGATGCCAGGACGGCGATTCGAACCCGCGTCCTCCCGAATGAGAAGCCAGAACGTTAACCGTTCACTCACCACGCTCGGTTTTCGTGTTTTTATGGTGGTCGGTATTTCCATGTCCTTTTTCATTTTGCGCAGCACTTCAGCATTTGTGGTGTGGTCTGTCCATGGTATTCTCAACTTTATTCGATATAGCCACATTTCAAAAGCTTCTAACCTTTTACTGGCAGTTTCTGTTAATGTCCACGTTTCAACGCCATACAGGAGGACAGAGAACACACAGCAGCGCAGGAGTCTCATCTTCGTGGTAATTGATAAATTACGACTTTTAAAAAGGTTATTCATTTTATTGAATGTAGCCCTGGCTTTACCAATACGTGACTTTATTTCATCAGATGTATCCCATTGGCTGTTTACTGTGGTGCCAAGATAAGTATACCTTGATACACATTCAATGATCTTCTGGTTTATCATAATATGGCCTTGGGAGTTGTTGTTTTTGCCAATGACCATTACTTTTGTCTTATTTATGCTAATGTCAAGTCCGTATTCGTGGCTGTATTGTGACACTCTATCTACAAGATATTGTAAGCTTTCCTGACTGTCTGCAAAAATGAGTGTGTCATCTGCGTAGCGAATGTTGTTTATCCAGTTTCCATTCAACAAAACTCCCATCTCCACATCACCCTACGCCTCCCGAAAGATATACTCTGAGTTGATACTAAATAATAAGGGGGACAGGATACAACCTTGTCTTACACCACGAAGAATTTTTACTTCATCCGTATTTTCTCCCTTCAGTCTCACATGAGCAGACTGATTCCAGTACAGGTTAACAATAATTCTGAGATCTTTATCATCCAAGCCAATACTTTTGAAAATTTCTATCATTTTCTGATGCTTTACCCAGTCAAAGGCCTTCTGATAATCTGTAAGACAAGCATAGACATCACAATTTATATCTCTGCAGCGTTTAAATGGTACTTGGATGCTAAACAGATGCAGTTTAATGTCTTTTACAGATCTTGAATGGAGTAGAAGGTGTTGGCAATATAATTATCTTTTAGTTTTTCTTTAAATACATCTTTATTGCTTATTATATATGTTATACTACTAGAAAGCTTATTAAATATATATGTCGTATTGTAAGTAACTTTTCTTTTTATTAATGATAATGATGTTTGAGTTTCTGGAAGTTAATTATAACCGTTGTGGTGAAACTGAACTCCCTGGAATTTGATGTAATTAAATTACAATGTCCTAATCTAAAGCACTAAAATTCTACAATCACTGATAAAATTTGTTGAAGGATATCAAGTTTTGATAATCGGAAGGATATAGATCTTCAACAGATAATTATTGTATGTGGAAAACCAATGAATTGTGACTGCGCAATCACTGTAGTGAAAATTAAGTAATGCGCCATAAACCAATTTTAAATGACGTCTAAGATTTGGAGTTACCATAAGATGCTTGACACAGAAGCGTATGAAATTTTAATTAGAAATCGTAGTTTAAGCTGTATGGATATAGAAAAAAAACTATTTGTTGAATAAAAGATGAAAATTTGTTATTTTTAATTAAATAAAAAGGGAAAATATAATGTTAGTCATGTCATACAAAACATCAAAAAGATCGAGTGACGTGAGTTTTTTGAAAACTTCAATTTTACTGCCGTGGATTTAGCATCTTTATACAAACAGTGCATCGTTTATTTAAGTTTTTAAATGAATTTGTAATTTAATTCCGGCTATCAATCCATAAAATAAGTACGATTAGCAGTAGAAGCTGTATTTATTAAAGCAGACAGCTCTAATATTTCCAAAATTGATGTTACATAGCTTTGTATGTTTTTCGAGTCAGCAGCATTAAAGAACGTCAAAACTTCCAAGAAAATGTATGTAGGGCCTACTGAAAAACTGAAAGCGCAGTTTTGTGCGGAAACGTGCATTTACTGTGATATAATTATGCAAAAGTTATATAGGTATGAAGTCTTTTTCGGCGTAGTATTTGAATGTTAGGCTTTAGAGGATAAGTTTCAAAAACTTATATATCCTACAAACAGTTGTTACTATTAGTCGATATTTGTTTTAGAGGAACAATACTTTGAGAGGTAATAGTTAAGTTTTTTTTTATTTTTTTTATTTACTATGCGAAAATGAGCTAGCGGCAAGCATACGTCATGTTGGTCTGTTAACCGCAGGAATCGTTATTGATGAACACCGCACTATAACAGTAGCGACATTATAAAATTGCCGATACATTTTGAATAGCATTGAATTTTTAATTTGCTAGATGAGTTATGCACTTTTATGTATTTAAATCATTAAACAAATTATACTTAACCTCCAAAGCCACTTACTTATCGATGAACATTTACGTTTATAAAAGAAATAAAATTAACTCTCGCAGTTTATTGAACATAATAAAATATTATATAAAATCTTACTTCAATGTGGTCTTCACAAAATACATTAAAGATTTATAGATAAAAATGCTGTCTCTTTACCCGCATGTTTTCTTTGTTTGGGACGTAAATAAAAACTTATTTGGAGTTTTAATTGATGTGTTTACACATTTAAGCACTACACACCACTTGTAAAGTGTAGAACTCATTTTGACAACGAAATTTCCGAACTGTTCGCAAGCTTAAAACATCAGGCACAAAGCACTGACGTCACATTAGTGCGTTTTTGCATCAATATTAACATTAATACAGAAAAATGAAGAATTTGGTACTTTTCGTCGATTTCGCCAGAATTACTATTTCCTTTTTAATTACGGTAGACGTATAGGTCGAATACTGATTACTTTTCCAAAATTAATCGTGTGCCCTATGGTGGCTTTTGAAGGCTGATAATAGTGGCAGTTAGAAACAACTTTGTGGTAACTGCAATTACCACTTATCAACTTGTTTATTTGAAGTTCTATGAAGAAGTTTCATGAACATATCTTACAGGAGTAAATTTCTCTATCTACCTGAAATGAATACACTGCTATTACTTTTATTGAGCATATTCATTAATTTTCGTACCATTTACTTATTTAATATTAAATTTGCATTCCAGGAAGTCAAATAAAGGCCTACTACAGTAAATAACAACATAGCGGATTACAGGGATATATAGCCGTTTAGTTCGTTATATGAGGAAATCTAATAAGAAAATTTAATATTTTCCTGAAGATAGACGTAAGCGACGCATAGTGGAGAAATCCAAGACTACCAGTGACATTTGTAGGTTAAGATGAACTCTGACGCTTATTACAAGCAGTTTAGCGCCTACGTGCTATGCAGCTCGACGGCACTATTGTGTTGCTGTCTGCCAAGCGGGGGTTCTATAACGGAGGCGCACGCCCCCACTTTCAGCCTTGTCTCCTAAACCAGGGAACAGGTAAACGTACTCCATCGATATACAACATTCTCATGAGAGCATACGAATGGCTTTCATTTAACTTTGAGATATTCGAATTTTGATGTAAACTGCTAACATTGCAGATTCGCACTAAAGTGAATTATGATTATGATTAGTTAATATTATTTTGCTAATTATTTAACTACCCTTGATTTATTCATTGCATTCTGGGATTATGCCCCCTCGCCCCCGGGCACACCATTGAGAAGTAAAATATTAATTGCTGCTGACACATGGTGAATATATTTCTTTGGCTGAAAAACTTCACCAAGTTTCAGTTCGAGGAAATGTAGAATAAACGGAGCTACCAATTAATAGTCATCTTATTCGACAATTTCTTCCACGGTTGCTTAAGTAAATAAATAACTTTCTCTAGCGTTTCGACCTCAAAGTATTTTGACCCGACTTTATTTAATGCTAAATATTAGTAAATAACGGCATTACAACAGGTTTAAATAAATAAAAATAGTTGCATTTGCATTGTTTACTATCAGTTAATTAACTAAGAAAATGAAAAAAAAAATTGCTCGAAATAACATTTCATTTACATCAAGTGTTGTCTGGGTAGTAAAGCGGCTGCAGCGTCGGTTTGGAAACCCATGCAGAGACTGACGAAACTGTTCAGCGAACAAAAATCAATAGATGTTATTAAAACTTTAATTATTACTATTTTTATTTATTAGGAAATTATGTGCGGATATGATTTTTCCCTTCCTTAACATAATTGAAATTTACACCAAAATTCCATTAATGAAAATGAAAGGTTTTTCATGTTTGTGTTACAACTACCATTCAACTGATTGTCAGAAAAGTGGGAATAATGAAAAACAAGAAATAATTTTGCACGTGTTTGTATCTTAGTCTGCACCCGACTATCCTCGGCTGGAAAATTTCAACACGACTGGAATATTTTTACCTTACCACCTAGAATCTTGCGGTATTCCCAGTTTTGACCAAAGGACTGGAAATTTCCAGAGAGAAAGTAAAAAAAAGAAAAAAAGTCTTTGAACACCATAAGTTTTGAAAACAGAGTAAACTATTTGCCATTACCGCAAACAAGGAAAAAATTACACGATCCCATAAACATTTCATAATAATTAAATTACAAATAATATTCTAAAGATTGTACCTGAAATAAAAAAGTACAAACATGTACAAGACTTTTTTAATCTCTGTCGCATGGTTAAGTTTTTCTGCTAATAACATTACCAATGCACAAATTCTAGACAAAACTTCAGGCTAGATATTCCAGAGAAACTTTCTGTTTGATACCTTAGCTCTTTCTTTTCTACGATATTAGTATTGGGATCTGCTACACACCCTTAAAATATGAGAAAAATCTCCGACCCGAACGTCTTGTAGTCTCCTGTTAACGTCGGATTAAAACCAGTGAACAAATTCTGGCAATATTCTAGCGACTGTGTAAAATAAATATATGTGTGGTTTTTTTTTATCATCCAGGTGAATTTTATAGATAGATATCTGGTTCTATAACAGATATTTCCGAATTCTTATAACAAACGTAACCAACTTTTAACCCTCCGTTATCTGAGTGATTCCCATTCTATTCATGGTAGATACACTGTAATTTCCTCACGACCGTTCAGTATTTACAAAAGTTCTATTTCACACTCTTTGTATTTTCATATGTCTGTGCTCTGTGTGTCGGGGAAAGGAGTTGGGATACAAAACATTGGTCAGAACATCACTTGAGTTTGGAGGTGCAATTTGTGGCTTTCATTAATGTTTTCAAATACAGAAGTTTGTAGGAGCGCTAAGAAGAATTGCTAGATTTTTAAGTGAAAATAGAATCATGGACCCTATGTGATAAAGGGACTCTGTTGAGAGCCATTGGAAGGTGAGGAGCGGTGGAATAAATGTCTGGGAGTGTATTAGGCACACATTAAACATGAAGCCTTATTCGATAATCGTACAAAAATTAGGAGCAGTACGTGGAAACGAAGAGATGTTCTATATGATTTCAGGCTTAAAGGACTGGAAAAACTGTTATTTCTGGGTGAGGAAGACAGAGACTAAAATAAATTATTGAGCAAAAATATGTTTATTGCAATAGGTGGTGTGTAGAGAAACTGCCACGTGACGTATGATTGCTTCATAATAATAAAGTGGCTCAAGACGGGACAGTGGGTAGCCGATGATACAAATAGAGATGTTAATATTTCGATAACTCTTTAATAGCTTAATTTCGTGGTTGATTAGTGCCGCGAGTGATATACCGTGGCACTAGGCATTTTTTAACATATTATTTTATTTACAACTTCCCTAACATGTTTTACGTGACAAAAAAAAAAAAACAAAAAAAAACCTCTGAATAAAAAGAAACGAAAAAGTTGTTTAGAAATTAAATCATAAGTAAACTGTAACAATTATGCAATGATCCTCTACTACTATGATTTATATTTAGAAATTCTGCAAGCATTGGTTGCCTACGTAGCACGTGGAAAATTTGTGTAGTGTGCATATGTTTAGGAGTGGTTCATATCTGCGCGCAGTGTGTGATGACTACAGACCTGAAAATATACCCAACATTAAACCATATCCTGGAGTGACGAAGAAAACTATGTGTTTCACCATTTCATTACTACGGTAGCGGCGTTTAATTTAGTATTGTTTATGATTATTATTTAAGGAATTAAACTCCGATTACTCCGAGCTTCTTCCTACAAAATCAAATTTTAGGCCAATAAATACTACGCTTTAACCATCTTTCTTCAACTAGTGTTTATGAACTGTGAACTCTTTTGAAGTGGAAGGGGGCATCGTATAATGCAAATGATTAGAGAATATAGTTTAAGTGTGTGGCTTTATAGCCCTTCAGTGAGGTTATTAGCGAAAATGTCGGCCATGGATGCAATTAGTCTTGAACAAGCAATACTTCAACGTTTTCATGTCAGTATATTGTTGTTTAAACATATTAAACAGTGCTACAGGAGCTGTTATAAATAGGAAATTTTATTCAAATATAATATTCCAGAAAACAGACATGTATCAAACAGAGAAGTTATTTTTAAATTTCATTGTACAATTATCGTGCCTGTCAACTGAAACACATTTTTTTAATAAATGCATTGTATAACCAACTACTTTCTTGAACACTATCTTTCCCTTTGAAACGGTTAGAACTGTACATTAAATTACTCTTAATTAACCACTGTGGAAAGATAACGAACTTCTGAGATTATTATTTCCAGCTGTTTTATTTCATGTTGCGCTTTTCTTTCCTCCAAAGGTTAATACCACATTTATCTTAAGTCAATGAACAGTTTTTTTTACAAATTGAATGAAGTTTCACTAGCAATCAGTGGGTGTAATTCCTTGAAGCTCACTTTGAGTGTAGCAGTTCCGGACTAAAACATTTTCCTGTAGAGGAAAAATAAATATCTTTTCCTTCAAATGTCCCCTTTCTCTCTTTGTGCCTCGGCTTTCATTTAAGGGAATTAAGACTTCCAGATGTTACAATGGATATTAAGTCGAATTGTTTGCAGCATTCTGTTGTATTTGGTAAACGTTTGTTGTCTTTCTGAGAAATTTTTTTTGTACGTGTAGTATGGAACATGATTCACAGTTTTCTAACTTAAATGGCTTAGCTTAAAAAATTCTGTTTTTAAATCTCAGACATTTAACTGATCTATAAAAGAAACTGTTATTTGATGAATTGTTACAATGTGTTGTTTAATTTTATAATTTAGATTATTTTCAGTAATATCCAAAAGAGAAGAATATTCTCAATTTCTTGTTTAATAACCCGAAGTAATTGTTTGTTAAATTAATAACTTGCGGTAATTCGCAAGATCAACTAAACAATCAAGCAAACATTCCAATTGAACGGAAACTAAGGTTTATTAGGACAAGTTAGCTTGTCACGTAGGGTTCCAAGTTAGCTCCACCCACCTCGCATTCATTATTTAAGACTGTTATTAATGCTCTTCGTGTTCAATTCTTCGAGCCGGAAATACCACAAGTTGTTGTTATAACGCAGGAACGTGATTATAGAATTTACTTTTTATATCCGATACAGTATTTAAACGTTTCTGCTTCACTGATTAACTACAGCTTTACATACAAAGCTGCATCGTTATTTTATAGCTAACAAAACAAAAATGTGCAATCTTTGCTTATTCGTAACATGAAATACCAGTTTCTTAACCACAACCAACAGCAGCGAGCTTGCAAAAGACAGAGGAAATGACTTAGGAAGTAGAGTGCTCACAAGCGGCTAAAGTACGCAACTTCCGATTGAAATCAGCGCTGCAATGTCTGTATTATATGGATGGTGGTCACAGGCATTCTGTTCTATTACTGAATGTGTTTCAATATTAATTTCAGTGATACTTGCTACGTCACTTCCTATTTTCTTGAGTCTTCAACTAGTTGACTCCTATATGTGGGCAGTGTAGCATCGGTGGAGTCTTACAGTGTTTTGCTACTGCTCTGCTATAGTGAAATATTACAACTGCGACTTGTTGCAACTAAAACGACTGCAGCTATAAGTGAAGTACAGAAGTAGCCTTTAAGCGTCGTAAGTTGAGCAAGTGGCTAAGTTTCCTAACATAAACATCTAAAGTTAGATGGTTATTACGAGTATTGGCGGGTACCGAGGCTAGAAGTGTCGCTTCCGTGAATCAGAATGAAGCGAGTGAGCGATCGCCTGTTTTTTATCGCATAGAACCCTGCTGACCTCTCGGTATTTGCCACGCGTCGAGCCTTGAACTGACGTGATTGGCGACTTTTCCCACATGATTGAACCAGCAGATTTTTGGCACATTCGCCCCTGAAACTTACATTTTGTGAAACTGAATAAAACCTTAAATAATATGAAATAATAAAATTTATCCACTACAGCACACATGACCGCATTAGGCATGCTCGCGATTGGTTTAGCTATCCCACCATAATTTATTGAAACTTATTGGGAGATCGTGGAGTTAGGAGTTCTGTTACCCTCAACCGCTTTTACTCCTACTGGCGGAGACCGACTCGACCTAGCTCGTCGGGGCTCCAACAACGACAGCCACGGATGTCGCCGAGCATCAACAAGGGGATTACAAACACAGAAGCTTCGACGCCAGTAGGGAAATCAGCTAGAAACAGGTGACACGTGTTGATTTGATTGGTCACGGGACAGCATATGTCCAGATATGCAACAGTCAGGGCAACATGCTCGCATGCCTGTCGCTTACGAGTCACGAGTCTATTATCTGACATGAGAGAATCTTGTAGACAGGCAACCTGTACTTCTGTGTGTATGATTGTAATAAACTCATGCACTTATTTTATACTTATGTGTTCGAGATACTCATAATTTATACGTACTTTGTAATGACGCCCACATATTTCATGTAATTTGTATAATTCTATTACACCACGTGTCTACAATAAATTATATTTAGCTTTTATTGCAGCTGATTATTCGCTTAGTGATTAGAATCCGTTATTTATCCAAGTATAAATATTTAACTAAGGTAATTTTTAACATTTACTAAATGCTTGCAGTAGAACATGTACCTGGATCGTTGCAATTATATGAGCGATATAGACGATTCATTAGTAACCGACCCACAACAGAGGGGCGGTGTTAATGCCATTTGAAATACAGATTTCAGTGGAATTAACTTTTTTTTTAGTAAATTACAGTATTCAATTCCAGGTTCTATCCTTGTGAAATGTGCGGCAGTGAAAGCATGATATTTATTCGCTGCCGTTTAGAAGTTTGAGCGAAATATCTGTCAGTGATAATAATGGTTCTTCCCAATCACGATACTGAAATGATATTAACAGATTCTGAGCTTAAAATTCAATACGTCAGGATGTGTAATCACTCTTAATCCTTTGCGCCGTTTCCATTTATTTCTAAATCAAATCCTCGATGAAGGATTAAAGCGTCAGGACTGTTGGATTTTTTTGTATTTGGCAGAGTCCACGGATGAGACGAATGAAATTTCATCTGAACTGTATTGTGGTTGTTAGTTTAAACATCAATCAGGTCGTTCAACGGTGCACGTTTTCGTTTTAGAGGTGGTGCAATAATGATCCAAATTAACACATTCCCTAAAGTCACAACACAACAATATTGTTACTTCTATCCTCATATTTCTTTTGTGGTGCAACTTCCTGTTGATGTTGCGTGGCAGAAATTGCTAACAATCACTCTATTAAAAATGTCTAAGATAGCTTCGGATGCACATTTGTTTGAAACCTATGCGATATTTTAATCTTAATATCTGGCGGATAGTTGGTATGTCGCACCTATATATTTTAATATGAAAGAAAATGTTAAGATAATACAATTAGTTTATTGATTTAAGAGTTATAAATGTATGATATTATTGTGAATATATGAGGAAAGAAGATGGGGCTGGTGACAATGAATAAACGTATAAGTTAAAAATGGATAAAGCAGGAGTCGATGGTGAGATGTAATCTGGTCATGGCATGTTGATTGGCAGCTGCGTAGACCGAAATAAATTAGTTGAGTTATACGAGGAAGATTTAATAGTAATGTATATTTTTAAGATTCAGTCTAAGTGGTTATTGTAAACAAGCTTTGAAGTATTAAAACAAGTTGGAGAATGAAAGTTCAACTATTGAAATTATTTGGAGGACAGTATATTTGACGAAAACTTTGTGGTACGATAAAGTAGTATAAAAGTTTACTTCTGGTAACGTATAAGAAAGAAGGACAGATGTGTTTTGGAAATGTAACTGGAGAGCGATCATCATTGGTCGTCTAAGATAAACGACGATATAAAATGTTCTCAACCTGCTTGGAGGCAAAAGACAAAATATATTGAGATAAAGACTAGTTAATATTAATTAATTTAGGACACGGTCACTAAAGATAAGGATTACAATTTATAAATGGGAGTGAAGGTAACGACTTATTACCCGTAAAGTGTAACTGTATCAGTATCTCTCGATTGGTCAGATTCATTGACTAATTGATTGTAATAATTATAATGAACTACCTGGTTGTCCGATCTTCGCTCGGCATCTTTCGTTTACTGTTCAGTATGAAAGATTTTGAGTAAAGTTTGATTAAAGTAAAACGTTTATCTTAAAGGCTTCCTAGGAATTTTAAGGTGCACTGTTACTTGCTCTAACCACAGAGAAGCTTAAGTAACATCAGTAGGCTTACTGGTACTTGAAACTTCTAAGAGATGAAGTTAGAGCCGTTTCCCAGATAACAAACAGATTACAGGAATTGTTCTTTATTGTAAAGTATTGTTACAAAACGTTGTCTACATATGAAATTTAATCCAAATCGCCAGAGCCATTTCCGAGATCGTCTGGTTTACCACCTCATAAATCGCTTTTAAAGAAAAATGCTATTATTATGTGAAATACAAAACTTAAAGCTAATCAGCGATTAATTAATGGCGCAAGATCTATGGTATTCACTTATACGAGTATATTATCAGTGCTAAATTCATTCTCTCCGATAGAACTATGCTTATACCTCGCATCAACTCTACATCTTCTGATCAACTGTGACTTTTCAAATGATAAGTAAACAATTCCCAATAGAAGTAACAATTGTTACGAATATGAATAAAGCACAAGTTCTGACGCTTCAGAACGCAGGATTGCATTTATCAGAACCTGTTTTATCGTATGGACACCCGTATGAGGCTTTTTCATGAGTTTGTAGATTCATTAATATTTATTTTTATGCTAAAGTCACATACGGCCAAAAAGTAAACGATGGTCACATCATAACTGCTAATATTGATTTCAAAGAAGTTTTCTAAAGATGTTTGAAAAAAAGGCATCTGACAATGCCAATATTTTTTAGATATTTACTTTTTAAATGTTTTGCAGTTAAACATATAGTTTTTGATGATAACGACTTTTTACAGTAAAAGTGATACTTATTGCTACTACCCTTTAAAATAAGATACCTTTCATTAACAAATACTTTCATTTACTTATTTCCACATTATTGTATTCGGTGACTGACCACGATATTATTCGTGTACCAAAATGATTCGTTTAAATATATATGTTCCTTGCTGTAAACAAAATAACATTAGTCGGCTTACTGGTACCTGAAACATCTACTAGATGGTGTGAGAGCTGTTTCAGAGACACCAACACAAAAATTACTGAGTTTTGTTGTTGCTGTAAAATCGCGTGAACTTAAAAAACAAAACGTTATCTAAATATGAAATTACACCTAAATAGTTAAAACCGTTTCCGAGATTGTTATATATATATATAAAGAATTGCTAGTTTAAATTTTAAGAGTAATTTATCTTAGCCCCGAAAGATATATCCAGAAGAAAAAGACTCTTAAAAGCTATACGTGCATACAGGATGCGTACGAATATAAAACACGCGTTTGTTATCATACGGATACAGAGGGGGTGTTTTATAACGCCACATTGGGTGATTATCCTTACAACAGTGTTTCTGAATAGATATTATTAATTTATTGAATAAACTGAAATTTTTTCGTTCAATTGGTTAGTTAAATTAGATAAGAGATCGTAGTAAACAATGTGAAGCGCCCACTTCTTCCTTCTCCTCCCCTGAAAAGGAACAGAACACCAACAAGTACGAATTTCATCAGTCAGTCCTGAGACACAATACTATTTGTCAGACAGTATTTATTGTGCCTATGTAGCGCGCATGCGACCGGAAAGTAAGCAGTCGATACGATCAACCCTTGCAGCCCCCTGGCGCCTGACGGGCAGCTATCCGCGGGGCAGCGTAGCCGGTCCGAAACGAAATTGTCTCTGGGACCGAGACTGCGGGGGGAGCGTCGCCTAGGGAATTGGCCTCTCCCAATAACAAATAGCTGCGAAGAAAGGACACAACACTGACACTGTACACGAGCATTAATAGTCTTTGATGTAACGGCTGGATAAGGTCGAAACAACAATTTACCAAAATTTAAATCGAAGCTGTAGATACAAGTAGGTAAAGTAATTGAAGATTTGCAAATTCGGTCACTAAATTTAAGCCTCTACGTGTAATAAAATTGAATAATTTTTTTATCAGTACATGAAATTTATTTAAAAAAGAGTAATTGCAATGTACACTACTGTTAATAGAGAGTCAATTATATATATATATTTTAAATCTGTCTGTCTACCTGTGGGAGAGATATCGCTAGTGAACGAATTTCAACAAACCTATACAAAGTGAAATCTTATGTCATCAGTTACAGGATGCTTTTAATATCTATCAATAAGTTTAGTTCTCGGTAATGCACATACCAAAACCGTAAAATTTATAAGTTTTTTCTGTCTGTGCATGGATCACTCAAAAATTAACGAACACATTTGGCGTGATCATCTTTTAGGAATATTTTTATCGTAATTAGTTCCCGACGATGCCGTTGCCAAAACCATAAATATTAGAATTTTTGTGTGTTTGTACATTAAGCAATAACTGATGAAGGGGTTTCAGTGAGACTGCGTACAGTGATATCTATGCCAGCGGTTAATATGCACGATGCCTATCACTCAATTAAATAACACATTTGCATTAGCAAACGTCAAAAATTGTATGTACCTCAACGCAGTATATGTTTTTTTTTTTAATAAAACGTAACATATTAATAGTTTGGGTGCATATTAATAGGTTCCCAACAATCTGTGCAAAATTGAAAGGATTATGCGGAAGTAATTAACTTATTTTCCAAAGATGGCAACATTGGCTTCTTATACGCGGTGACAGTGGGTTCAAATTGCATAAACTATAATAGACTGAATTTGCAATAAGACAAAGAAAGAAACGTTTCCACCACATGAAATATCGATTATAGATAAACTTTGTGACCAATACTGAACTGTGCCAGTGACTCATCCACAATCGCAAAATCTTCTAAAGGTAATAGCAGTTTCAGTGGGCTATAGAAACAAACGTATTTAAAGCCTTTACATTTAACCTAATTGAGAAGGAATGGATTAGTGAGTCTAGAAAGAAGAAAAAAAAAAGATATCTCTTCCTTTGATTTTTCCTACCAGCAATGTTAATATATTAGCAGCTTAAATACCAACCTCCACGTAAAATAAGTCGCTGACACAGTTAGCCTGTAAATAAACTCACCAACTGATTAAATATTACATTTTATTTTACACAGTTAGCAACGAAAAATGTTTTAAAACGGTCACATACAATGGTACAAAGAATGTAATTTTCAGCTCCGCAGTTGGTGATGAAATATGTTTGCAATGAACGTTCAAACGAAACCGTTACAATTTTCTGTGAAGTTATATTTGCTTTTAAAAAATGTCAGCGGAGCACATTTATTGTCTGTTGAAAGAGGTGGAGAAATAAAAAGCGAATATCGCTTCAAAAGTTAAACGGTAAAATGTAAAGCTTAAATGCGAATCCAGCCAAGCCCGATGTTGTAGGCCAGATGACACTCATTCAGTGCAGAAATTAATTCCCTACACATAACGACGTATTTCACAAGCTATCAACAGAACCACCACATAAATTATATTCCGGAATGTATGGTAGTAATTTGTACCGGTAATAAAAAATGATACTAGGCGTGACTGATGATAAGTAACGCTCTGGCCTAGCATCTGGGAGGACGTCGATTCGGCCATCCAGATTTTGGTTTGACATGAATTTTCGAAATCAATCGAGGCAAGTTATGGTAAGGCTCTTCAAAATGTCATGGCTGAATTTCTTCACGTTTATTGCCCCAGTCTTTCTCCATCTACTGATCTCGACCTCAACAAGGCAAATAATAATAATAATAATAATAAACAAAATTTTGCCTCTGTCTTTCGTCAGAAACGTCGAAATATGTAACGATATTCATAAAATATTCACAAGCAGAGCTAGGTACATCAACTAGCACTCCGCGCCATGTCCGTTCATTACCGTCGTGCTATGTTATCGCTTACCCTGCTAACATGCAGTTGATTTATTAATACGTATGTAGTACATACTGCGTCCATTAGAATGCAATGCATTCTGAATTAAGAACACCTTAAGTGAAATATATTTTAGTATCGAAATAAATAAATAAATTATGAAATAAAATTCTGCCTGTTTTACTCGTCTTTAAGATGTAGGTACATTTTACTCAAATACATGATGGTGTCGATACTGGGGTCATATTTCAAGTCAAGGGGTGGGCTGCTTTCCCTTGGATATTCGAATCTTAAAATTGGTTAAATACCGAAATTAATCCTATCCATTCATGGACGAAATAACTAAGAGTATTTGCCTCTAAGTCCAACAATATTAAGACAGTAGTAAGAAGTTCTAAATTAGGTAAGGAATCAAATGTTAAGCAAGAATGGATTACAAAAACTAATTTTCTATTCATACTTATTCCTGAGGTCCTCATTACTATATTCGGCGTACATTTGTTTCTACATTTTTCAGTTCTTGAAGCTTTTGATACGAATGCCTATTCAAAAACAATACCATGTACATCGCATTTTCTATAAAATATTTAAAAACAACAAACTTTCTTCATCATCGTATTAATTTTGAACCTTTGGCCGCGCTGAATATATCACGTATAAATGAATGTTTATTACCTGGCGCATTTCTATTGTCGGCCGGGAACCCCGAAGATTTGGCCGATCACCTGCTGACAAGAGATTTCAGTGCCCTCAACTTCGTCTCGGTCGCAAATTCTATAGTAATGAGGTGGGTCCTTGATTCCGTCGCTGTGTGTCTGTTAAATATGTAATCTGTGTGATAAATGTGCAGTTTTGTTTGTGCGATGTGTAATTTACTGGACATGAACTAAGCTTTTTAATTTTTGCGTTGTGGTCATTAGGGAGTGGGTTCAAGGAAGGGGCAAGAATTCTGCCATAGCCTTTATGAAGGAACCATATCGGCATTCGCCTAGAGTGATTTGGGAACACCATGGAAAACCCAAATTTGGGATTCGAATCCGCGTCCTCCCGAATGTGAGGTCAGAGCATCACCACTCACCCACCATATTCGGTTACATGAATAATGGAATTTCCACTTATTATCCTATGTAATTAAGAAAAACAATTTAAAAACCGCAATCAAGAGATCCCATAGCCACTTCGACTGTTTCAACGTGAGTCCGTTGTGCCTTCCATGTGTTTCGATTGCATGAGGCGACTCAATGGGCAGGTGCATGGGCACGTCTACTGATGTACTCTTAATCGGAGTCCCAAATGCCCAGATTTTTGAACCAGGTAATAACAAGAAATCATTCATCGCTAAAAATGAATTTGCGCCCACGCATCCCATCCAAATTGCGGTCGTGCACTCCCGTTCTTTCTTGAAGCTATCGCTGGAGACGCGACAATTAGTAAGTTTGTTAATGTGCTTTTAAGATTTTACCTCGCATCTGGGATTATGAGGTTAAGCTTAGTACACGCACACATAGGGTATTATTATTACTTTGTTTACTGGTATTTATACATGAACATGCTTGTACTTAAATTTTATAAATAATTCCGTCAAAAACAATTGTTTTGGTGAATTTTGTATTTATTTGATTCCCCAGACGCGTTTCGCCCTTGTGGTGTAGAGCATCTTCAGTGGATTTAAAGTGTTTTTGTATGTGTTGTTACAATAATTATCTACAGTAAAATTATTTATAGCCACTGAGGATGCCCTTCACCACAAGGGCGAAACGCGTCTGGGGAATCAAATAAAAACAAAATTCACCAAAACAATTGTTTTTTGACGGAATTATTTATAAAATTATTGTTCAGCAACAGCGGAAGTATGGCCTATCAGCAGATTAGTAATGCCTGTACTTATTTTAGTACGGGAAAATATTTTGATGATTTTTCGACGAAGGGGGTATTGATTTTAGTGCTGTTAATCTAATGGACAGAAGGCAATACGGAAGAGAGCGTGAATGTAGTCTGTTCCAATTTGATATGTTTGTTGGTGTTGGAAAAATAGTATTAATGTTTTCAGAATTCCATCAAAAAGAATGACTCTTATATAGATTCTGTAGCAAAAACATTCTTCTTCTAAGAGTCTTTCCAGAAAGATAAATAATGAATAATATGTACTTTTCTTGATGTTCGAATAAAAATTTATTCTCTCAGCAAAATCATCGGGCACCATGTGGTAAATAGTATGAAAATGATATTTAAAAACACCAGAAATTTAATAAGCACAAGAAAAAAGAAATAAGTGTCAGTTAAGGACATCGCTAAAATAACTTTAAACATCGAACGAATGGACATCTAATTAGAAATATTAATAGCTACTTAAGTCACAAAGAGGTAGGCCACCTCTCAGTGAAGCACAGTTGGTCGTTCGAACATTTGACTGTGAATCAAAACTCTATTATACTTTGCTGGGAAATTGTCACTTCGAAGAACAAACGATAGTGCGTTTGTACATAATATTTTAAGGTGTAGCATCCGATCAAATGTGTTCGAAGCTCTTCAAAACAGTACACGTTATAGTGTTGCTACAGGCACCTGCAGTAATGGTGGGACAAACATGTTTCAACTAACGGCACAGCCAAACAAAAATTTTAAAAACCCTTACCTTAATTGATTTCTAGGATGATGCGAATGAACCTGTATCAGTAGCGTCTAAAAATTTAATGACATGCCTGAAGGAGCACGATATTGACACTGAATGTGTTCCAGTTACCGTCCAGACAACGCAAATGTGAATTTCAGGGGACGGAATTCAGTTTTCCAGTTAGTTCCAGATAATTATGACAGAATTATATCAGTGGTTTATACTGCTTACATTCTCCATAAGATTGTACGGTGTAAACATGGTTCGGAAAATCTTATCTTGTATCTGCATACTCATTTTTAGCACTATGCAAATCTAGTTCAAGCTTCAAAAGACTTTCATGAGACGCATGTATCTGAATTTTATCTAGTCCTACGAAATATAAAATCGCAATGTATGTCATTTCTTCCCATTGTTGGACGTGCAATGAAATCATTCGACGTACTGAAAGATTACTTTATATCTATGAGAGAAAACGAATGTTCCGCTGCGCTCTGGATGTTCCTTAATTCTGGAAAAAAAGCTGACCTAGATTTTTTCCATAAGACTTTGGACAAAACTCATGTGATTTGAAGGTTAAATTGACGTAGAGGATTTAAGATGAATTTTTCTGCTTAAAGCTAAATAATTTATTCAACAAGTTGCTTGATGAAATAGTTTCAAAATAAAAATAAAATAAAAATTGTCCCTGGTAATGGATTCTTCTAAATTAAATACGAAACAAGTACGAGATCATTGGATGTGTTCAAGCCATTTTCTCTGCTAGATAACTCTTTGACATATATGGGCAAATGTTTAATATTATTGAAAAACTAAAAATTGACAAATTTTTTTTTGGAATGGATGATCTTTATGAGGATGTTTGTATCGTTAAAGGCATACTGAAGGCAAAAGTGCAGAACAAAAACTTAACGCAACAGAAATGACTCAATGTATCACAAATGAACTTGTAATTATGCCAAACATTTTTTTCTCACGGAATCAATACTGGTTTCAAAAGCAAAAACATAGAAGATATTTGATCAGGATAATATAATTTGGTTTAAAAAATGAAACCATTCATCACTCCAAAGTAGACATAAAAATTAAAACCAACTTAAAAAAAATAGTGATGCTGAAAGCAGTAAAATCCAACGGAAAATACAATTTAAATAAAAAGTAATTACTCTACTTAATAACAGCATAAATAAGAACTTGAAATTAAACTTGAAAACACTATTCCCATAATGTTTTGTACTTGTCCAATGGTCAGTTTTGATGTGAGCTGCCTCTGGATGATACACTGAAGTTGCTCAGACAGCAGTTTGAACCAGCGATGGCGGATGTTTTCCACTAACCGTTGACTTCAACTTACTTAATCTTCGAAGTTTATTATTTTGAACAGTCTGACGTACCCACTGTGGTCTGCCACTTTCTCACATGATAACTAATACGTTTATGGAACATTTCATGGACATAGCACGAAACTGTGACTGGCTTGCTTTCATAGATATGTGGATGATATTTTCGCAATACAAAAGCACGGAAGAGGAAAATTATAGTTTAAAAAACTAAAAAAAAAAAAAAAAAAACTTTTCATAGTAATGTGAACTAAAAAGTTAAAATATTCGTAAATATTTTGTTCCACAGTGATAGAATCTCAAGTAGTTTATCATAACTCAATTTTTAGGATTAGCTTAAGTCCTTGACCAAAGAAATTAAGTTTAACGTAAAAAAAAAAGGCGTGAAGTGTTGACATCAGCTGTCTTCAATTTTTTATCGCTTGCTATTCGTAGTATCATTATAAAAGTAAGTGGATGTAGGTAATATTCACTATTTAACAACAGCTTTAGTGATAGAGAGCACTATTATAGCTGCTTTCATCAAATTATTGTCAAGTGCACATGCCCAGAAAATAGCTCAACAAGTGCGCATCTTCAAAAGTTTGCGCAACACTTTTTCCGTTGTTTCTCTCAAAGTAATGAGAATACCAGGTCATAGCCATGAAATTTTTGTATTGTCTTTGATTCTTAATACATGTGGACAACTTCAAACAGATAATCTGGAAGTTGGTGAAAATTAAATTAAATATTTCATTACATTCAACAACTATTCTATTGTTGCTGCCAACGTACTGAGAATACCAGGACTTAGCCATCAAATTATTATTTTGTCATCGGTTCTTAATACGCGCGCGAAATTTCAAACAATTCTGACTTCTGAAAGTGGATGAAAATTGAATTACACGATCCTGTTACATTCGTACACGTCAAGCTAATATAAAGCGTGTAAAAATTAAACGATTTACTTAAACATCTATATGGAATCAATGAAAGTATCAAGTTTACGGTGGTTGTGAGCAGGAGCCTGCTGTTTCTGGATATTTTGGTCAGAAGAAATTCATATGGCGCTCTAGGACTCAGAGTGCATACGAAACCAACCCACATCGACCTATATCTGTCATCGTCCTGCTCAGCTCAGTTCAGAGTTATCAATTCCATTGCTCCGGGCTACAGCCATCTGTGACGCAGGAAGTCTTGCGGTGGAGATAAACCATATGCAATGCGCATTCCGCATGAATGTTTACAGCAAAGCCTAAATCCACAGGACCTTTCGCAACGAAGACAATAGGAAGGCAAGGAAGCAAGAGGCTAGTGAGGTTTCTCTTCACCAAGGATTGGAATATAATATAATATATAACTATGTATATAAGTATTAATTATAAGGCCTCACAGTAAATTAGAATATTTGGAACAGAATGGGGTAATTTTAAGTATTTTTTTTTGTATTCTATTTTGAGAGATTGTTAGCACTGTAAGAGAGAGAAGTAGACAGCTGGAGAACAAGGCTGCAGAAGAATTGTAATGGCGCATGATTAGAATAGTTGAATTTTTGTGTATAGCGGCAGTATTTTTATATTCGACTTAATGTCTGTGAAAACTGTATAATTGATGAGTGTGCAAATAAATCGCAGTAATTATCGTATTGTTTGCTTGTAATTGTATTGGAGGAAGCCTTTTACCTTGAATTATTTGTAAAAATTATATTTTTGCATATGAAGCGAGGTGATGACATTGTTGGGGCCACATGTCGTTCTCAACGGGCTACCATTACTCAGTTAATTAATGAGAACCTCGCAGGCAGAACAATACGCCTTTTTACCATACGCTCGCAACGAAACTAGTGTGAAGAGGTTCTTCGGTCCTTCCAGGAATATAATGGATTTACTTCGCAATACAAAGGAAGGTTTAGGTATCAGAGAGCCTGTTATTTATTCCATCCCTTATGAGGCGACACGCATATTAATTCACGGAAAAGGATACTGGGACAGCGTGATTAAGGACGCTGTGGAGATTCGTTTCGTGGAAGACATTGTAACCAAAGGCAAGGGTACCAACTCTGAATAGCGTGAAACGCATTCATTAGTCAGTTAAGAGGTTCCGAGACAAAGGCATCAATATAGTTCCAGAAAGCATTCCAACCTCCACCCAACCCTCCACCTCGTGTATCCCCACCACGTCTCCCACCCCACTGCCCAGCTTTATACCCCATGTTGCTTCTGGAGCCACCACCTGTGTCCAAGGAGTCGATCGGCACACGTGACTATGACGTCACAGCCATCCATTGACAGTCGCGGTCATTCCAAGAGTCCAACATTTCACCGGAAAATCAACTCAGAGAACGACTTCGAAATGTTACATCACACTGACGTGCTCTCCCGTATAGTCCCAGAACATTTTTATGCAAGTTTGACTAATATTATCATGTTTAATAGTAAGTTCGTATTAGATGATAGAGAAATATATAAATCACCACTGTATTGCCTAAACTAACACAATAAATATAAAAGCCTTTTTTTATTGGTTTTACTTATTTGCAACCCCACATTCAGATTTTTTTGTTTTGTTTTACCTGCTGCGACGAGTTTTAACAAACCACAGTTCCACCCCTATTTGTACCTCAAAGAGTCAATTTTGTTGAAGGACCAACCCAAGTAGATAGTAAACTCCTCGTGGTCACTGTTTTTCTTTTTCATTTTTTAAAAGTAGCTCTAAGCCGTACAGTCAGCTCCAGTCTTGTTATTCCTCCGGAAATTTATTTCCACATCAAATTTTATTACAATAAGTTCAAAAAACCAGAACGGACACAACATTTAATAGCCATCCATTCCTGGAGCGGATGCGTAACGGCGACCCACACAACGGCATTTTCCACTGAATCACATCTGGTGTCAGTTGACGATATATATTTTAACATCTGTAGCGCGAAAATACTGAATTTGTCACACGTGAATGTTGCTGGACTTTTAAAGTGTCTTGCAAGTGTAGAGAAAGCACAAACAAGATTCCAAGAACAAGTGTCCCTGTGCAATTCAGTTGTTAAGTGGCATTGACTTATGGGTATCACAAATAAAGCAAGATTTTCGCAAAACAGAGAACATTGTTCCGTCATTACAGCTCGTCGACTTCGAGATTTTTAGAGAAATGACGACAAGAAACTGGGAGGAATTCAGCCATAGCCTCCTGAAGGAAGCATCCATGCATTCTACTGGAGAGATTTCCTCAAAAAATACTAATTTGAAGTAACGCTGGTCACATCGCGGTTCGCCCATTCCGAAAAACCAGACCCAACAGCGTACAGAAGTGATCCGAAGTGTTCCGTAAAAGAGAACAGCGTCCCGTGACGAACTTGGCACAAATCTCCATCTTGCAGGTGCCTCAAGACTTTAGTATGACACGGAAATATACTCGTAGCAATTGTTACTCTGACTAGGAATATCTTAGAAATTGCAACTGTAAGTGTTGTGACATGTGATACAAATTATTGTCTGAGATTCAGAATTTGATGCAGGGCGCCTTTGATGGTGACATCGTGAAACTAAATCATTTGTGAATTTTATTAATTCAGTGTAGACTGTTGGAGACATACGTCTGAAGCTCGGCACAAACTTCATAGATATCGAACACACTGGAAGAGTTTGTCCCTTTATTACATCTTAAGCATCACACTTCGTATCATAGTACTGTATTCTTTTTATAACTACACTCACATATATCATATTTAAAAAATATTGAAAGTAATTATTTTGTATGGATTTACATGATTCAGAACAGTATTGGAAAATAAGTTGATTACATATATATATATATATATTTAAAAAAATGCAGTCTGTTCTGATGTATCAGTGGTTAAGGCGTCTGACTGTAGATAGTAAGGTCTCCGGCTGAATTCCCCTTAACCTGTGTAATGTACAGTACACCACAACACTTTCATGGCTCCAATTCCACATCGAATGTTGGTCCCCAGCAAGGCTAACAACTCTAATTGTAACACGGATGTGTACACATCCAAAGAAAATTCATGCCACACAAAGGCATAACGTGGTCCTAGTTAAGCCAAATGAACATACATACATACAAAAGTAGCATACATTGGCAACAGTGTTAGGCGTTTACCGTTCAGTCAATGAACAACATTTGATGGCTGAATAGTCTAAACGTGGTCTTAAAAGAACCGGTTATTGGACCGGAGTAAGTCTTTGTAGGGCATTTACGTATATATTCCATTGATTATATCCAGATATGTGACGTATTTGAGATACAATTATTTGAAATACATATACAAGATATAAAATACGTATTTTCATCCTGTATCTGAAATACTTTTTTACTCTTTATTTTGTATCTTGTATTTAGATACTTTCTCTTGGTATCTTTGTATTTTGGAAATACTAAATACTATTTACGCATTTCTTTACGTTATGGCATCATAAAGGGATGTATTCGTAAATTTCTTAACCTATATCTAGTTACCTTTGCCTACCTTGATTGTGGCAAACTATGAAAGTCATGAACACCTACCTGTCTGTCAATTGTCTGTTATTTTTTCTCTTCGCTAATTTTTGCTGTGTCAAATTAGGTTTGATGTGACGAAGTTGAATAATTTATTGAATCATAATCGAGGACGACGGTACTGAAATGTAAATAAATCGATTAACGAATCACATTAATGTTTATTTTATGTAAAAACATAGGTATATCACATTAGATTTCACTTCCGATTTACTAAGCCACTAGCTAAGTTTTTTAGACTACATTCTTTAATCTTTTTTAAATTGTCAGCTAAATTGTTTGGATTATTGTTAGCGAGAAGAATTATTTACATTTATCTATAAAAATAAGTTAAAAATTCGCATCATTGTTGTAAGATACTTTTCTTTATTGCAAGATTTATTGATTTTTAGATAGCTGAAAGCTTGGTAGTTTATACTATAATACAGGTAAACGTTGTGGTATAAGTCTTTTAACACTTTTAATTTATTACATATGGTATCTAGTTAAATCTATAGTGTGAACTCCGCCTGTCCAGGTTGTTATATTATCACATATAGTAGGAGCTATTCTCTACAACAGTTTGTTATTTAACTAGTTCTGAAATATTAAAATAACTTCTTGCCAGTAATATCTATGCTATTATAAATCTGTAAGCAAGCTGCGTGTGTCTTTATTTGAACGGGAACCGCGCAAAAACTACCGCAGCAATTTGGAAGGGGTTTTCAAATTTTTAGAGCTAATGGGCCAAATAAAAATCTGCGGAAATAGCTAATGACTTATATGTACCATGCGAAGAAGCAAGCAATTAAACCTTTATATATGGGAAATTGTGGTCTATGGATCATTAAGCATTTTCAGACACTCACTCCTTTCGCAAACATTTTACAAAACTTAGGAATCCGTTTTATTTTTTTACTTTAGTTTTTCACTTCTCGCAGTACTTTAAAATAAATGGAATACGTGAATCAAACATAATTAGCAGTTACTTACATCGTAAAAGCTCAGTTGCGATGCGAAATGTGGTAGACATACAGTATATTGTCTGTGGTATAATTTGTCTTCTCGCTGCACAAGAAACGACGTTAATAGGCCAATACTTCTTCCTTACATATCATTATGGATACGAAATTCAGTTTTTTTCTCGAAGGAAGATCTCTGAGAAACATCTACCATAAATATCAACAGGTAACAATACGTAGTATTTCTATAATAACTTCTACAGAACGGCCACTTTCAATGGACTTTACTCGATTAATATGTATTTGGTGACTATTATGTACAAATATTCTTGAATAATATCCCCAAAGAAACATTTGTACAATTTTTGGCGGCTGTTCAAACAACGCCCAGTAAAATAAACTGCTCTTTCTATAAAATAAGTTAATAACCCTGATTTGGTAATGTGCTATTGAGTTAGTGACGACAGCAACATGCAACCAATAAAATTAAAAATTACCTAGGTATCCTAAAACCTTATCTTACATCCCATAATTTAGAAAACTAAATCCATTATGCCTTATGCTCTAACAAAGCGTGTCAATTGTCATTCTGGTCCAGGCTGCATTTCAACCTAATGACAAACTTGATTCCGTTCGAAAATCATAGCATCTGTCACATGCACATTAATACAGTCATCGTTTCGCTCGAAACTTGGCCTACTGGAAGTACTTATATGCGACTGAAATAGTGGCATCAATAATACAGCTTTATTAAAAACAAAGAAAATCAAAAATAATTCCTAAACTAATGCTACATCGCATAAATAATTAAGCTAATTCAAATTGTCTCTTATGTTTCAACAAAGCTTATCAACAGGTCCAGGCTGTATTTCAACCGAACCACAACCTTCAATAATATTGCCGTTTAAAAATCATAGCTTCAGTCACATGCGCATTAATACACTGTGATCTAATCTTGACATATTGGAATTACTTATATGTGGCTGAAATATGTGTCATTAGTAATACCGTGATTTGAAATCTAAGGAAATTGAAAATAATTCTTAACGTGTGGTACCACATAAGATTAGTTTAAATCCACTTAAATTTCTATTTTAAAACAGAAATAATTTATCCTATCAACATTTCGTCAAAATAAAACCAATAAACCGGCAGCAAAAAAAAAAAAAAAAAAAAAAAAAAAAAAAAAAAAAAAAAAAAAAAATTTTTAAAAAATCTATTTAAGAAGATTAAATATTACTGAAATTTTGTTATAGAACGTTTAACGTTTAAATTTTTATTATTACATTGAAATACTTATTACCGTTACTGTTACTGTTACTATTAATAAAGAAAACTGTTATACTATAACACGCTTCCAAGAGCATTAAGTTGCAGGTAACTGCTATATCGTTATAAATTTGCTGCACCACAGTTATCGTGCAATCCTCCGTATCACGATTTAAAAAAGGCGCACAGAAGCTTTACAGTGACCGATCTTCTAAGTAATTACGTGGGGTGAAATAGGGGGGAGGTCCGGCAAAATCTCACGAGGGGCGGGGTTGACAGAAATCTCGCTGATCTTTTTAATTCCTGGAAGAGCTGTAGAGCTAAAAAAAGGGTCTACAGACGAGGTCGTCATCCGGGGGTGGGGTGGGGAGGGGAAAGTCCCTGAAGATGTCACCTCACCATAGGGGGCGGAATTCGGCCAGAGCTCACCTCGGGGGGAAGGGGGTATGGATTTCTGAAGAAACACCTCACGTAATTAATGACTACCCCTAAAGTAAATGTAACATCTTTTTCTTTTAAACATTGATTCACAAACTTATATCACAATAACACGAGTACAACCCTTTCTAAACATTTTTTTTTTTTTTTTACTTCGCACAATAATCATTTTCACAAATTAGTACAGTTAATTTTTCAGGTAGCTTTTCTACAATTTCATAAATTGTATTACATGAAAATACGAATTAAACGAAACTCTCGGACATCCGTATGAAAACCGAACCAAAGGCAAAAGCTAAAAGTTTCAAGAAGATGTTTAGAATCCATGTCTCTCAACGTTAATATTTGGTAATAGAATAAAACTGGTAAAGAATTTTTACACATACCAAAGCACACGCACTCGAAGCACCGGGAAAATGCTAGTATAATAATAATAATTTGAAGTGTCACCGTTGGTAGGATTATACAGTATCGTTCTATTAAATTACACATTCCGTTTAGTTTCGAAATTCATAAAATTAAATTGATTGGCCTGTTGTGACTGAAATATAATTGTTTAATTATTTTCTTATTCATTAAAACAAAATTTCCAGATAACAAAAAAAAATTTTTTCATGAACAACTTTTAAGTTATTATTTACACTAGACTAAAAAGTATCGACATATGAAATTTTATCATCAGGTTTATTTTGAAGTTAATAAGCGCAAGTTTTATTGTATTGACTTAAGTTTTTTACAGTAAAGCTACGATAAAAAATTAGTTAAGTGCAGTGAATTTTTTTTTATTGCACTATCAATCAAATTTAAGATATATAGAATATGGTAATTTAATACCTAAGTTTATTTCAAAAAGTACCAGTAGGCTTTATTTTGGAAAATCGTGTGCTTGTCGCTGACGTGTTATGAATGGTTTTCAGTGGATGTAAAAAGTGGTTTCATTTGGAATGCAGGGCAGAGGGAAAAAGGGAACCAAATGAGTTTCTTCAAAGGTATTGTCCTCTCTGTTTTAGGGATAGGATACTTTCAGAACAGGACAGGAAAATTTTAGGGCAGGACGAAATGATCAGGGAATTGCTTGAAAAGGTCGGGGTCCTTGTAGTCACGCATATGGAGGCTTAGCCAATGGAGGTTCAACCTGCAGAGCTGTAACTATGGATGCCCTGCCTGTGGATGCTATGCCTATGGGAGCTCAGCCTCCGGAGGCTCAATCAATGAAGGCAGAAAATAGAGATGGTGGGATAGTGAGGAGGATGATAAGTATGGCAGGGTATTGATAACAATCATAAGGAAACCATGGTTAACAGGATAAAGAAGCCAAAAACTTCAGAAATTGTAGGAAGAAATAGATGTGACCTATTACCTGAGCCAGTATCAGAGGATGATCCTTATATAGATGTTGGTAAGGTGCAGCAGGCCTTTATTTACAGAGGCGTGGAAGGAAAAAAATGAGAAGAAAAAGGTTCTGCTGTCAGGTTGTAGTCATGGGAGAGGTGTAAGCCCTGTTTAGCAGGATCAATTAGACATAAGCTTCCAGGTCACAAGCTTCTTCAAACCTGGTGCAAAATTAGGTAATAGAACATATAGGATCACTTTGTAGGGTTTTCACTAAGGAGGGCAGAGTAGTGATATTGGGACCTGCGGGCAATAGTATGATAGGAACACTAGTTATAGTATAGAACGTGACCTGAGGCGGCCAGTGTAGAGCTCATGCAGCACTTAGTCGCCATGGCCAACCATAGTTGAACCACGCTGTGAGACGGGTAAATGTGGAAATGGAGGTGCTACTTGGAAAAGGCATTAGTTCTGTTTTGGGGGTTGTGTCTGTAGACACTATTGGTAGATTGGGTTTCACTATGCATGGCCTAAACCTAAATAGAACGGGGTGCTTTCTGAGTTGTCAGCTAAAGCTTTAAGGGATCCCATTTCTAGTGATGATGGGGTTAGTACTGTGCTTGTTTTTTGGATAGGAACTGCTGATGAGGGGATAAAAATAAGTGATCAAGGAAATAATGATTGTAGATGTGCGATGAGAAAAAATACAAGTGCCCGGCATTCGTGAATTTATGTTCTAGATCACCAAAAGCTTGTGAAACATATTCGTTTGGAACTGATTAGGAAGTCACCAAATTCTCCATGCGTAGCCTGATGAAATTCTTATTATAATTACGTAAAAGGCCTTTTAACAGTGCTGGAGCGTCTTAATGAAACCACGAAAAGCCTTAAATTACATCATTTTAAGGACCATGAAATACATGTTTATGTGAATATGTTAGCTGTTCAAAGACATTAACAGAAGCTATTCAAAGTCTGAAAGGGGATAAGGAATTCTAATACAGTTGTCTACTACCTGATCTAATGAGAACCCAGCATATGGTTAAATGTCTTAAATTGGAAAATCTAAAACTGCTTCACCTTATCAGGAAAATCTAAATAAACGTCTCAAAAGTTTTTGCGGTTTGAGCCTGTAGCAAACAATGCAATAGTTATCTCAGTGTCCCGTCCCTTATTTAAAATGAATCGTTACCAAAAGTGTTAAAAAACATGTAAAAGAGCTCATCCTGACTGAAACACGGAAAATTAATCGATATGAAAAACAAAACTCAGAGGCTTTAAAGAACAACGGAGAGTACATAAAAGAAAAGACAAAATATGAATCCTTTCAAATGTTTTTAGTGGCCTCTGATACCTCTATTGCTATTCCTGCTACTAGTGGAGACAACACAAGGTCTACTGGCAGCATCGCTGTCGTAGAAATACTTCCATACCTAAATATTAAGAACAACTGCCTAAAAAATTTAATTTTTATTCAACAATAAATTAAGTTTGTAAAATATAACACCTGTTTGTTGAGTTCCGACCCTGTGGAGTGAATGATAATGAGACCTCATCGAAGAAAAATGAGTGATCAGATGTTTGAAGAACTGGTTTTAACTTACTTAAGTCTTGTACACTTCAGACAAACAAACATGTTTCAATATAAAAATAAAAAATATATTATATAAAAATGTGTTTTATTTTTAAAAAGTATTTAGAAAATACGTATTTTATATCTTGTACTATTTCAAGTACATTTCCAAAAGTATCTTTTATCTGATATCTCAAATCCATTACTTAAAAGTATCTGAGTGATCTAGTGGCTCATTGGTTAAGGCGTCTGACTGTAGATCAAAATTTCCAGTTGGTTTACTTGTGTCCGCGGGGATCTTCGTCTCTGGCACAGCTTGCTGTGTAATGTGAAGTACGCCACACCACTTACATCGCTCGGATTCCACATTAAACTATAGGTCCTTCTACTCGGTAGGATTACCGCGTTGGGTTAAGGTGGCTACGATGGGGCGGAAAGTACAGCTAGTAACAATCGTTTCACCAGGCCATCACGATCACACAAACCATCTCCGCACCACAACCACAATGAGTGCTGTCTACTGCTCCTAGTTAAAAAAAAAAAGTGAATTGGTGCATATTTCTTGACCAGATCTCTCAGAAGTAAATTGTGAGTACAGAGAAGACTGAGAAATTGATTCTGTTAGAACAACCAAAGGTAATTTTATCTGCCCACTCGCTTGATATGAAATGCTGTATCTGTGAAGTTTTGGATGTAATTACATTTTGTTCTTTCGTACACCTAAATATAGTCTTAGGTCGTGACAACAATATCAAGAAGTTTCGTACAACAACCTTATTTACGAAACAAAATCTTGAAAAAATGATGCCCTTTAAATATTTGAAATTCAGATTCCAGACACGTGTCACTCGAGGTGTGATATTTGGAGGATAACAGGATCGTAAATAAGACAAAAATATATTTCTCAGTTGTCAATATTTTAAAAAAAGCTCATCCACTCCCCAAGATAAACATTTACCCCGTGGACGGAAATACGACGCTGACAACAGATTCGCCTCACAGAACAAGCAAGATTTAATGCCGGTTACTGATAACAGGCGGACGCAGTGGGGATTGCGACTCTCCTCGGAGAGTTACTTGTTTGCACTGCTTTCTCGATAGCCCATCTTGAGTAAAGTGGAGACGTGCCGAGGACCTTTTGCTCCGTTGGCTGTCGGCCAGGAGGAGTGAAGTGAGGAGAGCTCTGCTGAGTCGACTGCACCGTAAAAACCGACAACCTGGGCCAGTTCACTGGCCAGTCAGAGGCGTCCGCGCACTGCATAAATCAACCGGACACGCATTGGGGAGCAGAGGTTTTTGCATAGCTATCCAATAGCTTAACACTGCGAAACTTAAAGAAACCGAGAGCGGACAGATCTATAAGGATACTGATTTGAATAAAACGTATGTGAAGTTAGATATGTCTGCCAAAAAAAACTTTCTGATGATCGTGTTTCTTTTTCCACATATTTTAATGTCCAATCTGTTTCAACTAGCCACCGAAACGAATAACTCACCAGCATTATTTATTGTTCTTTTGTTATGAACATCATTTTCATAGTTTCATTAATAATTTTGGGACTCTCAAAAAACTTTTTCATAAAATTAATTATTTAATTTTTCTAAATTATCAATAGGATATACGTTATTCTGCTCATCAGTAATCCTATATTTTGGTGACATCTAAGGTTATTTTGGTTTTTCAAACAGTTCCTCTTTTAGACAGTAAGACATTTATCATAAATATTTATAGGATGGTTTACTTGATGCAGGATACCATTAACATTCATAACAGTAAAGATTATTACTATTATTAGGTTACTAGACGATCCGTGTGATAATTTCGTGAATAAAATGCGATGAATACTGAGGTTGAATGCTTGTAATATAATGAAAAGTTCAACCGTATTTTGTAGCAAATATATTTTTTTTTTAGTGTAATAGATACGCATCAAAATACTTACAACATATTACGAAACAGGAAAATTTAAAACACTCTGTATTTACGACAAAGTGTTACTGACCTTAACAGAAATCATCCAACCTGAACAAAATGCACACAACATATCAACATCTCTGTGATACTTGTTGCTGTGGGAATAAAATGTTTACATTGGAATTGTATAGCAAAACGAAAGTGCTTCCATAACAGGAAAAAATTTCCAAAAAGCTAATTATTGAATAAAAATAGGTTTATTGACATCTCTGCTGCTGCAATCTAGGGACTTCGCTCTGAACTTTCTCATACGCGCTACAACTTTAACCACCAAATTCCGAAAAATTCTTTCTTAATTTATGATTTTACCTAACTGGAGACCTTAATCTTTAAAACGATATGATATTTATTGATTTCTGCTAGGTATCGACGAAGATAAATGGTTTGTAATTAAAAAAAAAAACACTCTATAGAAATAATATTGAAACTTTTGCCCTTTAAGGCTCGAAAGCAAAAAAAAAAAAAAAAAAAAAAAAATATTTTATAACATATGGTGTGACCAAAGCAGCCACCTTGTTCTTTAATATGATACCTCATTTATCAATTTCGGTTATTTATCAAGTGAAGTAAAAAAAAATCTAGAAATGATGATATTTTTGCCCCTGAAGGGTTGAATTTGGAGAATTTTTTTTCTTAAAATATGATGTGACCAAAGCGGATAAATTAATTTTTAAAACGATACTTCATTTATTAATTTCGGTTAGGTATCAAGGAAAATAATAGCTTATGACTGAAAAATGCGTTGTAGAAATATTAATACTTTTGCCTTCTAAGGTTAGAGTTTTGAAAAATTCCTTTCTTAAAATGTGGTGTAACGGAACCTAAGGCCTCCCGAAGATCTCAATGTTTAAAATGATACCTAGGTTATAAATTTTGTTTAATTATCAAGGGAGATAAATGACTCGAGACACAAAAAACGCATTTTAGAAATACTGATATTTATGACCTTTAAGAGTTCAATTCAGAAAAATTCATTTCTTAAAATGTGATGTTACCACAGCGGAAACCTTCATTTTTAGAATGATACCACATTTATCTATTTCGGTTAGATATTAATGGAGATAAATGGCTCGTTACACAAAAATGCTTGTAGAACCATTTAAAGTTTTTCCCATTAAGGGTTAAATTCAAAACATAAAAAAAATCTTTTTTAATATATGAAGTCACCAAAGCTGAGTTGTTACTCTTCATACTCCTACTTCATTTATCGATTTTGGTTACATATCCAGGGAGATAAATGGCTCGAAACCCAAACATCGCATTTTAGAAATATTGACATTTTTGCCCTTTAAGGTTCAAATTACGAAAAATTAGTTTCTTAAAATATGATGTTACCACGGCGGATACCTCAGTCTTTAATATGATACCTCAATTGACTATATCGATTAGATATTAAGGGAGATAAATGGCTCGTGACACGAAAATGCGTTGTAGAATCATTTATACTTTTCCCCTTTAAGGGTTGAATTCCAAAACAATTCTTTCAAAATATAGGATATCACCAAAGCTGAGACATTAATCTTCATAATACTTTTTCAGTCATCGATTTTGGTTAGATATTTAGGGAGATAAATGGCTCGAGACACAAAAAACGCATTTTAGAAAAATTGACATTTATGCCCTTTAAGGGTCAAATTACGAATAATTCCTTTCTTAAAATATAATTTTACCACGGCGGAAACAGTAGTCTTTAATATGATATCTCATCTATCTATATCCTTTAGATATCAAGGGAAATAAATGGCTCGTGACACAAAAATGCGTTGTAGAAAAATTTATACTTTTTCCCTTTAAGTGTTCAATTCCAAAAACATTCTTTCTTAAAATATGATGTACCAAAGCTGAGACATTACTCCTCATAATCTTACTTGATTTATCGATTTTGGTTGGACATCCATGGAGATAAATTAGTCGAGGCACAAAAAACGCTTTTTTAAAAAACTGACATTTTTGCCCTTTAAGGGTCGAATTAGGAATATTTTCTTTCTTAAAATATAATGTTACCACGGCGGAGGCCTTAGTCTTTAATATGATACCTCATTTATCTGTATCGATTAGATATGAAGTGAGATAAATGGCTCGTGACACAGAAACGCATTGCAAAAATATTGATACTTTTGCTATTTAAGGGTCAAATTTTGAACAATTCCTGTCTTAATATATGATGTCATAAAGCTGAGACATTATTCCTCATAATCCTACTTCATTTAACGATTTTGGTTAGATATCCAAGGAGATTAATGTCTCGAGATACAAAAAAACACATTTTAGAAAATTTGTCATTTTTGCCATTTAAGGTTCAAATTCCTGTTTTAAAATATAATGTTACCACGGCGGAGACCTTAGTCTTTAATACGCTATCTCATTAATCCATATCTGTTAGATATCAAGGGAGATAAATAGCTCGTGACACAAAAATGCGTTGTAGAACCGTTTATACTTTTCCCTTTAAGGGTTGAATTCCAAAAACGTTTTTCTGAAATATGATGTCACCAAAGCTGAGAAATTATTCCTCATAATCTCACTTGATTAATTGATTTTGGATAGATATCCAAGGAGATAAATGGCTCGAGACACAAAAAACGCATTTTAGAAAAATTGTACATTTTTGCCCGTTAAGGGTCGACTTACGAAAAATTCCTTTCTCAAAATATAATGTTACCCTTGCGGAGACAGTAGTCTTTAATATGATACCTCATTTATTTATATCGGTTAGATATCAAGGGAGATAAATGGCTCGTGACACTAAAGTGCGTTATAGACAAATTTATACTTTTCCCTTTAAGGATTGAATTTCAATAAAATTATTTCTTAAAATATGATGTTACATAGATGAGACATTATTCCACATAATCCTATTTCATTTATCGATTTTGGTTAGATATCCAAGGAGATAAATGGCTCGAGATACCTAAAACGGATTTTAGAACACTTCACATTTTTGCCCTTTAAGGTTCGAATTACATAAAATTCCTTTCTTAAAATATAATGTTACTGAGGTGGTAGTTAGGTTGGCAAGCATGTGGGCGCATGGTTACAATTGTCTCAGTCTTGTTTATTACAATAAATACCAAATACAATACAACTTTAGACAACAGTATCAACAACTTCAAACATAAGATTTCCACACTATATCATGTAATAAGCTTAATTACCAATCGGTTACTTAAAATTCCCCCAAGATATACTTATATTAAATAACCACAATACTAGTTGGCCTTAATGATCCATGATGGCCCAAGAGTCCAAGGATTTACACACTTAAATTTACTTATGTCTAAACAACAATTTAATAATGGTAGAATATCCGGTGCTATAAGTTCCTAAACAGAATTTCCAAAGATCGAGCTTCTCAAGGCACTTATGTCAGTTGAGCTCAACCAACACTGGTCTGTTTTAATGTTTCAGCACCCCTCCAGGGTACAGACAAACATGCATACACTGATTCCCTCATGTGAAAGAACAGCCATTAGTGACCTAGATTGTCCCACGCAAGCACGAACACCAAACAGAAAATCTCCAATTGCACCGAGGAAGCAGAAAATACAACGAAGTTGAATTGTCTGAATACCACGAACTCTCTAACAGTCTATCCACTCGTGGAACATGAAGGCACAGGTTGCTCCAGAAGGTGCCAAAGCGCACACTTTACGAGGACACCACAAACTGCCACATAGTCTGGGCATGTGAGGCGACGACACAGTTTACGGCCACTCAGAACTGCTTGTCAGACCAGGCACCGTCAATAACCCCTCGTCGACGGCCAAGTGTCACGTTGCTCCGCCTAACTGCTGCCCGTGCATGGAGCACGTCGCTTTCTTCAACTGCCGCTACACCGCCACTTCCTCCTCAGACTGTTCACTTCCTAGCCGAGACTGACCGCAGAGACTGACCGCAGAGACTGACACTGCTAAGCTTCACTCTTCTTACTGCCTCTGGTACTGGTACACTGACGGACCGATCGGCCCCATTAACTGCCTCCCTGGGCGCCCGCTGCCCGTCCGGGCCTTACGCTTCCCGACGACCCAGGGAGGTACGCCGCCTCCGACAGTCAACGGAGCTCCGACACTCTCTGCAGCACTGACGTTAGTCCTTCCTCAGTGGATATCCAACTGACCTGGTACTGGTACACTGATGGACGGAGCGGCCCCATTAACGGCCTCCCTGGGCGCCCGCTGCCCGTCCGGGCCTTACGCTTCCCGACGACCCAGGGAGGTACGCCGCCTCCGACAGTCCACGCAGCTCCGACACTCTCTGCAGCACTGACGTTACTTGACTGCTTATCCGACTGGGTATCCAACTGGCCCTGGCCGCGCCGGGTCACTGCTTATATACCCCACGCTATCCGGCAGAGGGCACTACTCCACCGCGGCGCTGCCTAGCGGAGCAGCAGGCGTGCGACAGAAGACAATCGCTCGCCAGATGGCAGAAATTCCGCCACAGCGCCCCTTAGCGAAGCGGTGGGCTGACGGGAGATGATAGCCGCAGCGTGAAGATGAGCCGCGCACGGCTCAGTTACCACGGCGGAGATCTCAGTTTTTAGTATGATACCTCATTTATCTATGTCGGTATGATATTAACGAAGATAAATCGCTCGTGACACAAAAACGCATTGCAAAAATATTGATACTTTTGCTCTTTAAGGTTCGAATTCCGAAAAATTTCAGATAGGTATCCAGGAAGATAAATGACTCGTAACACAGAAAACAACATGTTAGAAATATTGAAATTGCCCTTTAAGGGTTGAATTCCGAAAAATTCCTTTATTAAAATATGATGTGACCAAAGTTGAGACCATAAGCTTTAAAATGACACCTCATTCATCGATTTCGGTTAAGTATGAAGGAAGATACAGGCTTGTGACAAAAAAATTCCTTATACAAATAATATATATGACAGCTACGTACCTAGTTGACGTCGAGGTCATTAGATATGGGGGAGGACTGGGGATAAAACACGGGAAGCAATTTGGTCACGCCCTTTCGATGGAACCATCCTGGCATTATTCTGGGCGATTTTGGGTGTCCAAGAACAACCGAAATGTGGATAGCTGGACGGGAATTTTAACACAGGTCCTCTCTGCTGCTAGAGCTGAAGGTTACTGCTCACCCACCAGGCACCGTAGCAGTAAACACGAACATTATATAGCGCCGTATACTCACTTTACTATCATCACGAAACATTAACTTACACTGCTTGATATGGAAGCTCAACGCAGTCTACTACTGATTGCTTCCTCGATACGTTACGGCTATCTTTCAGTAAGCGTAGCAGTAATCTTTAGATTATGTAAACGGCTTCATTATAAAGGCTTCCGTTGTTTGTAAAATGTAATATACACATATTCATTTGATAACTCTAGACCTTTTCCCAAGATTCCTATGAACGGTTTCTTGAATGTTGGTCATAAGAGAATTGTTTTAAAATTGTACCGAGAAACTAAAATCTAATTAAATATGTAAATCTAAATTGCAGACTTTTTGGTGAAGTTTCTGGTGTTTTGACTTATGACTAGATCAGATATGATTGCGAAAAAAACTTGTCTCAGACAGAAATTAAAATAGACAGAAGCCATAAACAGTTGTAACGGTCTTAGAGGAATCCAGAATGTACTTTATTTTTAGTTTTAATTTTCAATCGGTCTACTCACCCAATACATAGCAGCAATCTAATAATTAAAGAGTATGTTGTAGTGCACCAATAAACATGACGATTATGTAGATTGATCTATTAAATGTGTTTCCTGTTCTCTGAAATAAAGTCACAAATATGAGTTTACAGGATTGGAGGACTTCATTCTGACTTCGCGGCTCATCTTATACTATGTAGAATTTTAACTAATATACACTCGTAGTTTTTTTAAAAAAATCTGATTCTTGGTGTTTAGTAACACTTTTATCATATGTATGTCGCACTCCTAGGAATACTCATTAGTGAAATGCGCTCTGCCATGAATTTTTCGTATCAAAACACTGAAATTGTTTGAACACTCAGTATTGAACTGTTGATTGTCACTTAAAATATTTAAAGTAATGTTGTAAAGAACATAAAAATTCTGCAATACGTACGACAAACGTTAAACGTATCAACACTGTTCAATTACTACTGCAGATACGTTTGTTCATATGTATCGTGGTTTAGAAATAGTAAGCTAATAAATCTGCAATTTCTATGTTCCATGGGAACGTTCGTAACTGATACTATGAAAATTACAGATTCAATTAACTAAAAGGAGAAAACTGTAAAGAAAATTTCAAGGTGGATACGCATAACAGATTTAAAATTAAACTCAAAATACATCAGCTATGTTACAACGGGTTCCATAAGCTGAGATGATAAATTACAGTAAACTTTATATTATCATCAACACCAACAACACATGAATTATTTTTTTTTAAATTCGTATACTTTTTTTTTTGATGTATCTAAAATATGTTACACAAGGGTTTTTTTTTTTTGCTTCAGGCTTAACTCCTCCTCTACGTCGATGTCATTAGAGGTGAAAAAGGACAGGACGCAAGGAGAGGGAAGGAATTAGTCTTTCACTGGTGTGATTTAGGAAAACCATGGAAAACAAAAATCTGGATCGCCTAATGGGGATTCGAAAATGTGTGTGGTATCTTTGCAGTGCTACCAGTATTTCGCAGTTGCGTAGTTGTTACATATGTCGGCATTTTATTTCCGATGAGGCCTGCTAGCACGTGCCTATTTCAATTCATCTTTTTTGTTGTTGTTGTTTTTTCTTCCGTTTAATCCAATATTCCTTCATCAGTTCACTATGTTTCTTGCTTCTCCCGTTAGACCATTTCGGAACGGATATCTTTCCTCTTCTGACTTGGAATCCTTCTTTCTAAAGACCTTTCGTTCTATGGTTTTCTCTTCATTTCTTTCCAAATCTTTCTGATTTCTTGTATCCAGCCTTTTCCCTCACCCCATCCCGCCCCACGCCCCCTCCCCCTCCCCCCGTGGTACTGAATATATTTTTGGTTGATCTGTTATAATTCGTTTTATAGATATGTTCAAAACCAGTATTTCCATTTTGTTATTGATTCTGTTACACTTTCTACTTTCTGGTATATTTCCTTATTATTCTTAATTTTCCTAGTTCCGTTGATTCCATTGGACCCAAGATTTTTCTCGTTATTCTTCTTTCTAGTAATTGTAATTTATCTATTCCGTGGTTCAGTACTAGGCATTCTCTTGAGTATAGACATTCTGGTTTCACGAAGGAGTTGTAGAGCCATATTTTAAGATTCTTAGATAAACACATTGTTACGCTCTTTCAATCCTGCGTATTCCATCTTCAATGGAAGATTTATCTCATCCGATTTTCTTTAATTATTTCACCCAGGTGTTTAAATTTATCTACTTTTTCGATTTATCCAACATCTGTCGTTAAAAATTTTGGAACATTTTTAATGTCTGTAATGAATTTGTATTTTTTATTTCTGCAGAAATTCTCAAACCGGGTTTGTTTGCTATTTCTTCCAAGAGATTTATTTGTGTTGTCATATCGAAGCAGTTAATACTCATTTCAGGAGTTCAGTACTACTTTTTGATAGGTACCGGATGTCTCAAAGCACCTTAATAGCATTTTTTCACCATGCACATGTATACGAAATTAGTCATTTCCTGCGAGTTCATTCTACGATATATATATAGTTCAAGGCTGCGTATTATCAGGGTCGCTAGGCCATTTTAATTTCCCCTTCCAGAAACAGTACGCTAGCTCAAAAACATCTGCAGAGGTCTCATTGGAGTTTTTTTACTATAATTAAAAAAAAAAAATACTCTGCAAATGTCTCATAGATGGTTTTTACTTTTTGACTGTAATTAATCTGTGTTACTTCTATCTTTGTTATATTTAAATATCTATTGTAACTATAGGCAAGTATTATGTGACCAGCAAACTAACTTAGAATCGAAATTGTGCCTTATCTACAAAATAAGTGGGGCAGCCTTGCACTAGTTCAATTCTTGTCCAGGTTTTTCGCCATATTTTCATTCTAGCTATTCTATACTCCGTCCCTTCCGTCTCCGATCATACATACACATTGTTTGGTCCAACCAATTAAACACCCTATAAAGATACCAATTATAATACAGATACAAAATAATGATAACATTCTTGTTGTTACTCTTATGCTGAGCATGTCCATACCATAACTTACACATAACATTTATATTCTGCCATCAGCACAAATGAAACTACTCAAATAGATAAATGAGTCATGCATACCTCAAACAGTAATCCTATAAACTACTCGTGTGCTGATAATGTGGTATTACTTGTAAAGAATTCGACGTCCCAATTTTCAAACATTTTTCCTTCCATGTCATAGTTTCTTAATGTTACGGATGTATCTTATACCCGGAAGAAAATGATTTTACGGCAGGATGTTTTGACGACTCGTATACATATCAGATTTCTCTAACTCACAGTAAACAGGCTACAAGGGTTTTAATGAACGTACTTGATAGTGGCATGAATGGAATTCCGTAGACGTTTTTCCGTATACGTGGATGCTCGTTCAGAATCGAGCGTTTAGAACACAAAACAGATGAAAGTTCTGACAGGCGACAACAATTGAAGATGAAGCCAAACAGTTCTCAAGTGTTTTTCTACATTACAAAAATATAATTAAGTTTGATTAAAACAGTTATTAAACTATCAAAAAAGTACAGGAAATTAGTCGCAAATAAACAATTTGTAATAAAATTAATGTAATATATATCAATTAAAACACAATATAATTATACATCACAGATAATATCATTCTATACTTCAAGTGAATAAATTTGCCCAAATTTTATCAAACAAAATTGTACATGTATATACACGGAAATTATTTATTCATGGGCTTGCTTCCAAATAGAAATTGTCATCGTCTCATTAAAAACTTTTCTGTTTGCGAGTACTAAACGAAATCTAGTAAGTCCGTAATCTAAAGCTTCAGAACCATAGAAAACGTTTTAGAGTTTCCAATAGTGAATATTTTCATTCGAAAATTTTAATATATTTATGCATACTCTGTTTCCAAAACATCGCAGTTGATAGATTGTTGCAGTTGTTAGGTTTTTTTTAATTCGTCTTTTGAAACACTATTGCCTTTATTAATTCAATGTAAACTTTTTCATGAAGATTGTACGAAATAGTCAAAATGATGTCAAAATGTAGTTGTTATATCGTAAGTGTAGTATTTGTATTTGACATATGGTCTAAAACAGCAAAGGGAGAAATAGTAATAAATTAAAGGAAGGAGCTATTCTCGCAAAATCTCACAATGTAAAATCTTATAATAATGTAACTGTAATCATGATGTCGTTTCTCAATAATATAAAATTCTTAATTCACTTCTAAAATATCATTTATTATTATTCCTAATTTTTCACAATTTATTTCAGCAACAATAAATAAACTTAACTTCATAAACTGATAGTTACGTTGAATTTATTGTTTGAAATTTGAGCTCTAGCTGTATAAAATGAGATACTATGGTTGTAGGAATGAATCCAGCTATTACAGTAAATCCTTAATTTTATCGTTGACTTTTAAGCCTCGTTAGCACGCTAATTGCATTGACTACCTAGCTGTTTCATTCCGTAATTCTGTAATGCAGTTATAATATTATTCAACTTATTATACTCTATTTAACATTCATTGAAAATTTATTTAATGACTCGTACGTGTGGTAATTACTTGTGACTGGTTGCCGGACTTTTAAAACAGTTCCTTCCTAATCTCTGGGTTAACCACACAGGGCTTCAGGGACAACGTCATTTGTTAAATTGGCTGTTGAAAAAAGTTTCGTTGATTGGGACTCTAGCGGGTATAAGTTTAACAATTTTTAAGAGAATGAGAAAAAATGGGTCAAGAAAAGTCATTTATTATTAAAGTGAAGCAAGTGGAAAATAAAGTAATGAATGAGCCACTAATTATGATGGCCATTATTAAGAAGGGAATCATCTAGCTGCAAATTAGTTTTAGAGAACTTGTATTAATGTGGGAATAAAAATGTACTGCTAAGAATATACCAAATTAAAAAGCATTTATTTCAATCCTATCTGGCTACTGAAGCACGTAATAATGTGTCGTGATTATTACGATGAAAGGAAAAGAAACAATAAATAAATTCGTGTGGTCCTAATTTCTTACTGACAGGGTTTCCAACCGGCTGCGCATTCCGCCGCTGTCGGAGCGTCGTGGCCTAACCCAGTAGTCCTATGGTATAGGGGACCTACAGTTTAACGTGGAATCTGAACCATGGAAGTATTCTGGCTGCACCAGAAGTGAATGCAACGTTAAGGGCATTTGAAAATTCCAACTGATACCGGTATTTGAAATGGAGACAACTGCTGACCGCACAGAAACAATGAAATATGTTAACTCTTGAAATAATAAATAAATCGCTATCAATATGATCTGGTGAAAAGTTACAATATATTAAATTCAGAACAGTGTTTGTTTGGTGTTACAGCAGGTTAAAAAGTTTAAAAAATTGTAATATCAAATAAATATTCAAAACAATTTTGTAACTATGTTCATGCTTCCATCACCTGTTTAACTGTTTGTTATAATATACATCAGCGATCGAACAAACAGCTTTAATTTTATACTGTATATACTGTGTTATTTTTAGTGAATCATGGTCACACATCTTCTACAAAAATAACTAATCCCTTAACCCCAACAACAAGATTCGAGAAATGAACAAAATTCTGTACTCTGTTATGACACGTGCTTACTCTCAGAAAAAACAAAATGGTTTATTATTAGCTAAACATATCTTGGGTTACTCAAGTATCCACGATTTTCTGTGGTAGCTGATCATTGTTCACGAGTGGTGTAAAGAGGGTAACTAACAACACTGCGGTCTAGTATTCCCGCCCCCGTGCACTGCTTCTCCTGATCCAATTAAAGCCGAGCTAAGCCGGTTAGAACAACCTTCTCTCTCAAAAAGGTGGATTATGTTCCGTCTAGGGAAAGACATTTTTAACGTAATTCAAATGTTTTCTCTAGAATTAAAAGTTAACGAAGAATATATCATTCCTAACAAAGTATTTTTTTATTTGAAAAAAATAAAAAAATAAAAAATAACCGACTGCAATTAGTATTATGTCAATACAGCTCATCTGGAATTACGATCAGATGTAAAATTCTACCAAAGAACGTCTGTTTATTGCTGAGCATAGCCTTATGGAACATGTCTTCAGTTGCAGTCAGTTTACAATAGTTAAAATGCCTACACCGGTTTCCTAAATAAGGTAGCCTGATAAATCATATGACGTCTTCAACTGATGCCTAGGTCGAGAATAGTAATACAGAGTTGCATCTTCGTCTACCCCATCCCGCAAGCTGCATTCCTGTTTGACGTACTTTCTTTACGTCTTTACTCTAATGTTATTTTTAGCTCGTTAGTAAGGTGAACAGGTTTACAGAGTGGTTAAAATTATGAACATAAATCTTGAAAGTTGGTTTGCGACAAATAAGGAACATCCTCCTTGGTAGTATATGCTAAAAGTAACAAAAACACCTAACAAAAAAGGAAAAAATCCTCCTTAAATTGCCTGAATGTTAAATACTCTCCTACTTCTCTCTCCCTAAATCCGACTGGAAATAATCTTACTTTGAAGGTTATTGTGAATCTAAGAGGCCAGGATTTCAATGTCTCGTTCAAAGCAATCTATTGAACGACTATTTTCTCTGTGAAAATTGGCGACATAAAGGATTCTAATTTTGTCATATGTCAAAACGGCTGATATATTTCATAGACAAAGATTTCACTTATAAATTTTAAAGAATTAAATCACGTTTTGAGAAAGATTTTTGACCTCACAAAGTAGATGAATATGTTTATTACTGACAAAGATTGTCTTCATTTCCAAGTTGCAAAAGATTTAGAAAAAGTGAACAGATTCAAAACACTCCCATCTGCTTCACTTTACCTTTTAAGAAGCAGTTCTTAAATATTTTTTCTTCACCTTAGCATAACTATTTTAACCTAGGTATTCAGTTTTCTGCTCTGTATATTCCAATCTCTATCTTCCTCTAGTCCTTCACTTGCACCCTTGCATCCATTAACAAATTAACGCATCCCGCAAGTCATAAAATGTGATCATCATCCCGTCTCCTCTTCCGGTGGGACTCTTCCACAAACTTCTTTTGTAGTATATCATTTTAATATCGTATTCACTTCGTATTATATCTATCCACCTAACATACATAATCCTTCTGTAGGGCTTGCGTTTTCTTTTGGGTATTAAGTCCAAACAGAGTTTTTAAATGTTTTTATTGAGTACTAAATCTATATTCTCTATTCGAAAAAAGATCTTTTCTCAAGCGCTGTTCTGATTTTGAGAAAGTTCTTTCCTCCACCTTCATTCATAATTTTACTTCCTGAGTAACAACATTCTGTTACTTCTATACTTCGCTGGATTCAATCCCACTATTTAGTCGGCAGCTGATGTTATTATTTTTGTTGCTCTTAATAAAGATTGACCTTCCTTGTTTTGCTGTTGCCTAGATCCTTCTTTTATTATTTTTTTCCTGCTATTCATTAATTTGTGTATGTCTTCGCATTTCATGCAATTACTTAGTAATATTGATTTCGATAACAAAGACATTCAGTAGCCTACATTAACCTAATAGAAAAGGTTTTCTTCTCTTTTATATAAACTATATGCCAAAAACCTCTTTTTGGAAGCACAGGAAGGTGTAGAAAAAAAGAATGATGATCAAAGGAACATTTTTTCAACAATGTAGGTTAGACATAACTGAATGCGGATTATTTGAATTATCTTCAATATTTTACGGCTTTGGTAGGAAATACAGTACGCATACAGTCTTGAATTTTTTTTTTTTTTTAAATGAAATTCATTATTGTCGCAAGAAAACTAGATTCATTTCGAAATTCAAACCCAGATATCAATTATTCAACATCAGAAGGAGGAACCAATTTAAACTACTTTCGAGCATAATTTTAGGGGTAACAGACACGTAAATACAACTACGATTTGTTGACTACTTCATCAGATAATTATTTATGCAAAGTTCATATTCCACGTTAAACTGTAGAACCAGCCACGACAAAGCCGAAAATAGGGGTGTAGATAAATTGCCACAGTAGCATGCGTCGTTTAAATAATGCCTTCCAGATTTGTTATATGTGTTTTGTTATTTATTTTGATTCTTCCTGTAAAATATGCTATCGATAAACCAAAAAACGAAAAAATGAACTAAATAGAATTTTTTTAAATGTAAAGTTACACGCTCAATAATTACATACTCAGAAAAGTGTTAAGTATGAATAATCGAGCGACACTATCCACTAGAAGAATGTGAAAACTTTAAATTAAGGAGACATCAGAGGATTATACACCACATGATACAGTTTATCAGTGAAGGAAATGTTGAAGGCTAAAGACGAAGGATACTGGATACATAATATATGATTACGGATTCGATCAGTAACAACTGAAAGTCTGTAACATCCAGCAGAAATGACACAAATAATGTGGTCGCAAGTATCCATTAATTAATGTTCATAGGAGGAAGATATTTGTTCTCCTTTAACCCTTAGGCAACGTTCCGTTTTTTTCCACGGTGGTATAGTTCCTTTTTTTAACATGTCTCGTACATTTCAACTATTGTTATATCTGTTACTAACATATGTTATAAACTATAGGCCCAACTTCCATCTAGCTAATTTAATTCAGACTTTTTTAAAACTTTAAACTCATTGACAATTAATAATTTCAAACTATTTTCCAAATTCAAAATGTGTACTTTTTTCCTTTGATCAATCCTTCCCCTACCGGGTATGTAATTCAGTAATTTCTTATTGTCTTCTATTTCACTATGATGTCGATAGTTTCGGCTCATACGCTTTTATTTTTAACTGCAGAGATTTTGTAGAATGGTACTGATGTGAGCTGCTCTTGGGTAAAAGTAGGTCAGAAACGACTAGCATTGGTCTTCACTCCCACTCTTCTTTCACGTTCATGTATACAGCATGCAACAACACAATACGCAAAACAGTACTCAGCATACTCACAAACAAAATATACAGGGTCAAAGAAACTTGCAAAATCACACAGGTATCAAGGTCTACGGTGACTAATTTAAGAGAACCACACAATACTTTAATCACGTAATAATCTTGATTTAATATACGCGCGTATTGCAGTTCAAGATTTCCCAACGAACTACAAAATATAAAGGGAAGTTTATGCTTCCACAGTAAAACTCATATACTTTCCCCATGAGCTTATAACCCACAGCTATTGACATAGTTTCGAATAAAAAAACAATCACCTTTACAAGCAACTTCTCGGCAGCTCGATGGACGATGCATGTTTGCGTCCACACTTGTCCTTACATTAATTTAATATTTCTGTTTTTAACAGATTTAGAAAAAGGAAGAGGCTCGCACATCAAATATATATATATATATATATATATTATGTTTGTATAGCAATATCTTTGCACACATATTTTGCTTTCATCCCTTGCTCACCCTATCATGATTGGAAGATTGTATGCATTGTGAATACTCATCACATAGTTTTCCTGACCTTTGCCCCCCTTTGATCGATAACATCTGTTAGTTTTCGTCCTTTGCACTCCCTGACGGTATGTGATGTGTGTGTTGGAGGGGCCGTGAAGGTTTGTCTGGGAACTGTCGCTACAGCTGAAACATATATTTTTGTACATATATGACACTTTTCTGTAGCCACCTGTAGTAATGAAAACACATCATATAGTTCGGCACTGCAGTCTGTGGTGCACGCAGGTGTAATTGTCATGTCAACCAACGACATCTTGTTTTGGAAGGAAATTACGTAATTTTGGCAATATTTTACGTATTTTAATCATTTTTTTACAGATTTTCATGAAATTTAAGGGAATTTATTGGATTTTCATGCTTTTTACTGAAACTGTATATTTTTCACGAAATTATGCTTCTCTCTTGCTCCCTGTAATGTTCGATACTTTGTTCTATTTCTCTGACTGGTCGGTTTTCATTTTTTTCTATTTTTGCACATTTTCACACTTTTTAATAAAATTCGTGGAAAGTGGCACATACTTAGTACTTATATCCGCCAAAAGTTTATGTCTTATCGAGTGTTGGTGTCTATTACGAGGTCTTAAGACTAGTAAGTGATGAAGGACTCATGAAAAATAACTTGATAAAGGACTTTTTTAATGGATGGTGGGTAAAAATAAAACAAAGTGAATCATGTACAATGTGTTTTTATTTATTTATTTATACTTTTCACATGCATGTAGTACCACAAACATCATATCCAGGATCATAATTCTTATTTACTATGTTATTAACATCATCCAATACTAGTAAATTTTTATATGCAATAATTTCATGTCTAAGCAGTGTATAGTCCAATGATGAAATGGGGCTATATGTCACTTGAGTCACATAAACATTATTAATATGCACACTTATCAGTTTTTGGACCTTAGCCATCCGATAGTTACGCAGCATTTTATTTTCACAAACTCCTTGTAATATCTTGCAACTTGGGGGCACCACGCCTTCTTGATGGTCAAGGCTCCAGTCACTGCAGGCTGCACGTCAAGGAGGTTTTGCCATGTCGATTCTCTGAAGAACACACAGTTGGCAGGATAGGAATTGCGATAAACACATACAGTTTTTAACCCAGCCACCATTCGGAAGGAGACGGAGTGATCACCAATCGGAACATCTGTGTGGGAGCTGTCTGTGTTGAACAAATCGGACACTACATCCAATACTTCAGTCAGCACTCTTCATTCTTCATACGTTAATATAACTTTGGTACTGTGCCTCACTTTTTCGAGCACCACTACTGGCTCAAATTCATGCTTGGACGATAAACCTATCGTCAAACGCTTTGAATCACCAGCGTTGAGCTGATACACCGACGACAACAATATTATGGGGCGGGCCATTTCTAATCACTGACGCTGGCAGGTGGTTGGGCGTTAAATAGGGTCTAGTGGTGGTGGTGGTGGGGGTAAACCTGTTCAGTCCTGTCCATGGAAGAAGGACACGTGCTGTGGTGGAGGTGGTGATGGTGGGGGTAAGCCTGTTGTATGTGTGGTACATCACGATACGTACTGTGGGGCGAGTGGCGGTGGGTGTAAACCTGTGAAATCCTGTTGTGGAAGACCGCTGGTCCCATAGTTCAGAAATCTGGCAACTGATGCTAGTTTAAACGTGAGTGAAGCGAAACTTAGCAACACGAGGTTTATAGGTTGTCATTATAAATGAAGACTATTTTGTCAAACGCAACGGGTATAAGACATATTTCGTGAAACGTCGATTTCAATTTGCACCATACAGTTACTGAAATTGTGGAAACGATTAACTGATGCTGTGAACATGTCACTTTTAAATCAAACACTTATAATTTTGTCACCTATAATTTCACCGAGACTGTTGGCCTCTCATTCAGGAGGATACCGGTGTGAATCCCGATCTGGGCATTCGGATTAGGGTTTTCTATGCACGTGGGTTGAATGGATAACTGTTGTAATCACTTATGAATGAAGTGGATGTTTCTCACTCCGGTTGAAAACATACTTAAAGTATGCCCTGATTTTTTGAGAATCCAGCCACGAAGGCTCTGCTCCGTAAAAAGTTACGAGTTTATACCACAAGAAATGTTCCTAAGCACAAAATATAGCATCTCCACGGGTTATCTGGTATTCAACAAATCAAAAAAAAAAAAAAAAAGTTACGGGTTCGGTAGGTCTCGAGCCAGAATGCACACACATTTTTGCCCGTAACCCAGCAAACTCCACAATCATGGTGCAATTCGCCTCGTCCTTCATAACACAAACAACCTTTACATTAAGGGACTCTACCTGCCATGCTAACTGTGTCCATATAAAGTAATTTAGGGCATCTAAACTGAGGAATGGTGAATTCTTGATGAAACTGATACATCCTCAGTTACCTTCTAACCATGTCAATCGATGAATTCTTTCGTGGAACGAATATTACATAATTTTGACGATTTTTTACCTGTGTTCGCTATCTTTTGCGGTTTTCATAACATTTCGGGATTTTATGAGGTGGGGTGCGTAATAGGATTGACGATGACTGGTGGGAGAGCGATAACACTTTGGCATCGCATTCGGGAAGCGACCATCCAGATTTAACTTTTTTTTCCCATAGTTTCCTCAAATCACTCCAGGCGAATGCCCACTACACGCCTTGTCAAAATATGCGGTAAATAGAAACAGAATGAGGATCTGGCTGTTAACTCAAGAAATTCTAAAAGATCTGTTAATATTTGTGGGGCCGAGCATATTTTCATGACCCTTGACACTGGTGTGTGCATGTATAAGTTGTCAGTATTCTTCAAGTCCTAAAAGGTATATACTTTCGAAGTTTGTGCCTTGGTACCTTTCCTAGCTTGTTCTTGAGTGGTGCAGTATGTGACAACTTTAGATACGACAATATGCTATGCATCTGTAACCTCTGTTCCTGCAGAAAGTATGCATTATTCCATTTTTCCCCATGTCAATCGATGACTTCTTTCGTGGAGAGAATATTAGATAAAATGACCTCGACAGTTCTGTGCTTTCAAACAATCAGGAAATGTAACACAGAAAATATTGCAGTCGAGTTTGAACATAGCCATTAGAAATATACATCTTACACTTACAACTGCTCACCGCAATCCGTAAGTCGAAATTAACTACTTAGTTTGACAAGATCTCAAAAATCATCCTATCACTTCACATTTCATCTAGTATTCGAGAACAACACATTTATAAGTTGTACACGAGATACATTTAGTCTTCGGAACAGACTCGTATACAGGCACTGACGAAAAATTTCATGAATGATCTAACATGATCTATAACTTAGTGGGTACTATCTTCGGTGAATTTCTGTCTGTTATATTTTGAAATCAGTGTAAAGTGAGGGAATTTTTCACGTGTTTGACTGCCAGCTAGTTGAAGAGTGAAGATCAGATATGGGACCCTATATGTATGAGTAATCGAGCATTCTATGATGCATACTTTCCATACTACACCAAGCGTAATAGGTGAACGGTTAACGTACTGCCCTCACATTCGGGGGATGCAGGTTCGAATCCCCGTCCGTGCATCCAGATTTGGGTTTTCCATGGTTTCCTGAAATCACTCCAGGTGAATGCCGTGATGCTCAAAAGGCAATGGCCGTATTCCTTCTCGTTCAATGTGTCCATGTATCGCGCAAAACTAAACTCACCGAATTCTAATAAACTACCTCTGAAGGGGGACGTTAAACCTTTTGGTATCTTTCGGAAAATTAGGCCTGAATGGGCCGACACCAGCTTTCGCCATTTCCCTTCTTCAACATGCAGAATTCCTTCCCGCTTTATTAAACCGACGGGGATTTTGAACCGTTGACCGCACTTTACGAAAAAATGCTAATTATCTCAGTAGTTACGATGAATTAGCGAATAATTAGTATTTTAAGATCGCATGTTCGGAAGAGTAAGACTGAATGGGCCAGCACCAAGTTTCTCTCTCCCCCTTCTTCGTCTCTCATTGTATTTAATAATAATAATAATAATAATTCGATGGTAGGACGGGGAATACGAACTCACGTCCTCCCGGATGCGTGGCAAGTAGAGGGGAAGCTGAAAATTTGTTATGCTAAGGGTGCGTCCATAAACCATGTAACTCCATTTTGGACTTGGAAGGGACGACGCGTGTGCGTGCGACGGGACTGCCTCAACCACGCGCTGCGTGCGGCAGGACACGCGTACGCACACGACGGTAAGAGGCGCCGTCGTGTCTGCAGTGGGCGTGGCGCGTGACATACAAAGAGCCCCGGCAGGTAGAGGCGATCTCCAAGATAATGAAGGTGAGAGCGGCGCCGTCGTGTCTGCAGGGGGCGGGGCGCGTGACCTACAAAGATAATGACGGTAAGAGGCGCCGTCGTGTCTGCAGTGGGCGAGGCGCGTGACCTACAAAGATAATGACGGTAAGCGGCGCCGTCGGGGCGCGTGACCTACAAAGTGCCCCGGCAGCCAGGTAGATAATGACAGAGCGGTGGCTCCTAATTATAGGGGAAGCGGCCGCAGGGTGCGATAATTAGGGGGAGCAAAACGCTCGAGACATACCTACTCATAACGCAGCCTCGTCATTTCTGAGAGAGTTTTCTCGTCTTTTGGACTATTTAATAATTTATTTGTATCCAAATCAGACAAAGCGTTATAAAGTTCTACGTAACTGAGTGCCACATAAATCTGTCCTTTTCCACGATTCCTTTTACATAAATCAATCGCTGCCTTAGAGAGGACTGTTCCCCTGTAATTTATCTACGGTTACAGCCCAGCTTTAGTAGAGTGGTAGCATTCTGAGCTCCTCATCTACATATTGCCTTTGCGTTTGGAATGCTATACATCTACCTATATATATAAACTCCACAAATCACAAAATTGTGGGTTACAGAGGGTGCTTTTATCTCTATTCTTTCCTTTCAAATACCGAATAGCACGAGGAAATAAAGAATTCATTTAAGCATCACTACTGTCATTGTGACCTAAATAGGTTGGAGGACGAATATTTCTTCGCTCTCGTAATTGAAAGTGGGTGTACGCATGTTTACTAATAAGACCAAACGAAACCAACGACGTATTTTTATCAAAATATCCAAGCTAAATCTATTAATCAATTCTGTGACGCTTTTATAAGGACTGTGGCAAGCAGTCACGAATCGAGTGGCTCTACTCTGTACTTTCCTATACTGTTAATCAGCCCCTACAAAACGGATACCGAACGGCACAAATGTGGACACTTGACAATTTTCTACGCAATCTCCTTTGTATGTGCATTAAATTTTTATAAGATTCAACCTATGAATATCAGCCCAGAATTAGCTCTACAAAAGACAGAATTAATGTTAAAGATCTATTTTATTTCCTTTATAATGTTACGACCAATACTTCACGGAATGGACCATACCAATATCTGACTGATAAACGGATACTTTTGTTAGTTATGCGCATTGCCTTGGCATATTGTTGTTACTACGACTGAATTTTCGTAGGACCAAAATTTCTTTTGGTTTTCAGTGAGGCTCTTGGAAAGAGAGTTGCAACGGAAATCATTAAAGGCTTGACGCAATGCATTTTTAACACGTCCTCTTAACTCATTTAAGATTTATAAGTCACTACGACACCCTATCCTTTTTGAGGGTGCGTGTATCCTCCTTCCAATTTTGAGTAACGTTTTGACTGCACGTGTATACCACGGTGTTTTATTCCACTCCATTATTGTCCGTTTCAGTATACTCGTATATATGTTCATACTTTTCCTGGCTACACGTATAAATCAAAGCGATAAATCCCAGTTAGAGTATTTTTACAGTATATCTCTTCAACCATACGTCTTCTTAAATTGAAGGTATGGTAATTATTCATCATATAAGGCCTTATCGAATCTGTACACGATGAATTCTTTTCGCTCAGTTATTGATTTCACGATTGCAATTACAGCTTTGCGATCACTTATTCCTATGGCAGCTGAAATGTCAGTGAATAATTCTGGACTATTGGTAAATACACAGACGGAAAAAAAATCCCAACACCAAGAAAAAATTATTGTAGAGTAATGAAATTTGGACAATGCATTTGTCAAGTTAACATGTTTAATTGATTAAATTTTCAAGATCACAGGTTAATTTAAGCTCAAGAAAATGCATTTCAAATGTGAAATACTGTTAAATTAATAGCCGGTGTAACCTCCAGAATTTTGAATGCAAGCCTGCAAACGTGAATGCATTGTGTCATACAGGTTTCGAATGTCACTTTGTGGTATGGAGTTCCATGCTTGTTGTACTTGTGCTGTCAATACTGGGACGGTCAGTGCTGGCTGTGGATGATGCTGGAGTTGTCGTCCAATGATATCCCATACGTGTTCAATTGGAGACAGATCTGGTGATCTCGCAGGCCAAGGTAACATGTCGACACTCTGTAGAGCACGTTGCGAGACAACAGCGGTATGAGGGCGAGCGTTATCCTGTTGAAAAACTCCCCCTTGAATGCTGTTCATGAATGGCAGCACTACAGGTTGAATTACCAGACTGACGTACAAATTTGCAGTCAGTGTGTTTGGTATAACCACAAGAGTGCTCCTGCTGTCATAGGAAATTGCTCCCCAGACCAAGACTCCAGGTGTAGGTCCAGTGTGTCTAGGCCGAAGACAGTTTGGTTGCAGGCGTTCCCCTGGCCTCCTTCTGACCAACACTCGGCCATCACTGGCACCAAGGCAGAACCTGCTTTCATCAGAAAACACAACAGATCTCCAGTGTTGGTCAGAAGGAGGCCAGGGGAACGCCTGCAACCAAACTGTCTGCGGCCTAGACACACTGGACCTACACCTGGAGTCATGGTCTGGGGAGCAATTTCCTATGACAGCAGGAGCACTCTTGTGGTTATACCAAACACACTGACTGCAAATTTGTACGTCAGTCTGGTAATTCAACCTGTAGTGCTGCCATTCATGAACAGCATTCAAGGGGGAGTTTTTCAACAGGATAACGCTCGCCCTCATACCGCTGTTGTCTCGCAACGTGCTCTACAGAGTGTCGACATGTTACCTTGGCCTGCGAGATCACCAGATCTGTCTCCAATTGAACACGTATGGGATATCATTGGACGACAACTCCAGCATCATCCACAGCCAGCACTGACCGTCCCAGTATTGACAGCACAAGTACAACAAGCATGGAACTCCATACCACAAAGTGACATTCGAAACCTGTATGACACAATGCATTCACGTTTGCAGGCTTGCATTCAAAATTCTGGAGGTTACACCGGCTATTAATTTAACAGTATTTCACATTTGAAATGCATTTTCTTGAGCTTAAATTAACCTGTGATCTTGAAAATTTAATCAATTAAACATGTTAACTTGACAAATGCATTGTCCAAATTTCATTACTCTACAATAATTTTTTCTTGGTGTTGGGATTTTTTTTTCCGTCTGTGTACAAGATCTAATATGTTTTCGTTGCCGTTATGACACTGAGTTGGTTCATTAACCATCTGCTCTAGATGATGATCTGAGAACAGATCGAGAATGACTTCAGAAGCTGCCTTATCCCAGTTGTTCAAGCAGATGAAATTGCTACTCAACCATCAGTGTCTTTCTTTCTAAGATTAATTGTCGAGTCATCAGGTTTTATCAGTATAGTCTCAGGTAACTCACCTTCTTCATTTCATTCTCTTAGGATTGCAGGTAATTTAGTTATTTTTATGATCCGCATTGCACCATTCACAAGCTCATCGGATGCGGAAATATTACACCCCAACAAAACTCGAGATTCAACACCCAACTTTATGGTTGGTAAGAAACATCCAGTTATTAACGTCGCATGGAATGACATTGTATGGTGGCTTCATACCGTAAGCTGCCATTTCAGGAGACTCGTGTATTGCGTGCACACGGCGCGCCGTAACATTTTTCGCGGTATATATATATTTTTTCCCCACTGTGTGTTAACTTGTCTCACGATTGGTAAAATACGGAGAGCGTCACCATCAGCAAAATCACCTGACAAAGATACGTGTCGTCGCTCACATAATAACTCCAGCTGAGTCGTCGTTAATTCAACAATCCTCAAGCTATTCAAGAGATCAATGTACGAAATATCACTTCGCTGTCGCATGTTTATTGTAAGTAGGAAAAATGAGATCTGCTGCCCCATATTTAAAATACAAAACAAACTGTAACACTACTAATTAAACAATAAAATAATTTTGAAAATAAATTTAAAAAAAAAACGCACTAAAAATTTTAAAATAAGTTTGTTCTTTGGTTATAAGAAAATGGGTTATATTTTGCATTAATATTACTGAAATTTTGACATTATTAAATTATTTTTGGAGTTGCCTTGTAATTGTCACTAAATTCATGTGTGCAACTGGCAACAAAGCAGCAATAGGGCATCAGTAAATGAATTTCAGTATGGGCGAAGTAGGGTAGAACCGTCACTGTCGGTGCTAAGTTCTCCTCCACTGTTCGATCTTATTGGTCTACCGCACAATTCATCGGCCATAGCACATTTTGGAGAACTCTATTAACCTCGAACTACAGACGCCTCAGTTTGCAATTAGGGCGCTCACACAGACTCTGTCCCGATAAACGGTGCCACTAATGAACTGAAGATCCGTATTGAATCAGCTGTCTGCCTAGTCGCCAGCAAATATACGGAAACTCCTTGATCTGGTGTTACGGTGTGTTCTAGATCTAGGACATTAGTTGCTTTGAATAGAAAACTTAGACAGGTATCATATGCGAGACAAATTTTTTTATTTATTTATTGCTTTTGTTGACATTTGAAGATAAAAATTCACTCTAATTTTAATGGAGCAAAACGTAGATTTAGGTTGTCACTTATTATCAGTGAAGGTAATTTTAATGATGGATGAATACCGACAGCTTAACGTGATACATGCAGCTTTCTGTTCATTCATCTAAATAGAGATATCGTTTAGAAAGAGTTAATGATTTTTGAATGTTTTGGTAGTGTAAGAGAAAACTATTAAACTCTTTGTAATAATAGATTTTCTACAACTTTTTTTGAGTGATTTTAATCTAAGACAAACATACCTTTTCTAATTTTGACTATACTTAATACCTCTATGGTCTCCATGTCTATGAAAAAGAAAATAGACACCATTCATCGCCCTAGTTATTTTCTATGTAACGTTGTTTCCTGTTTCTCTTGTTGCTTGACTATTGTGAAACCGAAATTAGCCCATGTTTCTGCCCAATTTTACTCATTATTAAACATACTCTACTCGCCAATTTGATACCTTTAATATATTTTGGAAACGAATATTTAAAAAATAAAAATGAAACCGCAAACAATATCGTATCACCCTCTTTGTTAAAGTGGTTGAAGTCATTCAGTATGTGTGTTAAACAAATAAATAATACTGTGACCAAAGACATTAAATCACAAACATCAAATCTTTGGGTGATCAATGTTTGTTCAGAGATTAAATAGTATCCACACTGTAAATACGAGAACAACGGGTCACAATTCCAGTTTCTAACACATTCAGCAGGGGGCTAGTACACTGAATACGACCTTAGGGTTGGTCAAAGGAGTATTGGTGATGCTGCGTAAATCCTGTGAAGATATTTACATCAGATGCAACCATGTAGTTGTAATCAACAAAAATAGTCCATATGGCGGATGGGAGAGCATTTATCATGAAAAATAAATGTGTGTAGAATTTTTTTTTTTTGATGTCTGATGGAAAATCACATAGATATACTTGTAAACTATAACTATAACGTTCTTTCCTCAACAAATACTTTTATTTTGATTGAAAAATACAGCTGGATATTTCACCAACATGGTCTGTAAAAATCAATGTTAGAATTTTTATCTTGTAAAATATTATTGTTGAGTTACTATTAATCTCTGCATGAAATACCGCTTGAAATACTGTTTTCGTAATTCTGCACAGCGATTGTGCTATTACTCCAGTTATTAACACCGCCTTGTTGTAATCAAACTAAGTCAGTACTGATAAACGCGAAAGTTAAAGTATTCTGTACATCTGTTTTCCACGTTTTAACATTCACAATGATTGACATTGCTCAAACACTTAATCTCTAATAAGAATCCGCAACATTCTTTAACCTGAATGAATACAGCTTTCATTATTTTTGAAAAATACGACTGTATGATGTACTTTCTGGTTTATCAGACAATGGTCAAGTCTTTAGCGAAACTTTGTAAAGTCGAAGTTTTCGCTCAATTCAGCGGACAGAAGCATTTGAACTGTGAGAGCACATACATCGAGTACTAATTAGAGCTATCTGTCAAGTATCATGTTCCATCACTTTCACCTCGATGACGACGGCATATCGTCTCGGCGTGGATTCGAGAAGACACTGAATCGCTGAGGAGCCATAAGGGTCGTCGCCCTTGAACATTCTCACAACTAGTTGATGCAGGGAGTCTGATGCTTAAAAACCTTTATCCATGGCATCACAAATGTACTATATGGGCTCAATTTCAGGTAATCTTATTGGCAAGGAAAACAGCTTTAGTAATGTGCTGTATTCATCTTACCATTGAGGAATATGGCAAGATGTATCGTCTTGTTGAAGAAGTGGGGTGTTACAGACTGACAAATGGGAGCATCTAGTTCTCAACTAACTCTCAGTAATGTTACCGACCTTGGTGGTGAAACGGTTAGCGTTCTGGCCTCGTATTCGGGATGACGCCGGTTCGAATCCCCGTCCGGGCATCCAGATTTGGGTTTTCCTTGCCCCCCCCTCCTTTCCTGCCTCTAAAGACCTCGCTGCTAAGAAACGTTAAACAGTTAAAAAAAAAAAGGGACACGTTGCTGGTTTCTCTCTCGATTGTCACCACTAGCACAATTCAGCGAATCACCTCCCTTCTTTGGCGACTTTCCTCTGTAAATGAAGCTCTTGTCACAGTTTTGTAAGATATCTTCGCCCGTCCTCCAATATCTTTAAAGTTTTAATTCGGAACGGACATTTCGTCAGTGCAAGTAGCGTGGTGTGTCGTTTAAATTGTAACTGTAGAATTTTTTTTTAAAAGATTCCGTCTCAAAAACCCGAAACTAAGTCCTACATGAATATGCAGTTCGCCACGCCGTGTCAAGTTATCGTAGCTAATCTCTGAAACACTGGTTATGTATTCAGCACGTATATCCTTAAGAAGAAATGATTTATGTCGAACTGTAGACGCGAAGCAATTGAGCTAAGCAAAGATCAGTTAAATAAGAAGTTATTATCATGATATTAGTAATATCCATACTCAGCATGGATTGGTCGGAATGCTTAGGTTTATTTGATCGTGGGCAAATAGTTGATTTCCGATGAAGAGGTTACCGCATTTCACAAGTTGTGAGAATTTTAAGAGCTGTGCACTCGAGAAATGTAAAAAATGCTACGTCGACTGATGAGTCGAATACACGTTTGATAAATACCAATGGCAAGGTACAAGTACGGTGCAAACAACGTGAAGCGATCAATTCTACTTCAAGCTGGTGGAGGTGGCATTCTCGTCTGGGAACCGTTAACGTGGACTTAACTCAGACATTTGACATCGTCCTTCAACGTTACTTTTTTTTTAAAAGTGCTTAACGTCTATTAACAGCGAGGTCTTTAGAGACGGGAAAGGATGGGGGGCAAGGAATGGGAAGGAATTCGGCCATGTACTTTTGAAGGAAGCATCCCGGCATTTGCCTGGAGTGATTTGGGGAAACCATGGAAAACCCAAATCAGGATTCCCGGACATATTCGAACCGCCGTCCTCCCGAATGCGAGACCAGAACGCATTTTATAAAGTCCATGCTATGCTTCATTGGTGATTTTGAAATTGCTAATACTACAGTTTTGAAAAAAATGCATCTATGGGGGAATAACAATAAATAATCAAAATCCAGGCATATCTTTGCTTGATTACTAAAAAAATAATGCGTATTTCAGCTATTCTTGTATTCCTTTTTACCTCGTCTACATTAGAGGCGGAAAGGAATACGTACAAGAATCGAGTAGGAATTCAGCGATAGCAGTTTGAAGGAACCATCCCTAGTATTTTTCATGGATAAAAACCATTGAAAATAAAGACCGGGAATGGCCGGACGGGAATTCGAACACTCGTTGTCTCGAATGCAAGACTTGGTCTATTCGTTAATAGTCAGCCTTTCCACAGTATAATTAAGTCCTAATAAATATTTCAATCAACATTAAAAAATGCAGTTAATAAATAAACTTATATATATTGACATATAAGTTCCATAATGTTAATGTAAAAGAAGAATTGTTACACCTGATATTCTAGTGTTTGACTGCACCGAATTAAGAATAGACAATGCTAAAAAACGCCGAAACTGACTTACTCAAACACAGACACGAGGATGATAATATAATAATAATGATAATAATACGAATGGCATTATTGGGGAGGATATCCCCAAGGGATATGGCACCGAATGACAGAATTTCATCTTGACTCGCATGCGCCCGTCTTGGCTAACTAACGCAACCCGAGAAAGGGGACCTTCAGGTTAACGTCGAATACGAACCACAGAAGCGTACGGGCGTACTTCACATTAGACGGCGATCTGTGTGTGAGGTGAAAGTCGGGCTAAGAACCTTTGAAAATCCCCACAGAGATGGGGATACTCCAGTGAGGCGCCTTAACCACTGAGCCACCACAACGCTCACAAAGATGATAAAGTTATGCTTCCCAGAATAGGAAGAAGTATTGTTTTTAGTTCGATTAAGGGTCACCCAGTAGTAATGAGGCAGTTTTATCCCAATGTCGTTTCGAACATGAAGTTCCCCTCTATTTTCATTCAGTATTATTTATAAAGTGAAATTGAGTGGGTAAATATCTAATAATCTAGTGCAGAATCTTTCTTTATAATATATATTTTTGTGTCCATGTGTATGTCACTGAACTCCTCCTAAACGGCTGGACTGATTTTTATGAAATTTTGTCTGTCATTAAGTTGATCAGAGAATGGTTTAGATTCACAATTTGATTTGCAAAAGCCCACCCCTCTCCCCTCCTAATTTCCAATTATCATTATAGAAACCCACAGTTTTTATCAGATTTCGATAAAACTTTGCATACGAATAATTTAAAACAAGGAGAAAAATAATACTGTCCACAATTGGTTTACAAAAACCAACCCTCTCCCCCTTTCCACCCAATTAATTATTACCAGTGTTCTTTACACAAAGCTACAGTCGACACCGCTTAACCGATTACCATGAAACTTGGCATATACGATATGTATTTTTTGTAGAGAAGGTTTCTGACAAAAAAAAAAATACAAAAACCACCTCCTTCCCCCCTTTACACCCCTTAATTCTTATGCAAACCCACCGTTTTTATTCGATGGAAATTTGAACAAGTGTAATTTAAAATAGGGCGAAAAATACTGTCAATATTTGGTTTACAATAATCCAACCCCTCTCCCCCTTTCAACCCCCTTAAACACTAAATTGTCCGAGTCCGGACTCGAGCCGGCGACCCCTAAAACGCGTAGCAAGTTCGCTATCCCTATGCTGCCAAGGACGGCATTCTAAATGCTTCATTAGATTTGTAGCAGTGGTTATGGACGCTTGCTGCATATAATATCCCGGGTGTTAGTGTATTTATAATATTTACATAATTCTAGCACTTAACCACTGCTACGCACGCGCGGGTCTTGGCGTGTATAGAAATACTCTGAGCTTTTTAGTTTAGTATCAAATATTAACTTGGGGAAGCAAAAAATATAGATTTCATTTAAAGATTTCACTTTCTTATAGTTACTACCCTATATTCATTAGATTTTCATACTATAGTTCGAATTTTTTTGTTGTACTTACATTTTAACACAATACAATATGAAAAATAAGAAATTAAAACTACATGAAACATTATTGCTGACGGCCAAATAATGACGTACCGAGAATCAGTTGCCCCCTGGTGAGAAATTGGTGACACATTTTCCGCAGGATAGAAAGTGCCTATTATCACAAAAACAAATGTACCTTAGACATAAGGCCACACGAAAGTTGCCGTCTGCGATAGTTTTGACAGTACGTTCAACGGCCTCTTGTAAAAATATTCACCGCCAACAGTAGCATTTACAACAAAGAATCTAAAATTGCTGGCAAGTTATGACGAGGGTAATAAGATGTATTTCTTGCTTGCAACTTCAATGCACCCACCCGGATTTCGAGCAATCATATTTCATCATTGTATCTCAAAATTGAAGTGGTTAGATTGATATATGGCCTGGATCAGAAAAAAATATGTCTCCATTGCAACACAGAAATATAGGCTGGACATGCATAGCGGTTGTTTCGTTTTGGGGGATTAAGCCTACACGTCATAACTAACATGGCACTCAATAAAGAAGTTTATTAATTACTAACGATAATTGAACGACTCATGCCTTTTGTTGTTCCAAGAACATTATGCTTCAGGCTCCATTTCCACCTAACCACAATTTGCACTGATATTGCCGCTTCAAATTCATTCATACTAGAATACAATACAATAAATACACCAGAAGATGTACAGTCACAACACACATGGTACAATAATTAATGTTATCTTCAGCTAACGTTTGTTGAAGATATGTATAAATGAGTATCGGACCCCTTTTTGAACAAGTGACAACGACTTCCAATTCTTGTGAAGATCATTTTTACTTCTAGTGCCATAATTGTGTATTTTACTATTTGTTTCAAGTAGAGAATAACTTATGACTCCAAAGGACTTTAATGTGTATATATACTCGGCCACCAATGTTAAATCCTCGAAGTTCTTGAACAGATCTCTGCGTTAAGTTCTACTGCTAACCCCACACGTAATTCTTATTATTCGATTTTGGGCTCTGAACACTTTGTCTCTGTAAGTAGAATTGACCCAGAATATTATTGCATATGACATTAAGGAGTGAAAGTAAGCAAAATAAACTAGATTCCTCACATGTAGATCACCTATAGTTGACATAGTACGAATTTGAGATGTGGCTGCAGCCAGTCGCTTCAGTAAGTCAGAGACGTGTACCCTACAATTTATAGTATGGAAAATCACCATGTAAACTTGGGAAGAATCAGAATACTAGATATTTGTTTTTAGCTTAGTGGCTATAAGGCCGAATACTATTTTTAAAAGTAAAAAATGCTTTTGATTTTCAGCGCGTAAACTGTGGAACGAACCAGAATTTAATGGATGTTGTCTATACCTGAGAATGGACACGAGCGTGAAGGGCATGCAGATGAGGCAGAGCGAGATGTCGGAGGCGGTGAGGTTGGCGATGTAGAGGTTTCTGGGTGTCCGCATGGCGGCCCTCCTGGCCACCACGAAGGCGACCAGCCCATTGGCCGCCAGTCCGAGGGCCATCAACAGCGCGTACACTGACACCAACGCCGCCTCCCAGCCGACTCCCACATTACGCTCCAACATCGACTGCTGCAGCACCGCCATCATCTGGAAACACACAACGTCAAGGGTAACAGTATAGTAGTAATTTTCTACAATGGCGAAATCTAAAACATTTTCATTTGATAACGAAAACTTTGAGAGAGCACTCTGCACTTATTTTTGTTAATATAACAACGTATAAAAATGTTATGTAAGAATTTTCTTTTTCCATTAGTTTACTCTGTCTCCCACGTTGGTCCCTTAGCTCTATAAATTAATTGGGGAAATCAATTAATACTGGCATGTTATTGTGCTAACCTGAAAGCATAACGGGAAGGGAAGACTTCGTTTCGACAAATTACTGATCATTTAAGCCGAAAGTATAAAATAATTTGTAGATAATAAAGTTGTGTCAATACATTTGTTGTTGTTGTCTGAACTGAATTTTACAAAATTCAGTTGTAAATTTTAATGTTTAATTTTGTTTGTCTGTAACATATAATAGTTTTTCACCATGATTATTATGCATTTGATGAGCGTATATATTAAACATGACATGATCCGCATCCCGGAAGTCCTTCCTAAGCAGGGTTATATGTATAAAAAAAACAATACATTATTAAATAAAATAGTAATAAAATGTGAATTAGTCATTTACAGGCAAAAATCTTGCTAGCTTCCTAAAGAACACTGCATAATTCCAAGGTACGTATTCCCAAACGGACGCCCTACTGCTGACTTTTCTGTTGAATGCTATGTACAACAACTAATGCTGTTTTGAAAGCAATAGGATTTTCTTTTTCATAAACAACTTCTGGGCTAAACAACGTAAGATGAATAGGCTTCGAGATACATTCTTCACTGTTTGAAACTTCATGAAAAGAGATTACAGAGCAATAATTAAGCAGTAATCACACACACACACACACACACACACACACACACACACACACACACACACACACACATATATATATATATAGACGTGTGTATCGCTATATTTCACTCTGCAACCACAACTACCAGGTGCAGACAAGTGGTGTTTGTATGTGGTAGTAGCCTCGAGTCTCCCATCGTGCAATATGATGGTTGTATGTCGGTAGCTGTGAGGGTGTGGGAGATATGGTGATTGAAAGTGGTTGACCTAGGGCATTATCATATTTCTAAAAAAAAATCTTTGGATTCTTCTATAATGCACTAGAATGTTCTGAAATGTACTAAAATGTTCTTGAATAATGTACCTTTTCACCTATTTCAGCTATTAACAAATATAAATAATTTATGTGCTACATATTTAGTGTGAGAACCGATTTTGACTGGATTTTCACTCGCGGATTGCCGATTTCATCCTGGAAATATTTAAGGTTCCGTGTGAAAACATAAAAAAACCATGCTGCAAGTGTCACAGTTAAAACATTGACATAAGATATTATCCCACTGCCATTAAAGAGGATTTGTTCTTTTACAGAGCAAAATGTTCATTACAGGACAAAGAAACGTATCATTCCAGTGACTCGACGCCCTTTGTTTCACCGGTCTGGGGTTTTTGAAGGTGGTGGCACAATACGCCTGTCGGAACCTCTGTATTCCAGTTTCGTAATTCAGGCACTCTTGCGTAAGTCCCTGGCAGCGAGGTGTTGCAGCCCGCATGGCCGTGGAAGTTTCGCGAAACTTGGAAGCAGAGTTGGCGCGTGGGCCGCTTAACACGCGGTGAGCAGGAAATCAACGACTGAAAGTCATCAGGACCAGCAACCAAATGTTTTACCGCACCTCGTATGCAATTTTTTGGGGGATTAATCTCATTTTCGTTAACGCGTGATTCTGGTCTGTGATTTGTGATTATAAGCCACACCTATAGTCGTGCAAGTCAATTGCAAGTTAAGAGTTCCCGCATTTTTATGCAAGCGGAATAATTTATCGCCGAATCCACAAACTGTTACAGTGTTGGCTCCAAACCAACTCCAGCCATTCAGTCATTACTTACTTTCTTGCTACTTTACTATTCTTTCGGATCCGGTTCACGGTTCTAACAAGACCGGTTGTTCATTGTCTACGCTCTGCTTGACAGTAAAAATCTTATCCCCCGATAAATACCAGCAGGTTGACATATTAACTGTTTGCATTTCTAAATTAAAATAAGGTCCATCGATTGGAAGCTATACAGCCAGATATATAGGATATACAAACGTTCCACATAATTTTAACATCGGAATACTTGCCAGTAAAATCTTCTTCTACAACTTTTCATGATTTTACGCCTCGTTGACATGGTGGTCATTAGAGATGAAAGAGGACTGGGGAAAAGGAAAGAGAAGGAACTCAGCAATGGCAATCTGAAAGAACCATCACGGTATTCGCCTGGAGTAATTTCGGAAAACCATGGAAAACCGAAATCCAGGTGGTAAGACAGGGTTCTGAACATGCGTTGCCCAGAATTCCAACCCCATTGTTGCCGCTCACTTGCCATGCTTCGTTACCGGATTGAGATCTGCCGCCTGCATAGGTGTTAAAATACGAGTTGTGCCCGGTTTGTCTCGTGCTTTAATTGAATGCGATTTAAAAAATATTGCTGGCAATGCAATATGCAAAATAAATATTAATCTTCTTGTCTAAATAAAATGATGGAAGCTTGATTAATGGCATATTTTCCGAATGTCATTTAAAAATATTGCAATGTGCAAAATAAATATTAATCTTCTTGTCTACACAGCTTCCAGTTGTTTTGATGTTATAAAATCACCAGAGACTCAGCAATCGTCTTTATCATTCAGAAATTATTTGTAATGTATGATCGAATATTTCCTCTGTATATAGTATGAATGAAATACTGTCGGACTGAAACCGTCAGCAGTCATGGCGGTTTGGCAATCGACGTCCCAGCGATGATACAAGCACGGCGTTACTATGATGCCATTACGCCTTACGAAGACATTGATGTTAATTTATTGCTAATATTTCGTCTATGGACACCTGCCAATGCCACTGGGCAACAGTTGTTCTCCATAAGTGCCAATAACTGACATGTCACTTGGCAATGGTAACAAATCCTCTGATCGGCGAAATATTGCGCATGCTCTACCTGAATTCTAAAGAATTTACTGTGGTAAATGTATGAATTACGGGAAGTATTTTCAATAAATTGTTAAAATAATTCAAATATGAAATTGTTGATAAAAATTGCCACTATCTAAATTAGAACGAAAATATGAGTAGCCATTGCTAAATATGAAATTTATAGACATTTTCAACGTATATATTGTGCAGAACAGGCTTTAATCAGAAACCATTATGGTTACAAACTATCACTAATATCCACATGTATTTCTATGAAATTAACAGATTCTAGAGTTCATTAAATTTTTCGGATGTTATCAAATTTTTTTTGCGAAAGATGGTAAATCAGTGCTGAAAAAAAATTCTAATGAAATAAGCTGAGTAGAAATTATTCAGAACTTAAAACAAACGTAATTTCAACGTATTCATAAAAAAAAACTAGCGCAAAATGCATCCAAAAGTACCCAAACACATTGACGTTCTAATGATGATAGCAACGGTAAAAGCCTCATGACTAAACTAGAAACGTGTCTTTTATCTCATCAGATAAAAACTTGCACTAAATAGTCCTTTATTCCTATTAAATTTTCAACATTTCTTCACACGAACGAAAATAAAAGATACTCTTTCAATTATTTCGATCTGATATTTATAGTGTTTAGTATTATCTCCAATAAAATAAATTCTTCAGACAGAAATTCGCTCCGTGCAGTACCCACAAACTGGTAGGGAGGATATAAGAATTCTGTTATTTGGCGTGAAGCTAACAGAATAGTTTGTTGGATAGGATTTTCGCATTCTTCTATTAGTGGCTGTGAAAGTAATTCATATCAAGATTGCAGATATTCATGTAAGGTTAATAATATTTATTTTTATTTATTTATTTTTTATTTTTTATTATTTTTTTTGCTGGCATCAGTCTTTCGACTGGTTAGATGCAATCCTCCATCACTTCCTATCTTGTACTAACCACTTCATCTCTACATATCCCCTACAACCCACGTCCTCAATTATCTGCTTCATATATTCTAATCTCCGTCTTCCTCTACAGTTCATACATTCGACGGTTCCCTCCACTAAAAAATTATACAATCCAGCATGTCTCAAAATATGACCTACCTGTCTCTTCTTCATATAAGCTTCATCCACAAACTTCTTTCCTCACCCACTATCGTACTTTGTCTGTCCATTTAATTTTCAGCATTCTTCTGCAGCACCACATTTCAAATGCTTCAATTTTCTTTCTTTCTGGTATTCCTAAAGTCCACGTTTCTTTACTATAAAGTGCTGTGCACACCCAGAATTTTAAAAAGTACTTTCTAATTCCTAGATCAATATTTTAAACTCAAAGATTTCTCTTTTGTGAAGGCTTTTTTTGATATTGCTATTCTGCTTTCAACATCATTCCTGCTTCGGCCATCGGTTTTAATTTTGCTTCCCAAGTAACAGAACTCACTTACTTCTCCTATTGCATCCGATCCTATTTTTATATTTAATCTACTAGTATTGGTATCATTTTTGCTACATTTCATCACTTTAGTCTTGCTCTGATTTATATTTAGTCCAAAATCTTCCTTCAGTATTTTGTTCATGCCATTCAATAACTTCTAAATATCCTCAGCTGGTTCTACTAACTAGACAATGTCATGAGCAAATCGTAGCATACTGATTTTTTCTCCCTGAACACTTATGCCACATGAATATTTTTCTATTATTTCCTTTATTGCTTCTTCTACATACAAGTTGAATATTAATGGGGATAGACTACAACCTTGTCTCACACCCTTTTTAACTGATGCATGCCTCTCATGATTCTTTACTTTTATAATAGCCACTTGTTCCTATATAGTTTATAAACTATTCTTCTATCTCGATATTTTAGACCTGACTTCTTTAAAAATTTTAACAACTTTCCCCACCTAACATTATCAAAAGCTTTTTCTAAATCAACATACGCCAAAAAAGTATCTTTGTTTTTCTTGATCCGCCCTTCAAGTATTAATCTTAAAGCCACGATCACTTCCCTCGTACCACGATTTTTCCTAAACCCAAACTGATCTTCACCTGCTATCTCTTCTATTTTCGAATATAACGCATTAATTGAAAATTTGGTAGAATCTTTGATAGCAGAGACTAAACGGAGCGAAGGTGTCCTAAGACCAGAGAGAAGAAATTTGTTTATGATAGTGGACCATGCTAACTATTGGATGACAGAATATGATGTTGAATAATAGATGACTGAAGGTTATACCGGATTGAGGATGCCGGAAGATGAAGGAATATTTATAATGCCTAAAATTATTTTATGAAGATGCATCATGAAGCATAATTTGATTTATGGAAGTTGATTGATTTAAAACAGTTACGACTGCGACCAAACTAAATAGGTTGGTACAAACGAGTTGAGTTGATTACATCATTTGTTAGAAGTAATAAATGTGTGATTCAATACGCATAATGTTGAACATTGAAACTATGGTGTTATTTCTGAAGGAAGACAAAGAGAAGAAATTCCAGGTAGAGTTTACGGTTTTCTTACAGATAAGAAAGAAGAGGAAGATAAATTTACAACCAGATGTTCAAAAGAAGGAAAGATGCATAGTTGTTCCGTTGCTTGATTAAGGCAAACTAGAATAGTTCAGACTTAAGAGGCAATTAAAGGAGTAAACGTATTAATAAACATTGGTTAAGTAAAGAGAGATAAGAGTAAAATAGTGATTAATAGAATAAAGATTATAAAGCAGTCACCAGTCAGGGAATTGGAGTTGTTATAAAGTGCTAACGAACACGAAAGTGTTCCAGTTAGGGATAAGAGGGTTATAAAGCCAAGAAGTAAATTTTCTTATATAGTTTTCAGCACTGAAGGGTGGAATTAAATAACTCTGTACGCTTTCACGGCGGAAACATTTAAAGAAAGCTTTTTGACTTCTCGCCACGTCAAATTCCCTTTCGTCCAACAACGTTTCGGAATCTTCCAAAGTCACCGCTGAAGTTAGTGGCCCAGTAGTCCGCTTATATACAGCGGCTTCCTTTGAGTGAAATTGAATGTTCGTGAGACATGGACTTTGAAAAACATAAATTAAAACATCAGCACGGATGAAGAATTTAAATTATCGAACTTTGACGAATGTGTGATTCTTAATCCTTGTGAGATTACTAACAGAGTGGCTTCTGAAGCGGGTACGGTGTACCGCCGTTATCAATGGTAATTAATATTTATTTAAATTTTACCAAAATGCAAATGATTAATTTTATTGTGGATAGAAAAGGGTTCTCAAAATGATTTATTGATCACTAATAAGAATGAAAAAGTCATAACCTGAGAATATATTCTTTGAATGAAGGCCAGTAGACATAAGGTGATTTCAATTTAATAATGATAAACAATCAAAATTAGTCACAAACAACACCTTTGCCCTACATTAATGGCCATTAAAATTAAGTAATACAACACAACAAAATATCCGTCCAGATTTTTATAAACACACTAACAGTTTACAGTTTTCGGCAAGACACGTAATGAGATTATTTTTTAAAAGCTAATTTCCTTCGTTTCAGTCACAGAAACTACTAAATTCAATTTAAAAAACGCCACGGCTAATCTCTCAGTTTATATATCGGAGAGTGAGAATTCTTATCGTGCGGACTTCTCCGCTCAGAGCGTTATGTTGGGTAACTACGGAGGTTTAAAGTGCAAACACAATAATTTTTACTGGTGCAATGTTTGTCTTTTTACCGACTGTCTGGCATTGATGTAGTCAGCAAACTCCGACCCCACACTGAATTTATGTCACCTTGTGACTCAAAATGAAGAGACAACCGATCGCATGATATGCTGTCGACTTTCTGGGTCGTTTGTGCGCCAGCACAATTGAACACGAACCAGTCAGACCCAAATAGACCACGAGAAGAATCTCGCGCCACCTTTTTAAACCTCGCTATCTTGCTTCCCCTCCTTCGTCGATTTTTCCTGGTCCTAACGTCCATATAGACGTTCCTGCCTCTCTCCTCATTGGCGTACATGAGACAAGATTATAAAAAAAAGAACTATTCTATAAACTAAATGCTATTGGCAAAACATTCGCCCCTTCAAGCACTCTCAGGTTCAACACACCATTCCTTTGACGGGGTTGGAGGATTTTTTTGGAATCTGTCGTATTTCTTTCGTGTTCACTCTTCTTTCTTAGTTTCTCGCAGTGAGCATTCGCAGGATCTCTAATTTGGCGTGTCTTGATGTTATCACGTATCTGCATTGGTCACGCGATATATATCTCACCCGTCAACGCTGTCCATGCACCGAACTGCGGCCGACTCCATACTGAGCAGTGAAAGGTCGTAAATATGCCTTTACACACTGGCAAGTCCCATTGTGTTTCGTCTTTCTTCCAGCCTGAATGGAGAATTCGCCGTAATGCACTTGAATTCTCTGACCACTGTCCTGTAGAATGTCCTTCTAAGCCGGCGTAATGCGTGCCTTGTTTCGTTACCCACATACCTCATGTTAATGTGGCTCTATGTCTCACCACACTTCAGGTTAATGGGAAAAATATACTCGGTGAATTGTTTGACGTGAATGACTTTACAAGTTTATCAGTTTCGCAGAACACAGAATTATCGCTATGATCAGCACTACCGGGGTTTCAGCAAATACATTCGGCATAACACAATAGTTTTTCCGAGGTAGAGATCACATACTCATACTGATCGCTGATGAGCCACATCTGCGTCCTTACTACAGCTCTAACACTAAGAACCAGAAACTAAGCCAAACTGTGTGATTCATTACAACTGGTCTCGAGCTAGTTCCTACTAGAGTTGGCCACAATTCCATGATGTTAATTTTCAGCAAATCATCCAAATAGCGCTCGGTCACACCGTCTATCCGCTCGTTCATTGGCCTGGTATATGGGCAAACCAAGAATAACATTACTGTTGTTCAGTACAATCATTTAATCTTTTAGCTACAATATTTACGCGCACCTTCAGACACGTAATTTCTCCTGACGCTGGTTAGCGTCCCGCCCTCCCAGCTCAAGTTTCCTAGCAAACGCAGTTTTGGATGGTTATTTGCTGTAAATATCCGTTTATTTACACACATGATGTTACTCAAATTTAATTTATGTCTTTCTTCGTTGTCCACTCATCTTTATGAATAACACTCGGCGACCCCTGCAACTTAGATTTTTCGCTTGCTATTCAGCCCGTGCTGGCCATTGAGTACCACAATACTAAGTTCCAGCTTCCACTGTTTAAAGCTGGCCGTAAGGTCGATAGACCGAATGCCATCCATGATTAATAAATAATAATAATAAAAATAGCTTCCACTGCTGTTTTTGTGGATTTTCATCACGTCTGAATAGAGCTGTAAAAGTAACTAGAAATTCTGTACCCGTATGTATTCGTTACTAAACCAATCAATACCCGTTCCTTTCGAATCGTTACTTTCGGTACAATCGAACAATAGCATGAAGCATTGTAACGAGCTGCGCCGCGTACGCGTTAACTTCGATACTATCGTATCGTTTCGTTACTCTTTACTTTCGGTACAATTGAACACTAGCATGAAGCATCGCGTACGGGACGACTTCGTTCGTACTTGGTATAGTTTAAGTAAATTGTTTATTTAGTAAAGTAAGTTTAGGTAAGTTGTTTGTTTGGATAAAACTTAAAGTAAAGTAATTAGCACATGGATCTTACAAAAAACCTCTAAATGTACACTTGATTTGCTGTAATTAATTTTATATTCGAAATAATAATCTAATTTCAAAACAAATACCTGTCTGCACACACAAAAAAGATCTGGCCTTTCACCTGACTGTGGCATATCTAGTGACAATAACTAATGGCGGCTATTTTTTTAAAGTAGCCTACTCAAAACCCTGCATACAAGCCTGAAATTATATAGTGACACGTATTTAACAAATATTATAATCTCATCAAAGCATTTCGTTTTAAAAAGGCGGTTTCACCACTGTCTTCCTTTACTGTTCTCATTTATTTTTGTAAATTCTTCATCCTTTTGTGATAGATTTGTTAAAATTAATGTGGACGTACCATCAAATCGGGCCTGCAGGCAGAGTGCTACTGACTCCCGCTTTAATTGTTTCATTTAAAAAATATTAATATTCAAAACTTTAAATCAATAATAAATGTACAGGACAAACAGTCGATTAGATTCGTAATTGTTGTTGTGTCGCTGTTACAACAAACATTCAACATCAAAGCAAGTACCTCATTGATTACATGGATCCTGCGGTAATAATACAATAACTAACCCCAGACAATTTCTTTATGGAATTCTGGAACTGCAAAAAGAGCTGATAGATTTTTTTTTAAATTATCGCAGAATGCAATCAGTAACAGATTTGATAAAAAAAAAAAAAGCTGGATTGGGACAGGATGAGGGCGAAGTGGGTCATTGGAGTGTACAAGGGGTATTTTGATGATGAGGCATGGAAAGATATTGGTGTAAGAATTAAAAGTAATGCTTGGAAGGGAAAAGATTAACATGACAACAAGTTGGCACTCGATTTCAAGCACAAGGGTGTAGGAAGATGTTCTTTTTAAGGAAGGATGTCGGGGATTTGAATAAGTTACCAAGAGAAATTATGAATAATTTACCAAAAACTTTGTAAGAATTTAAAGTTGAAATTTGTAAAGGGCAAATGTAGGTGGATGCAGGAAAGGGGGGAAGATGAGTGTGTAGGGAAATTGCCACCGGAGCGCGCGCTCCATTGCTATTTAATTAAATATTATTTGAACATAACTAATGCAGAGATTCGTATCACAAACTATCAGACAGCTGTTTTGTGTTGTAAATTAAACTATGAAATAAAATAGAAGGTATCAAATCTTAAAATAAACACATTTCATAAATGTTTGAAATCAATAAACCTCAGTAATGAACGATCAATGAAACTACCTCAAATTATCCATACAAATTTTCTATTTACAAATTATGCACTGTAAATTGTTATGTTAAACAAAATAAATAACTACAAAATTAGTCCTTAGGTTGTCAAAATTAATTAGTTGCGAGAGCTGTAACGTGTTCGTATCTATACGACAAATGCGAGTAACGAAATTAATTTGTGAGTAACGATTCGGTACTTCGAGTCAGGCGACGAACCCGTTAGCCAACAGCGAATACATCGTTACTTTTACAGTTCTACGTCCGAAACCTAAATGCAAAATCACACCTTTTATATTGTCTTTCTATAATTAACAAAGGTTTAATGTAAAAGATGTTTCGACATTACAATATCGTTGATTAAAATCGCTGAACAATGGATTCTTTCGTATTTAAATCGCAAAAATCGGGATCGTTATTGGTCTAATCATTGGCAAACCTGACACATTATGATTTTAAAAGATTTTAGGTAGTTATTCATGCGTATGTTAGTCTAGTTGTCTGTTTCAGCTATAAAGCTCAGGCAACAAAAACAGAATAACTTATAAGATATTTATATAAATAACACAAAATTGAAAAAAAAAATCACATTAAGTGTGTGAGTTTGAAGTAGACTAGTACCGTTATACAATTTGTTACAAATATGCTAAATGCATTACTGACTTCTTTCGTCAAATATGGATTACTGTACCCACACGAAAAAAAATATAATTTGCTGCCTTAGCCTTTGTAGCATTTGATTCAGAGGTTACTACTAGACATACTGAGAGACAGTTATCATGTGTTCGGCGTACCTACTAAACTACTGTGTCAGATTGTAGAACCTCAGTATACTCAAAATTCAAACCACATTCGTCAGTACGCATATCACAAACTCTATTAGTGGCACTACAACATTATTATTATTATTACTCCGCAATTCACTAAAAGTGTGTGGCGGACGGTGCATTGCACCTATCCGAAAGGGTGATAGTTTAGAAGGAATTTAAGGGATATGGCAGGAGGCGCCCATGGGCTATTGTGAGGAACCATCCCAGCATTCGCCTGGAGTTATCCGGGAAAACCATGGAAAACCCAGATCAGGATGGCCGGAGTGCTTTATGAAAAGCTACTCCTGTCGGATTTTAAGTTTACTCCCTAATCGCTCGTAAGGAAAATGAGTACAGAAACGAATCGGTTCTGGCCCTGATTTATCTTATCTTCGCGGTCATTCTTAGATATGAATGCTGCTGGTAGCAATATTTGCTGGCTGTCATGCCGAAATACATCAGTCGTGAAGTTTTCAATTAGCTTCCGTCGAGAGACTTCGGTGTTCCAGGTCTTCCCAACCTAACTCCTTCAACATCGCACTTACGCATTCCCTCCAACTATATATACCTGTCACGATTCGGGCAGCTCTTTTTTGGACCTTCTCTAATGCCTCCATTAACCACTTTTGATGGGGACCCCATACAGGACAACAATTCTAAATGAGGACGTACTAGTGACTTGTATACAATCGATTTAACTTCCGGAGTACATTGGTTTAAATTACGACCTAGAAATCGGAGCATACGATTTGCTTTCCCCATTGAATTCTCGATATCCTCATTCCACGACAAATTATTACGAAATGTTATCCCTAGGTATTTAGCGGAATCTACCGTTCTAAGGACAGTACCATTAATTGTATATTCATAATTGAATGGTGTCACCTTTTTACTTACACGCGTGACTTGGCACTTTTTAGCGTTTAACTCCAACTGCCAATCTTTGCACCACGCAATTATTTTCATAATATCGTCTCTCACAAAGCGCAGTCGTCCTGTGTTTTGATTTCACGATAAATAATAGCACCATTGGCAAATAATCTTTCATCCCCCCTATTATGTCGCATAAATCATTAATGTATATGAGAAACAACAGAGGCCCTATCACGCTTCCCTGTGGTACCCCGGACCTCACTTCGGTACATGATGAACACTCGCCGTCGAGAACTACGCACTGTGTTCTGCCCTTCAGAAAGTCTGCAACACAGTCGCATATTTGTATAGATATGCCGTAACCACGAAGTTTCCTAAGTAACCTAGTGTGAGGCACAGTGTCGAAAACTTTTTTAAAATCTAATAGAACTAAATCAACCTGGGATTGCTCATCTATAATTCGTCACGAGTCGTGAATTAGAAGTACAAGTTGTGTTTCGCAGCATCGGCCTTTTCTGAATCCATGTTGACTTGGGTTTAAAAGCTCACCTTCATCCATGAACTGCATGACATTTGAATAGATGACATGTTCTAAAATCCTGCAAAATATTGAAGTTAACGAGATCGGCCTATAAATCTGAGGATCATTTAAAATTCCCATTTTTAAACACTGAACTTACGATAGTGGTCTTCAAATCGGCTGGGATTTTTCCTTGATCCAAGGAGACGGTATATAATTTCATCAAATACGGTGCAATTTCCTTTGAGTAGAATCTTGTAGGAATACCATTTGGTCCGGAAGCCTTATTTGTTTTTACATTCACAAGCAGTTTAGTTATTCCCTCGACTTCAAGAACGAGATCATTCATAATTTTGTTGGCACGATTGTTAAATATCGGAATCTCCTCTGAGTTTTCTATCGTGAAATCTTTTTTAAATATGTCATTCAAAAAATCTGCTTTCTCTACGCTTGTTTCTGATAATTCACCACTTTTCTTAATCAGCGACGGCATAACCTTACGAGAGCCTCTTATTACTTTGATATACGACCAGAACTTTTTAGGATTAGTAATCAGATACTCGGATATATTCCTGGCTTGGAATTCCTTAAACGCATTGCTCATTGTCTTACGCACTTCCGCTCGCAACTGGACTAATTTAGCCCGATTAGATGAGTCTCCCAATTTATTATCCGTGGCATGTAAACACCTTTGCCTCCTGAGCAAACGTTTCACTTCCCTATTGAACCAAGGGAAGTTCTTACTGACCTTAATACACTTCTTAGGAACAAACTGATTTAAACCGGTCCATATTAGTTCTTTTAAATTAAACCAAAGTTCCTCAACGTTTGTATTTGGCGTGTACCGCCTTTTGATCACTAATACCGTCTTCTATATAAACTGTATCTACAATATCAGGATTGCTAATAAGAAAAAGATCCAGAATGGACGAGGAATCTTTGTCTCGCCGCGTTGACTCTTCGACCATCTGTTCAAGAGATCTTTCTGCAAATTATTCTAGGAACGCTTCGGTTATTAACCTATTTCTTCCACCCGACCTGAACGTGTATGTGTCCCACTTAACCGACGGTAGGTTAGAGCCACCACTATCGATCAATATATGTCTTTGAAATTTTTTGTAAATATTATTAAGCGACTCTCTGAAGTATTCCGCGTTAGCCAAATCAGAATCCGGAGGTCAATAAAATGACCCGATCATAAACTTTAAATTTTTGACAATTTTTACCTTGACCCATATTGACTCGCAAAAATTTTCAGTTTCATTTACAGCAGAGCAATTAACATTGGTTAATTCAGTGACTAGTTGTTTTAATTACCGGAACTAATACAATTTATATTATACATAACTTGTATTATTGTTCAAAAAAATTAGAAATATTAGCGAATGGTTGCATAACAATTTTCATGTGTGCTCAACCGAAAGATCAGATCATTTGATAATATTTCATCTCGGGCAGAGCAAAAATGCGAGCCATCCTTAGGAAAGTTGTCAAAAGAGGATATTTATTACATTTTTGTCTACAGGTAGTGTCTGTTATGAAAATTTTATTGAATCAGTTGACAAATCTAATTTTTCCTTCAAGTGGATCATTAATGGAATAAACTTTGGTGGACTTCCAAATTCCATTGATGGTTCAATGCTATCAAGTAATTACTATGTCAAAAATCACTAAAAAATACAATGCATTATGATTTCAGCAGTTTTCAAGGTATTATCATTTAGTCTGGAAGAAATTACCTTACTGCTTAAGTACCGTTTTCAGTATACTCAAAATTATCCCAAGTAAATTGATCTACATTTGCAATAAAACAGCAACCACGAAAAAGTTTGTACGTTTGAGATATATTTTTCAAGAAAATGAGTTGGGGGCATTATTAATAAGCTACAGAGAAGGAATAAACATTTTAAAGTGAAAATTTCTATAGGCGTCTTACTCAATGTTTGGACGGGGATAAATCTGTGAGTTCGTGACGTCACCTGTTGTGTACGTCACCAACAATCACGCTGCCTGATGCGCGTATGATAAGCGTGTTGGACGCTTTTCGCAAAATCTTTATACAAACACACAATTTGTATCAGATTTTGATGGAACTTTGCATACATGTAATGTAAAACAAATAGAAAAATATTGTTTCCGTTTTATTTGCAGAAACCTAGACCCTCTTCTCCTTTCCACACTCATCTTAATTTCTGACACCGTTGTTTATACAAACCCACAGTTTTTATCGGATTTAGATAGTACTCGTAGTTAGCACAATTATACTTCAAAACAAGGCTGTCTGGTAGCTCAGCGGACAAGGCGCTTATTTCCGAAAGTTCTCTCTCCGGTCGTGAGTTCAGATCCCGCAGTGAGTAGGAATTTTTAGGAGTTGTATTTGATTATATGAACTATGCCAGGATGTTCTGTGAATCTGATTCCACGTTAAAATGCAGGCCGCAGATGGAATTAGCGTTCTAGCCTCTGACACAATAGCTTGGAAGATCCGACGAACCGCCGTGTTATGGACTACGTTAGATTTTTAGTTTATAAAGTGAAAACATCGTCAGGCGCGTTGGGCGATATTTTGAATTGGTAAAATCTTTATGAGTTCACATTAGTGACAAGCTAATGTTGATAGTATATCTGTAGCGGTCTGGTCGCTCAGTTATTGAGGTATCTGACTGCTGAATGAAATGTCGCTGGTTTGAATCACTGTATCGGCGGGGATTTTCATACACCATTAACCTGACCTTCACCTCTTGCATAGCTTGTTGTGTAATGTGCACCAGAATGCTTGCGTGGTTCGAATTCCAAGTTAAACTGTAGGGCCCTTGTACCCGGTAGCGCTACCGGGTTAGGTTAAGGCAGCTAAGGGAGAGGTGGAAAGGGCAGCCAATAGAAACCCTCTCTCCAGGTGATACGTCCACACGGAATTATTATTATTTAGAATGTCTGTATCTGTAAGTATGACGTGTTGCGCGTATGATATTAATAGTTTTAAGTTTTTCAATTGTGTTGGCAGTTCCCAATGATAGCAATTGGTGAATTTTCTTATTATTATTATTTGCGTTTTTACTACAAGTTGGTTAGATTTTGATGGGGTTACACTTGATGTAAAGAAGATGGACTTTCGGGTCAAATATAGTATGTTTCACTTTAAAGTTGTGTCGGAAAAATGAGAAATTTACAATATATTCATACAAAAATTACTTGTCGGAGTTTGTTCGGTTTTCGATTAATATACGACCAGGGCGGGTAAAACAGGGTACGGACCATTTTGATGTTACGTCGAAAAAAGGAGAAATTTAGAATAATTATTCATTCAACGTGATTCACGCCAATACAACTGATTGTATATTGCTGGCGTTTTGATTAATTTGTAGCCCGTGGTTCCACACGCAAAATATGACGTATTTAAATTTCATGTGACTTTGTAAAGCGATATATTTATGTGATTATTTAGCGCAACGTGATACACGCAAAAACTACTAGTTAGCTTATAATGTGAGTTCGCTTAATGTAAAATCCATGCTCCAGTGTGTAGCATAATACATTTTTTATTTTGATGTTACGTCGAAAAGCTAAGGAATTAATAGTGTCCAAGAAGTAGTATACATTTGAAAGTAAGTTACTTCTTGCTATAGAAATGTTTACTATGATTTAAGTTTTCTAGCGGCATCGTATAATTACAGGAATTAAGTTACAGTTTATTGTAGTTCAGTGACTTACAGGTATATATATATATATTGGATTGAAGGATCCACATCAGCAGCTCCGCAGCTTGTTTGCTGGTCATACTAAAGTATCAGGTACTATAATTTCTTCCATTAAGTTATTTTGATAGTAGCACTGATAAATAGTTATTCAGTGATGCCGTTTCAAAATATTGTAAAAAATTATGAAATGTTCGTAAAATGTAATCAAAATTGTTCGCATTCCTATTCGGACTCGAATCGCAATGTAAATCTCCGTTTGTATCGTATTATGTAGAAATTCAATTGATAATTACGCTACAATTAGTTTAAAACAGGTGGAATGAGTTACTTTGGGCAGATTTATTGGTAGTAAACAAGAAATAATCAGGGTACTGGCTGCTTACCGTAGTGAGAATGAATGTAAACATGTTGCTCTTTGGAAGAAACTAAATTCATACTGAGAGTTGAGAATGGTATGGTCATCACGGGGGCGCATTTAATTTATCATTTGTCAACTGGGCAGGAAACAAGATTAATAACACATGGGAGATTTGCAAATAGCTTCTTAATAGGAGGAGGCTTACATTTACAGCGCTAACACAAGGGGACGAACCATGTTGGATATCTTCCTGATATAGCCACATGATAACCTTGTGGGGTATAAAGCAACTAAAGCAATAAGGGATCATGAAGCAGTTCTGATCCATATTAGAGGATTCAGTAAACCGGTGTTCATAACTGAAGGGTGAAATAGGTACAATTATAAAAAAGACACATATTTAGAAGTTGAAGAAATATTTCATGGAAATTTTAAACAAATTGAAAGATGGCACAAGTACAGTCTAGTCGAAGTGAGAAGAGTTCAGGGAGATAGTATAGAGGCTGAAGAAATATTTATTCCGAAACAGAAAATAAAGAGAAGTGTAGAACCTACGTACTATAATAGGGAACTTGACGATAAAGAAGTTGGCGAGAGGAGAACAAAACAGATTTAAGAGACAGCAAGGAAGTACTTGAATCAATTAAGGAATTAATAATATCAAAGAAACTGGCTAAGGATGGGTTGATGAAGAATATTATTGTTGCTGGGAGACCACTAACTGATGAATATAGAAACTTTTATGGCAATGTTAGATAACTGAGAGGAAGGGAGGTTGTTGGAACAGTTATAGATAAGGGTCGAGAAGAATTTACTGAGGATTTGAAGGAAGGCAGAAATTTTAGGTAACTGGTGTAGTGAGACCATGAGGGATTTTAATACAGGAATGGGAGGGTTTAAATCAGAGAACAAGCTTATCCACACAGTTAGAAATAAGCAGACTAACAAATTTGAAATCCATCCTGAGAATATCGTGAAGAAATTGAGAAAGTTAAAAAAGCATAAATGGGCTGCTGTGAATAATATTACTGCGAATAGTCTTAAAGATAGGAGGATGTGACGTTTTACCTTATGTTTAAAAGTTGTTTTAAACTGAGTTGGGAAAGTTGCTGCATACTATAGAACTGGAAGCGCGTGAGAGTAGTACCAGTTCATAAAGGATAGGTGACAAATGGGGTGTAAGGGTTTGGGAGAGACTATACTAGTCTTTTCCAACCAAATGTCAACCTCTCCTTCACGTGGTGCACCCTGTTTGCACGGACGAGGCTCTGGCGACTGAAGATTCCCGGTATAAGGAGTCACCCACTGCTTGCCAACGGCCTC